>CAKOFT020000039.1:0-205295 GCA_933228735.2 Amblyteles armatorius | reverse complement strand
AAATCGATAACAGTCTGTATTCTGTTTCGTATCGTTATGTATTCCATACGATTGTGTACCTTGGAAATAAATCTGTACACGAACAAGCAAATTAGATACATTTTTCTCAGATGTTCCAGATGAAATCCCCTTCGAAGGCTATGTCTACTTTTATTCCACTGCATCTCCCGTAGGTCTCGCAGCGGATACGAGGAAAAGTTACAACGGCCCTATAGATTTTGGTCAGGTTCTTTCAGGCTTCTTTTTCAAGACGCTCTTTTTTGGCATATCTTATTTTTGGGTCTGTTTTTTTTGCGCCTCTCTCTCTCTCTCTCTCTCTCTCTCTCTCTCTCTCTGTTTTTTAGCGCTCGTTCTCTTCCGGAAAAGGTTTACAAGCTTATCTTCGAACGGTACTCTTCCTCGGGTATACATGCGGCTGTTTTTGGACAAGAATCTCGATAGGTTTCCCGCTTTAAGGAAAAGATAATGCGTTTATCGAAATAGGGTAACGGGCTTTATTCGTCCCATATGAAACTTACGATCTTTGGACTTAAATTGAGGAGACGACTCTTGAACTTGATCTCGATAGGTCATCCGCTTTCACGGTATCCAAAAAAATTATATGCTTCCTTCCCTCCAGTTGCACCAGTCAAAAAGAAGCACTTGAAAAAAGTCTTTGAGTGTTATGTAACTAAAAAAAAAAAAAAAAAAAAAAAAAAAAAAAAAAAAAGTATAAAAACGCAAAGGATAGAAAGGAAAAGGTAAGGAAAGTGAAAGCGACGATGGGCTCCGATCGCGAAGCGTGATCAGTCCCTGCAGATTCATCCGGTCGAAACGAAAAAATTGACTCGAACGAATCTCGCTGCGTGCGAGTCGCGACAGCGGGAGAGATGAGACGGATGGTCGGTTGCGGGTAATGGATGATTTAAGAAACGGATGAAATTGTTAAATATAATTGTTCGTTTATTGGTCGGAGCGTTAAGTGTTATTTGGGAGAGTGTACCGTACCGAGGACTGAGCTGTACTGACGCTCGGAGGTGCGAGGCTGAGGGCCTCGGACCCCGCAACAAAGTCGCGACGGATTGTCGCGACGCCCGCGATAAGGGCCTTCTCACGGCTCTAAGCCGTGCGGCCGGATGTAGATAACCCGGGAGGGCTTCTACGAATGAAACGCAGCGAAATAATATCGCTGCGAAGAAAGAAATTAATATCGGTGCGAAGAAAGGCTGGAGCCGTTACACTCCCCCTCCAGAGAAAACGATGCCCCCGCATCGGATGTTGAACAGAATTTACATTTAATAATTGTTGTTAAGTGTGATTCTATATAAATGAAAAGTTTTGGGGGATTTTTTTTTTTTTTTATATTTTCATTTTTTGTGTACTTGTGTTATTTTTGTGTATTTTGTTTCATTAGTTGTTGGTTGTTGGTTGGTCCTTTTTGTTGTCGTCCGAGTTTGGTTTTAGTTTAATTATTTTCCCTCGGTTCTATATTTCCTCCGGCACACTCTCGTTGTTGAATATATTTGGGTAGTGAATGCTGATTTCTATGCTGATCTGTAACAATCTAAGAAAACTGTTATTTGTTCGTGTTAGTGGGAATGGTTTAGTTAGGTTGGATGGGATTAAATTTGGTTTTAAAACAAAATGGTTGAGAAAAATTAAAATGTTGTCCTGTTTTGTTCGTTGATGAGATCCAATTACTGTTTTTTTTTTTTATGTTTTCCTTTTGTCAAATTTGTCCATATTTGGTAGGTTTCGGTTCCTCCTTCCTGGTTGTCCATTGGTTACTGGTATAAACATTCTGTTGTCTCAACATTCCCTTTTCGAAGTTTAGGTTATAATTTTGGAATTTTGATGGTATTGTGCCTGTAACATTCTAAGATCTGATTAGTGGTGGTTAGTGGGTTAGGTATGTTATTTGGATGTGGTTTGTTGGCGAAAGATGGAAGTTGTTTCTGGAAATGGGTAAAATGATTAAACACGAATATTGATATTATATAAAAAAGAAGCGTGTATTGGTTAAAAAATAACCAAGATATATACATATAGAGAAGAAAACGAGGTACAAGTAATAAAATAAAAATAAAATAAGATTAAAAATAGAACAAAGATAGAAATAAACGTGAAGTGAAAATAAAATAAAAAATAAACTCAAAAAAAGATTTTTTTTCCTTTCTTTTCCTTTTTTTTATAAAAATAAAGGGGCCTCGTATATTTTTTTTCCTCTCATTTTTTTTTTTTTTGGGCCTTGGCCTGCGCGACGCGTGTCGCATGAGTGTTTATGTATGTAGTTATGTTTTATGTTTGGGTTATGTTGTATCCGCAGAAGCTCAGTTAGCTACTCTGAGTACTGCGGGAGCCGTTAGCTCAAAGGTTTTAGGATTTATCCAGTAAAGTTTTGAAACCCAAGTGAATTATAAAAGCACGATTTATTATATCAATATTAATTACAATAGTTTATTCAAGATTATTTACCAATAGTTGTGTAGTACACTCTGTACGCTTATCTTCCTTCCGAAGAGAGTATAGGTTTTACGGTATAACTAACTGACCGTAACGTTGTTGAGATTCAAATCAGACTGTCGAGTACCTGCTCGTGGTCCTTTATATAGGGATGCGAGCAGGTATGTCAGCTTAATTTTGACCGTGTCAGCTGTTTCGTAATTGTTTAAACAATTATTGATTCTGGATTGCCTGTCCGGTTCCCTGTTTCCCAATAGCTGACTCGGGTAATTAATTATTCGGCTAGTGGCAGCCGAAGCATAGTATAGCATATTTAAGAATTTAAATGCTATGTCGTCGGTTACTTCCGTATTTCGCAACGCTCGTTGCCTGCCGCGATTATTGGGTAAGCGCATTCCTCGAATAATCGGGCGTTGACCCGGGGTACAACATCCCTCCCCCCTAAGGGGAAAAGAAATTTGTGATTTCTTTTTCTCGCATCCGGCGAGATTTTCGGATGTATCCCGTGTCTTCTCTTAAAAAAAAAAAAAAATTGTTTTTTTTTGTGTTTTTTTTTTTTTTTTTTGGGTGGCTGGTCGCGCGCCCGGTGCGGCGTGCTGCGCCACCGAAGTTGCTGACGGTCGCGGGGTAATGTCCGGTGAGGTGCTGATCGTGAGTTTTCGCGACTATATTAACCGGGTGTTCCGTAGTTTGATTATTCATTTTAAATTCGACCAGCAACAACTTCAACTCACCGATTTATCGCCATGAGCCCGCCAATTAAGGTAAGACTAAGTACTTTTGTTTTTTTTTCCTATTGTTCTATATATTTGTATTTTTTGGTTCCCGTTTTCTACGTGATTTTTCCCTTGGTATGTTCCAGAGGAAACGCGTGTCATTGTGCTGCTGGGAGGCGGCCTATAGCCCAGAAAGCAGTCTGGATGCCGAGCGGTATCGCTCCCCGAGCCCGGAGGTCGAGATCATCGGGGTCGTGGGCGACTTCCCCGCTGTGGCGTCTGTCGGCGCCGAGGAACCGGAGGTCATTGACCTCACCGTTGACGACGACTCGGATGGGGCTTCTTGCTCGGGCACTTCCTCGGGGTGTTCCTCCCCGGGGTCCCCTGGCGAGGATTCGTCCTTGGGGTACTTGGGCGAGGCCTCTTCTCCGGAGTCTCCTGATGGGGATTTTTCCTCGGAGTCCCTGGACGAGGATTTTTTTCTGGAATCCTCTGACGAGGATTTTCCTCCGGAGTTGGGCCCGACGCAGGCCTTGTTGGACCGCTGGGTTCGGGTCCCGTCGCCGGCGGAAGTTACTGCGCCGCTGGTTTGTTACTCCGGGGGAAATTACCGGCCGGCGGGTGCCTCCGACTCCGAGTCCGATGTAGAAGACGAGGAAGATCCGATATCCCGGTTGCGGCGGGCCGAAATCGGCGAGATGGACTGGCGTCGGGCCGATTGGTACTGACTGCCAAGTCCACCTTCGCTTCGATTTTTTTTTTTTTTTCTTTATTTAAATATATATATATATATTTTGTTTTTACTTTGTGGGGAAATAAACATGTTTTATTGTATTTTATGTGTTTTCCCGTTAATTCCCCTTCGTTGCGAATTTAGGTTAAGCGGCACGAGGCATGCGTACGGCCTCTGATTTCGCCCTTCGACACAGGGCATTAATGATTATGTAGCCGGCGAGTGCGAAGAGGGCGACCGCACCGATGGAATATTGTCCGATCACGTGGTATAGTGACGTGGGATTCCTCGTTTCGTGCGTGGTGGTTCGGTCCAGGTTCTCTCGCATATCCCTTATCTGGGTGCCGACTTCGTTCAATTCACGCGGATTAGTTACTGCGTGCTCGAGCGTTGCCTTCCGGCTTTCGCGTATTGTCTTCGGTACTACTTCTGCCTCGGCGGGGAGCAGGGTGAGGTTGTAGCTCGGCACATAGCAGGTGTCGTTTATCCGTTGCTTCCATCGTCGCACCGTCTCGAGTTTGAAGGCCGCTGTGGTGACCGTGCAGCGTTCCTGGAGGGTCACTAGTCCCGCGCCGTGTAATATTTCCTGCTGCGTCGGCTTTCCTTGACAGCCGACGCTCGCCGTTTCTTCGCTCGGCGCTATGTACAGCCATTGCCCTGGCTGACGCATACCCATCACGAGAGTATGTGTGAGGAGTATTATTTTCTTCGGACACGGTTGTCCGTGACCTACCGCACCCTCGATGTATAATCGTATACTGCATGGCGCGTCCTCGGTGATCGCCATGACTGGGTGTCGGGGCTTGCAATAATATTTGTCGTCGGCGGTCTTGCATGCTTCGAGGTCACGTTCCGTCATCCGGATGTATTGCCGATTCTTCCGGTCTACCACCACGAGATCTTCCGTGGTATCTATGTAATGATATGTGTTGTTGCTTCCCCTCCGCGGAAGGGGATACACGGAATTTAGGTTGTATTCGGACGATCCGATAAGGGGGATTTCTAGGATGAGAGTTATCACTGTCTCTTTCCGGTAAGCTCGAGCCGTTGCCAGGCGGAGTATGGCTGCCGCGTTATGTCGAGCGATGGGACGCGGGAAGCTGTGTCCTCTGGGTAGATGTGGCAATGCCTCCGTCAGGTATTTCGTGAGTGTGGCTGGTGTCACAGTTGAGGCACTCACTGTGCCGGATGCCACCTCGGAGAATAATTCTGTCATTCTATCTACCTCTCGCAGGTATGCTTCGACAGAGGCTTCGATTAAAGTCAGGCTTTCGTCGAAGTGTTGTCTGTCGCGTAGTGCGTCGGTTCGGTTTTGGAAATAACCGTCTAGGGTGTGCACCATGGTGAACAATTTTTGTAGGTTTCGTTGTGATGCTTGCGAGGTTTCGTTGAATATTTCAATCGTTGTTTCTACGACCTGCAGTTGTTTCTTCATGCCTTCTTTTAGCGTATCCTGTGTATCTCGGAGGGTCGCGATTTCTGCCTCGAGCCGTTCCCCATCTTCGGCGTCCATGTTGCCGGTTATGGCTTTCAGCACCGTTCCGAGTCCGTTTATTAATCCTCGGCGTTTGCGGCTCGGGTTTACTCCGATGAGATCCTGCACAACCCCCACATTTTCTTCTATTTTTCCAGAGAGTCGTACGAGGTGTTCCAGCATCTCGGCGCAATGTCCGTCCGGGCTCCCGAATTTTCCGCACTTCGTCCGAACCTCGTCAAGCTGGGCTTTTATCCGTAGCTCCATAAAGGCCATGTTTTTTAGATTCATGCGTATAGCCAGTGTCCAGACGTCGGTGTATAGATATAGTGTTCCGATTTTTTCGAAGTAGAGCCCTGGGGCGTTTTTGAATTGTTGAATTGTGTGTGGCCGGTCCGAGAGATGAGCCACGGCCAGCGCGCTTACCACCAGTAACCTGGAATTTTTTTTTTTTAAATTTATTTATTTATCTTTTCCGTTCTTTCCTATTGCGAAGCCTTGTCGAAACCCGGTGACCGTCCCGTAGGGTTTTTTTTTCCCCTCTATTCGTCCACGTAGTTTCTTAGACGGTCTACATGCACTTTTACCGTCCGTCGTCCCTGGCGGAGGGTGTAGTTGCACGGCGGGTGTACCTCCTCGATGGGATACGGTCCGATCCACTTCGGGGTTAATTTTGCTGAGCGTCCCCGACGCACGGTTTCGTCGTGTAATAATACACGGTCTCCGACCTTGAATTTTATTTCCTTTGTCTTCCGGTCGTACTGTTCCTTAGCTTTTCCTTTTGCTGCTTTCAGGTTGTCGTGCGCCGTAGACCAGGCCGCGCGTAAACGTTCCCGTAGTTCTTGCACATAATCGTCGTACGCGTACGTGGGCCTGGGTTCCCTTTTCAAGGACGTTGGTAGCTCTGCGTTGTCGCCGTAGATCAGGCAGTGCGGCGTAAATCCAGTCGCCGTGTGGGGCGTCGTGTTATATGTAAACATGGCGTAAGGTAGCCATTCGTCCCAATTTCCTTGGTCTTCATCGATATACCCCTTGAGGTATTCGGCGAGCGTCCTGTGCGAGCGTTCGAGGGCCCCATTCGACTCGGGGTGGTATGCTGTTGTTTGTATTTTTTCTATACGCAGTAACTTGCATACCCCCTTAAATATTGCGCTCAGAAAATTCGTGCCTTGGTCGGTAAGGATGGTTTCAGGTGTCCCGTACCGACATATTATTTCTTTCGCGAATGCTTTCGCAACCTCGTTTGCTTGCTGGTTTTCCAGCGGTATGGCTACGCTGTATTTCGTAAGCAAGTCCTGGAACGTGAGAATATATTTATTTCTCGCTTCCGTTTCGGGTAGTGGACCTACGATGTCCATGGCGCATTTTTGAAAGGCTCGGGTAGGTGTGTCGGTAATGACCAACGGCGCCTTTATTGCCGGCCGGATTTAATTGCGCTGGCACCTGTCGCAGCGGCCCACGTATTCTTCTATGTCTTTTCGCATCCCGGGCCAGTTGTACCTTAGTTTTATTCGTGCGAGCATTCTTGTGATTCCCTGATGTCCTCCGAGAGGTGCGTCGTGATGCTCGTGGAGTATTCTAATTTTTTCCTCCTCGCTCGGGCAGTCGTTGTCCGGGCAGCTTCGTTCGTGCGCCTTGTTGCACGGCGCGTCGGGCTGACCGTCCGCGGACCCGCACTCCTGGCTGACCGTTGCCTCGTGCGGGCGAGTCTCGCCGTCGCCGTCACTGCTACGTACTTGCTCCGTCTTTTTGTGTGCGTGCGACCGGGTTACCACACATATGCGGCTGAGAGCATCCGCGTTGGTATTTTGCTTACCCGCCTTGTACTGTACGTCGAACTCATGCTCCGATAATTTTATTTTCCAGCGCATGAGCCTCGACCCAGGGTCTTTGACACTGAATAGCCACGTTAGTGGTTTATGATCGGTTACTACGGTGAACCGAGTGCCGTATACATATGGGCGAAATTGTGCAATTCCCCATATGATTGCCAAAAGTTCCTTTTCCGTGGTCGTATAATTTTGCTCGGCTTTATTTAGCGTTCGGCTGGCGTAGCAGATGGGTAGATCTTCGCCGATTGGCCCTTGCGATAGTATCGCCCCGATGGCCCTGTCTGATGCGTCGGTGGTGACCACGAAGGGCCTCTCGAAGTCCGGATATTGGAGCACGGGGGCGGTTGTTAATGCACGTTTCAGGTCCTCCATGGCCTGTTCGTGCTTCGCCGTCCATTCGAATTTAGTATCTTTTTTCGTTAATTCCGTTAAGGGCTTGGCGACCTTCGAGAAGTCCTGTATAAATTTACGGTAGTACCCTGCTAATCTTAGGAAGGACTGCACGCCCTTGGCATCTCGGGGAGTCGGAAAATTCCGTACAGAGGTCACTAGAGCTGGATCCGGGCGTACTCCTTCGCTCGAAATTATGTGCCCGAGGTAGCGCGTTTCCAATCGCAGGAATCGGCATTTAGCCGGTTGAAGGGCCAATTTCGCTTCTCTTAAGCGTCCGAATACCTCGCGGAGCCGTTCGTTATGTTCTGATAGATTGGCTCCGAATATGACTATGTCGTCGAGGTATACATAGCATTTGAGGCCTTCGAGCCCTGCGAGTACTGCGCTCATCAACCGTTGGAAGGTCGGCGGCGCATTTTTTAGGCCGAAAGGCATACGTGTGTACTCGAAATGCCCTTGAGGTGTGGAGAATGCCGTTTTCTCCCTGTCTTCTTCTGCCATCGGAATTTGGTGGAATCCGGAGGCAAGGTCGAGCGTCGTAAAATAATGCGCTCGACCCAGCCGGTCTAATATTTCCGCGATATGCGGTAGCGGGTATGAGTCGCCGACGGTGACTTCGTTCAGTTTGCGGAAGTCCACGACTACGCGCATTTTTATTTTTCCCGTGGCGTCAGGCTTTTTCGCGACGACTAATAACGGCGTATTCCATTGACTCCGACTAGGTTGGATAATGCCGTCCTTTAACATCCCCTTCATTTGTTCCTGTACTTCCCTTTTATGTGCTTCCGGTAAGCGGTAAGGATGTACTTTTACAGGTCGCGCCCCGGGCTCGAGGGGGATGCTGTGCTCCACCATGTTGGTACAGGGCAGCTGGTCCCCTTCGAGGTGGAATATATCTGCGAACTCGTCGCATATCTCCTTTAACGAGCTCGCTTCCTCCGGGTTGAGGTGTGAGGTGTCAATTTCTTTCCGTAGCTTCTCGAGTCGCGTGCTGCTCGCTCCCGCGCTGACGGTGCAGATTCCGCGAGTCGTGGTGGCGGGCGCGCCGGGCAGTTCCTCTGCTGAGGCCAGCGGCTCGAGTGTCACGGCGGGTCGTTTGATGCAGACGTATTCCGCCGTTGTGTTTACTAGGCTTACTACACAGCTGTGGCCTTGAGGCGAGGTCACACATGCTCCGAGTATAATGCCCTCGGTAACGTTGCGTCGCTCAACGATTCCTTCGTCGGTGCTTAGTGTTGATACATACGCAATGCTCTCACTCCGTGGCGGCAAAGTTATGCTCAAACTTCCGTCCACGAGAGGCATGCAGTGCCCCTTGATCCTTATGGTTTCTCCTTTGAGTATGTCGACCTGTTTTTCCCTAATGAAGTCCATACCGAGGAGGCCCTGCGTATGTATGTGGAAATTGCGGGGTATTACGTGAAACCAGTGTTTCACAGACCCGTTCGGTGTATCGAGCACAACGAGGGCAGCGTAGTACGCGTTCAGCGAGCCACCCCCGAGTCCTGTAAGTTCGATAGCCGTTTTTTCGGCGGGCGTGTCGTGTCGAAGTACGTCTTCGTGTATTAGGCTCACCTGGGCCCCGGTGTCCGCCTTCAGTGTCAGTATGCCCCCGATACTAGACGGAGATTTAATGTAAAAGTCGCTGGCCGATGCGTGTGGCCCCGGCGACCGAATCTCATAGACGCTGACCTTCTTAAGTTGCTCGTTCGGCACTCTGTGATTTTTCCCTCGAAACGATGCCACTGTCAGCAGTCCTGTAATCGGTGCCCGGGCTACCGGCGACGATGTGGCCTCGATTGTGTAGATATTGGCCCCTCTTAAGGGCCGGTTCGTGGCTGTGACGGTGTCGACGCGGAACGCCCCTATGGTCCCCTCCTGTGTTGCCTGTCCGCCGGGTTGTTCCTTCCTCGGCTCGGCGGATTTTTTATTATTATTATTTTCATTTTTCTTATTTTCAGCCTGCTTACGTGAGCGGCAATCCTTCCATAAGTGACCGGTTTTTTTGCAATAATTGCACGTGACACTCGCGACGTTGACTTCCTTCTGCGTAGGGGCCGGGAGACTCTGTCTTCCAGATCGGCAATTTTTTGCCAGATGCCCTGCTTTCCCGCAGGTGTAGCAGGCGCCCCTTTTCTCCCCTGCCGCGCCTTGTGATTGTCGAGCGTTGCCTCCGCCGTTGCCGCCCCCGTCGGGAGGTGGCCCTCCCGGCCGCCCCAAGGTCATTTTTTCGACCTCAATGGCCCCCACGACGGAGTCGTGTAGACCCTGGTAATTGCGGGAGCGAACGATGGTCTGAATTTCCTTTTTTAGCCCGTTTTCGAAATTCATCTGTGCGCTTTTTCGGATTGCCTCGCCTATGGCACGGGCGCCACGTTGGTCGGCTCCTTCGCACAGTTTTTCGATGACCTCTACTGTGAGGGTTTCCACCCGTGTAGCATACGCCGAGACGTTTTCCTTTGCGTCTTGACGTAGCGTGCAAAATGGGTATTGCAGGGAGGCGAGAGACTCGCGTTTCCCGTACAATGCTTCCAGCTCGGTGCGTAGATCGTCTAATGTTAGGATCGTCTTGTCGCGCATTTCCCGCGTCGCTCGATCCTCTAATTTGCTGCTCCGTATTAACGAGAGAAGAGTAGACCGTTGTCTGGGTTTTACCATGCCCCATACGGCTTCGCAGGATAGTATGAAGCCGTCGAGTTTGGTTGCATCGTTCCCATTGAACGTTTTAATGTTCCGAAGGGCGGAACCGAGGTCCAAGTATTCCGGTCCATCCTCATCCGCCATCGTCACCCTACTTTGGTGACGAGGTGGCGAATGTTTTGGGGGGGTGGCATCCCTGCGCCCCCCCTTTTGGCCCTTCAGGATGAAATCCCTCATGGTTTGGTCCATTGCCGTGAGTCGCTCGGCCGTCGTGCTTTCGTGTGCGTGTCCCCTTTGTCGGCCACCCTGGCCCTCCAGGACAAAATTCCTCATCGTTTCTTCCATGGCTGTGAGTCGCTCGGTCGTGGAATCTTCATGCGCGTGCTTTGCTGACTGAAGCGTTACCGCCGATCGCTCTTTGGCCATCTGCGTGCACATTTCCTGAATCAGCTGTTCCAGCTGAGCGACCCGTTGCCCCAGCGCATCCTCAGCATCGGTCCGGTCGCGCCCTTGCGAGGGATCGACAGACTCTTCCCCCTCGTCCACGGGCTGGAGCGTGGGGAAGAGGGTCCGACGGGCCTTTTGGGAGGCTGGCTGGGCGAAGTTCGGTATCCCTTGGCCTACCTCCTCCGCAGACCCCAGTACTCCATTTTCAATGTCCCAGTTGGGGGCTGCCGGTCCGCGCTGCGCGCTCCGCATACGGTTAATTTCGTCGGTAACCATGGCCGGGGTAACTTCACCCTGCCTTGGTGCGAACATGCGTACGTTGACGTCCTCCCATCCGGTTCTATCCCCGAACGAAGATCCTCTCTGGGTGTTCACCCAGGCCATCGGGCTCGCGGTGCCCTCCCGTTCCCGCAGCAAGTCCCTGAGAGGGCTGTCGCTGGGTCCCTGTCGGGATTGGTCCGCGATTTCCCCCAGAACCCGTTCAAGGCTTCCCGCGGCTCGCAGCGCGTCAGCCCCCGGATCCTGTTCGTGCCCCGGATGTCCTTGTGGCGTGCTGTGCGTACTCATTTCGACCGGTGCGCGAGCTAGGTATTTCACTAAATTTTCCTAGGTACTCGGTAGCGGGTGCACCGGTTCCGACAAGGCTGCGCGTTTCTTTGTTTGTTACGTAAGATAATGGAAGTCACTTACAGTGCGTTAACCTTCCACATTACGGGATGCCCTTCTGTTGTTGACGTCTAACCCTCGGGGTTCTAGGCTCCCTTTTATACGTCCCAGCGTCTGGCGACGTTCTCCGTGGATCCTGCAGTGATCCGCGAAGACTCTCTTCCGTTATCTCTCCTGAATAACGGGATGCCCACGTTGGCCCTGGTTGCCTTCGTGGTCCACCCGAACTCTTGTCGACGATGCTCGACCTTGGTTCGCGGAACTCTCTCTCTCGTGGAGAGTCGCAATTTACCGCACTACGCGGAGATTTCACAACTTGGTTTTAGCGATTGCTTGTTATTTTCAATCGTGGGTTTAGTAATTTTATTTTAATAATTCACTCTGGATATCCCACCGCTGCCACCAATGTTGTATCCGCAGAAGCTCAGTTAGCTACTCTGAGTACTGCGGGAGCCGATAGCTCAAAGGTTTTAGGATTTATCCAGTAAAGGGTTGAAACCCAAGTGAATTATAAAAGCACGATTTATTATATCAATATTAATTACAATAGTTTATTCAAGATTATTTACCAATAGTTGTGTAGTACACTCTGTACGCTTATCTTCCTTCCGAAGAGAGTATAGGTTTTACGGTATAACTAACTGACCGTAACGTTGTTGAGATTCAAATCAGACTGTCGAGTACCTGCTCGTGGTCCTTTATATAGGGATGCGAGCAGGTATGTCAGCTTAATTTTGACCGTGTCAGCTGTTTCGTAATTGTTTAAACAATTATTGATTCTGGATTGCCTGTCCGGTTCCCTGTTTCCCAATAGCTGACTCGGGTAATTAATTATTCGGCTAGTGGCAGCCGAAGCATAGTATAGCATATTTAAGAATTTAAATGCTATGTCGTCGGTTACTTCCGTATTTCGCAACGCTCGTTGCCTGCCGCGATTATTGGGTAAGCGCATTCCTCGAATAATCGGGCGTTGACCCGGGGTACAACTTCTTTATATATGGTTATTTATTAAAGTAGGAGTATGAATGTTGTGTATAAGGGTGTTTCGTCATTCGTCAGGTCCTATTGTGTGTCTGTGTCCAATCGTCGTTTTTTGTTTGTTTTTAAATCCGTTTTCAGTTCGGCGAGGAAAATATTTGATGTTAATCTATTTTTTAATTTTCGGAGAGACTCCAAGTTCTGGGTGTCGATCCACTTGAGTACGCCTTCCATTGTTAATTTTGTCGGGTCGCAATTTGTTTTGTTTTCGTCGTCCGTTCCGTTTCTGTTTGTTTGGGTTGTTGCGTCGCTGGTTTTTTTGTTTGTATTGTTAGTCTTCTGGATATCTATGTTGTTTGTGGCTTTGGTTTCTGTGTCTTCTTCTGCGTCTTCTTCTTCTGTGTCCTCTTCTTCGGTGTCTTCTTCTTCGGTGTCTTCTTTTAGTGGTGATCCCTCGGGTGTGTGTGGTGTGTAGTCTGGTGGTGGTTGTTGTTGCTGTTGTTGTTGTTGTTGTTGTTGTTGTTGTGGTTGATCATATTGTTGTTGCCTCAGCAAATAGGCGACGCACTTGTCGATATGCGCCGGCAGTCGGTTCGCTGGGAGCACGCTGCAACATATCGGGCATCCAGTGTGTCGTGATCCCAAATTTGCCGTTCGTTTCTTCAGCTCATCATAGCATCTGGCTATATGGCCGGCCAACTTATTCGCCTTTATCCTCCTTGGGCAGAGGAGGCATTCGACTTTTATCGATGATGGTGTTAATTGTTGACCGTCCATTGTTGGTATTGTTTTGTTTTTTCTGTTTTATCTGTCGGGTATGTATGTATTTGTTTAAATGATACCAAAAAAGTAATGAGACGAAAATAATTGTTTTAAGCCATGCATAATGTGGCCAAGTTTATCTGTGTACTATGTGGTAAAGAGAGTAGTGTATAGTAGGTCCTTTTTTAGTAAAGGTATATGTAGATGGATAAGGATATATTGGATTATTATTTATTATCATGATTATTATTATTTTTATTTTGTTAATTTATCGCGTTTTTTTTTTTTTTTTATGGTAACGCGTTGCGATCGTGGTATGTTAGCGCGTAGATCGGTTTACGGGCTAGTTGGGGTGGATGGTCTGTGATGATAGCGACCTCCCTACATTCGGTAACCGGTTGTGGCTGAGTCTCGACCAACTCTATCGGTTGTCTGTGATAGACAACGGTCGGTTCGGGAGCCTCATCGGCTTGTTGTCGTGTTATTGTTTTTCGTTTTTTCGTTACGCAGGATATAATTTTGTATATATTAGATATTTTTCCGAATAGGGAGAATTTCCATCCTACTGCTAGCAGCAGGATGATTGAACCCAAAGAAATTCCGCTATACTTTAATATGGTTTCGAGTGTAGAGAGTCTATGGCTCATGTAGTGGGTTTTCGAAATTTCTCTTGCTTTTGCTATAACGGCTTTTAATGCTACTTCGTTTTTTGTTAGATCGTCGTGTATTGAATTTGAATTTGATAGGCCTGTAAGAGTTTCTGTTTCTGTTATGATTTCCGTGTAGTTTATGTTTTCTATGTTTTCCATTTATTTTTGTATCATTGCTGTAATATTCAGAATCGGTGTGTGTGCGAATTTTATTTCGATTGACGATTTTATTTCTATTGAAGGAGTTAGTGTTGTTCCGCGAGTTTTTACTCGACAGGTGGGTTCGATTTGTAATATTCCAGCGTTTTCTATTGTTTCGATAATTGATTCGTGGTTGTCGCAAAGAAGGTATAAGTTTTCGGGTTTTGGAGCTGCGAATAGCCATGCGTTTGCGTTTCGAATTTGTTTCCAGTAGGTTTGTTTTAGTGTTTTTAGCCTAATATCGCACAATTGCAAATCGCTGAATTGCGGGTTAACGAGAAGTTGGACCTCGCACTGAGTTTCGTCGTTGATCTGTGCTATCGGGTAAATTTGTTTGCAGATGTATCGATTAACTGCGAATTTACATTCGTCTTCGGATCCCAGGTTAAAATAGCTGCTAAAGTCTTCGGAGACTGCGGTATATTGAATTGCTGGTTTGATGTACGCGAATCTCGCGCCTTTCGCTGCCGAGAGTTGGCGTACCGGAACTGATAGGTGTTGGTATAGTTTGTATTGTGTTAGGTCCAAAAGAGGAATTTTAATAACGTAAATAAGTCGTTCTCCGTTATGGAACGCTGTGAGCTCGATTATTTTTGTTAATTCTGGTACGTATTCCGCGCTGAGTGGTATAGGGAATATTGTGTTTGGTGTTGATTTTCGGATCGCTTTTGCGCTAATCAATATCTTTTTTGCTGAGAGTATTTCAGGGTGTATTTGTCCCATTTTTGCGAAGAGTACTGCGTTTGTCAATGTTTCTAAATCGATTTCGTACTGGATAAGTGTTTCCTCTACTAGGCTGGTGTATGTTATGAGTTGTTGGATTATGTGCAATTCGTATTGAAGTGTTGCTTGTTTCAGTTTGATGTCTTTTATTTCTGCGTGTATTATATCCGCTAACTCGATGATTTGGCTTTGGGTAAAATTGAAACCTGATTTAATTATGTGTGTTTGATTTTGTACGATTTCTGCCAGTTCGGCAGTAGTGTTTGCTAGGGCGTTTACTTGTGAATCTATTCTGTCTGTATCCTCGCTGTCCATTGTTCCGAAAAGTATTTTACTGATTTTTCCTACGAATTCTAGTGGTGCGCGTTTTTTACGTTTTTCTGCTGGGTTGAGCTCGATTGATGGTATTAATTCTTCTAATGTTCTTTCTGCGTTCGCAATGTTGTTCAGTCGGGCTTGTACGTTTTGTAGTTGACCTCTTGTTAGGCAATGTCCCCTTAATGTGAAGCAAAATGCGTTAGCGGCGTCGAGGTTTTCCTGTATTTGTTGTCGTCTGGACGTTAATCCATGTGTGTCTATATACGTTATTAGCGTCCAGGTCGTATGGTATGAATGAAGTGTGCCCAAAGATTCTGAGTAGAGTCCAGGGTTTTTCGTCAGTGGTGTAATTTTGAAGGCGTTTGGTGCGGACGCCCTTACGTAATTGGCGTGGCATCTGCAACATATACCAGTTTTATTTTATCTACGTGTAGAGTTTTTGTCGTATTGTCGTCTAATTGTATTTTAATGTTGCGTTTATTCGGAATTTCTACAATTTTGTATGGGCCTAGCCAGTCCTTATCGAATTTACTTGTTTTGCGTTCGTTCTTTGCGAGAACGAGTTGGCCTATTTGGTATTCTGGTTCGACGGTTCTTTTGTCGTAGTATCTTTTGGTTCGTTCTTTGAACTTGATCGCTTTTTCTAAAGCGAGTTCCTGAATGTTTCTAAGATTTCTCGTTAGGTCTTTCATATAGTCGTCGTAGGTTATGATTTTTTCGGGTGGTGGGAACGCTGAAGGTGTTCGAGCTCTCCCACCAAATACTAATTCGTATGGGGTGAACCCTGTACTTTCGTGTATACTGGTATTGTATGAAAATGTTGCGAATGTAAGCAGTTCATCCCAGTCTCGATTACTGTCGATGAAGTGCTTTAGATATTCCACAAGAACGTGATGGCTGCGCTCGATTGCGCCGTTCGATTGTGGGTGATACGCAGTTGTTCTGTGCTGTTCTATCTGGAATAGTTGCGTGAAATCTCTGAACATTTCCGACATAAAGTTCGTACCTTGATCGGTTAATATCGCGCGAGGCGCACCGAAAGTTGATATCAAGGTTGTACAGAGTGCTCTCGCTACGTCTATTGACGTTTGATGTTTTAATGGTCCTGCTATACTGAACTTACTGAATAAGTCGAGCATAGTTAGTATGTATGTATGCCCGTTTTTTGTTTCGCGTAATGGACCTACAATGTGTGACGGGGCTTTTCTGCCCCGCCACAAAGAGAGCCGAATCTCTGGCTCTCCCATGTATCGGCACGGCACACGGCATTCTTCCTACCGGGAAGAGTCCCTTCCAGGCAACCAGACAGGGTCAATCGCGAGCGAACCGTTCCCACTATTAATTTCGAGTCCTATTTTATTTTTTTCGGTTAATCCTCTCGAGCGTACGACGGTCATAACCGCCTCAAGGACACCGCACCGCCTCCCAGCGACCGTCAGCAGGCTGGAGCCGTGTTACCGATCTCGCCGCAGTCAGCACCGTCAGCAGGCTGGAGCCTCGCTATCGATCCTGCCGCAGCCACACAAGACCGGCACCTCGACCAGTCTCTCGCCGTTCAGTCGCGTCGCTACCGAGGTAGCGCGCGACGTTACCGACACCGGGCTCTCCACCCTCCGAAGCCGCCTGAACACGACGAGCCACCAGCCATCGAGATCTACAGCGTCCGGCTCGTCGCTATGTCCGCATCTCGCTCGTCCTACCGAAGTTCCCGCGTCTACGCGCAACGACGCCCGTGGATTCACCTCCCACCACGAGCGTACTCAAACCCTCGCGTTCACGTCACAACGAACGCGAGGAAATTCAAAGAACCGCGCGAGATCTCCGTAATTCGGGGGACTCGGACAAATAGAGTAGAGGGCGAAATAAAGACAGGCATAGGGTGGGGGGAACAAAGACCCGCGATCGCGAGAACGTTACTTCTCTCGAGGACTCAATCGTAGGCTCCCGAGGAGGAAGGACGTCGTGACCGTTGCCGATCCGTGCTTAACGTCTCGCGAGAATACCGACATCTTGCCAAACGCGAAGCGGAACTTCTGGCCGAGGACAACTCGAGAAGCTCCCGCAACTGCAACGAAACCGGTGAGATCGTCGTACGGGTTCGGTTTGAGGCTAGAGTAGAATAGAGCAAACTCGACTCGTTATCGTGGGGACGGTACGTCTTCGCGCGCGGCACGCGGAATTAGTTCTCGGGGCAGAATACAGTAAAGTTCATTTCTTTCATTCCATCTAGCTTCCGTTAAATTAGTTGCCTGGAAGGTTCTCGTTAACCTTTTATTACATCCCATAGTTTGCGCCTCGTGCGAGTCCATTAGTCAATTTCCGATTATATCAATTTTCTTGCTATGAACTAATAATTCAATTTTTCCGATTTCTTATTATATTTTTCTTGTTTCCGATTTTCTGAGATTCCGCGTACTCCCGCTGCGATCGGGCTGAGTGAATATTTGTTTGTTGCAAAAGGTACCGTGGCTGCGATCCACGTTGGTTGTTTGTACGCGAGCGTCGAGATTCCGAGCATTGCTTGTTGCCGATTATCCGTTACCGCATTTATGTTATCGAACCAAAATTATTGTTACTATTTCGTTGTGAAGATTTTGAGTTATTGAGGGAACGAGCGTGCATGCTAGTCGCTTCTCGACCACGCTCCCGATATTCGCTAAAATAAAATATCTTTTGGAGTTCCCGTAATTTCGTCTCGATCTCTGTTTCCTCCTCGCGGAGGTGACCGAACCACCCCCTCTACCAATTTCCCAAGGCTGAGCGACGCCGGGTCGCTCTCGTCTCTCGTTCGGCCCTTGTAATTAAAATTTTGTCGCGAGAGCTCTCGCTCTCGCGGCTGGCGCCCTTAAGGCCGAGTGAGACGGGTTTTGTAGCCGTCTCGATTGGGGATTTTAAAGCAGTGGGCAAAAGCCGGTTACAAATGTCAATGGCTACTTTATCGAAGGGTTGCGCTGGTGTGTCCGTAATAATCATCGGAGCTCTACTTTTTACTCGGACCAGTTTGTTTTTCTGGCAGTCGAAGCAGTATCGAATGAACGTTTCTACGTCCTTTTTTAATCCTCGCCAGTAGTACTGTGAGATAATGCGCTGGTAAGTTTTCGTCACGCCTTTGTGACCTCCGACTGCGGATCCGTGTAGTTCTCCAATGATGTTTTGTCTATTTTTCTGATCTGGAACGGTTATAAGACCTTCGCATAGCCTAAAGGTAATGTTTGAGTTAGTCGCGAGTACTCGTAGGTATCCTTTGATATTAGACCACAAAAATGTATCGATGATTTTTGGGTCTTTGGATAGAGTACAGGATGTGATTTCGTTTTCTACTAGAGTCTGTACAAGATTTTCTAGACACTCCTGAATCGTGAGTTTACTAGTAGCGTCTGTCGATTTGTTTTTGCAAATCATCGTAAAGTATCGTAGTGTTTTGTCGCGTGTGACGAAAATATGTCCGATTCCGGGATCGGACTGCGAAAATACCGATTGGGTTAGTTTACCCTTTTCCGCAAGTATTTTTGAAACCATTGTGTCCATGACACCGTCGGCTGACAGGAAGTGAGCTATATTGTCTTCCTGCGCTAGGATGTTTTCCTGCGTTACTACGATATTGTTTTTTAGTTGTACGTCTTCTGTTATTGTTGATCCCCTTGTTCTTGGTGGAGTTTGTAATGTTAGACGTTTTCGTTGATATTGCGATGGTTGATATGCTGAATCGTTGTCAGAATCACTTTCTGACGATGGCGACATTTGGTGGTGTTGGTTTGTTAGTTTTTGGTTTGATATGGTTGGTCTCGATTCGTTCGATTTCGAATCTGTTGTTTCGTGTGGAATCCACGTTGGCGATCTGAATGTTGGCTCGATGTCCATTGATGGTGTGCTGTCGTCGATTTGCTGTGAGCGCCCTGGTATGGCGACTGATTGTTCCGGTGTGTAGTCGTCAATTTGCCATGAGCACCCTGGTATGGCGATTGGCTGTTCGATTCGCGGATCGGTAGTTTGTTCTATATATGGTGTTTTATCGGGAATGTCTGTGGTTTTTGAGTCCGAATATTCCTGTGTCATTTCAGGTGACATCGGCACAGGTGATTGTGTTTTTAATTGTGCATCCTCAGGATCCGGTTGGGTTGGGGTTTCTGGTATTACATCGTTGGTATAAGTTACTTTGGAGTCCCAGTATTCTGTTGTTAATTGTGGTGATGGTTGTGGATCTGAGTCTGATGATGTTGTGTGCGGAAGTTGGAATCGAGTTCTTGTTGCTCGTTGTGGATTTTTGGTTTTGCGGGTGCTGCGCGTAATTTTGGAATCCCAGTATTCGTCTGTCACTTCGGGTGACAAATTCTCAGGATCGTTTAAGTTTTTCGTAGTTGGTTGATTTTTGGATTGAGTATCCGGTACTTTCGGTTGTTTATTTGCCAACCTTTCGCTACGTCTAGTCGGTTCTTTTGGCGTCTTTTTCGTTCGCTTTTTGACTGGTTCGGGCAATCGTTTCTTCGATTGCTTTATTTTTGTAGTTTTCTGAGATTCCAAAATTGCGGGTGGTGAACGGAAATTCGGTGGTATCGTCCGTTTTCCGCTGTTTTCGTCTTTTTGTAGATCGTTGGATTTTTGTGTCGGAAGTGAAGGTGGTGACCTGAAGGTCGGCTGAACAGGTGGTTTGCCAGCGTTCTCGTTCTCGGATTCCGTTTCGTATTCCGTATCGTTTTCCTTATGTTTCGCCTTTTGGTTGTCGTTTTTGTTTTCGGATTTATTGGTTTTTTCGCTTTTGTCACCGTATAAGTGGCCGGTTTTCCCATCAGGGCTGACTTTTTCGCGAAACTCGCTTTTGTTTTGCTGCGATAAGCTTTTTGTTTTTTGTGGCCTCATTGGGCTCTTTTCTTTTTGTTGCCTCGTTGGGCTTTTTCCGTTTTGTTGCCTCGTTGGGCTTTTTTCATTTTGTTGCCTCGTTGGGCTTTTTCCGTTTTGTTGCCTCGTTGGGCTTTTTTCGTTTTCTTCTTCTCTTGTACTATCTTCTATATCTGTATATTTATATTGTTTTTCTGTATCATTTCGTTTCCTAATTTGTTTGCGCGGTCGTTGCCTATTTCCTTCGTCGTCCGTTGTATCTACTGGGCGTTTGGAGAGTCGCCATTGTGGTTGCGTATTCTCCTTTGAGTACAGCTCTTCAACTATTTGCTTGATTGGTTGAATGAGCTCGCCTTCGTTGTCGGATAATTCCGAGATTGATGTATCGGTATCTATTATTAAATCGTTTTTTGTGGGTACACTCTCCGTTTTTTGTTTTGATTTTGTCTTTTTTGGTGGTTGGTTCGTTTCTTGTTGAGTTTGTTTCTTTGTTATTTGTTCCGTTGGTTCGTCGGATGTATCCTGACTGTTTTCCTGTATAATACGCTTTTTCTTTGGCGCTGGATTCCCAGAGCCCGTATCAGTTGTTGACCGATTGCGAGTCTCGGGTGATGTTTTAGGAGTCAGTTTTTGCTTTTTTGACTCTTGGTTCGCGACACTTTCCGACGAGCTTTCGTCGCGTTGCCTAATCGGCATAATTTCTGCAGGGTTCCTCGACAAAGCGTCGGCAACTACGTTTAGTTTTCCGGGTTTGTGTACGATATCGTAATCGTACCCGTTCAGGATTATTTGCCATCGTTGTAGCTGTTGCGGGATATCGGGTTTGTTTTTTATGTACGTTAACGCTCTGTTATCCGTGACGAGCGTAAAGCGTTTTCCGTATAAGTACATTTTGAAGTACTCTACCGCATTTACTATTGCGAGTAATTCTCTTTTCATCGCGTCGTACGCGATTTCGGTTTTTTTTAATGCTCTCGAGTAGAACGCTATCGGATGGTCAAAGTCGCCGTGTTTTTGGCTAAGTACTGCGCCTATGGCGTAGTCTGATGCGTCTGTAGTGAGAGTGCAAGTTTTATCGAAATCCGGATATTTTAGAACCGGTCGTTCGATGATTCTTGCTTTTAGGTACTCGAATACCGATTGGCATTCGTTTGTCCATACAAATTTTTCGGACTTTTTTAGTTGTACGGTTAGTGGAATAGCAATTCTCGCAAAGTCGCGGATAAACCCTCGGTAGTATCCGGCGAGTGCGACGAACTGCTTAATTCCTTTTTTGTCTTTTGGTATCGGGAAGTTTTCTACTGCGCGAATGTTGTGAGTATTTGGTCTAACGCCATCTGAGGATATGATGTGTCCCAAATAGGTCACTTCTCTGTTTAGGAAGTGGCACTTCTCTGTTTGTAGCGTTAGCCCCGCTGAAGTTAAGCGTTTTGCTAAGGCTTTAAATTTGTTTTCGTGTTCCGTCATGTCTTGTGCTTATATTACTATGTCGTCTAAATAGACGAATAAGTCTGTGCCTTGTAATCCGGATAGAACGACATCCATCAACCTCTGAAAGGTTGCTGGCGCGTTTTTGAGTCCGAATGGCATTCGATGGTACTCGTAATGTCCATTCGGGGTCGAGAAAGCTGTTTTGTGTTTATCAGCTGGGTGCATCTCAATTTGATAGAAACCGGACGCCAGGTCGAATGTTGAGAAGTAACGGGCGTTACCCAATTGATCCAGTATATCGATGATATTTGGGAGTGGGTACGCGTCTGGCGTGGTTTTATCGTTGAGTTTTCGAAAATCTATTACGATTCTCCATTTTTTGTTACCTTTCGAGTCCGGTTTTTTGGGAACGACCCAAACTGGAGAGTTGTAAGGAGAAAGGGACGGCTGTATGATTCCCTTGTCTAGCATATCGCTGACCTGATTTTGTATCTCCTTTTTGTGTACCTGTGGAAACCTATATTGTTTTGTGTTGATTGGTCTGTCATCCGTTGTATGGATCTCGTGTTTTGTTAGTGTCGTATGACCTAGCCGATCCCCGGGTAAACCAAATAGATGTTGGTATTTTGAGACCAATTCGAGCACGTGGTCTCTCTCTGTTTCGTTCAGGTGATCCAGTTGTAAAAGTGCTCGAAGGGCTTCGAGCCTGGATTGATTATCTGATTGTATCGAGCATACCTCCGCACGATTCTCATGCTGAGAATCGCGGTGGTCGCTCAATGTGAGATTGTCGATCGGTTTTTCCGAGATAGCCTCTACTGGGATTAGCTCGATTGTCGGAATTTCTAAATTAATTTCGCAATTGTGCGAATTAATCGCGCAAAGATACGCGATTCCGTTGGTGTTTTTAACGAGCGCGTTACCCAAGTAAAGACGATGGCCTACGTCCATCCTCGGGATATATCCCTCCTCGAGATCGGTTGGCTTTAGTCTGACAGGTACAATGAGCTTTGACCTGCTAGGTATTGTTACTCGTTCGAAGCTCTCGAACGGTATTCGATAGCCAGCGAATGTTATGCAGGCTTCGCTATAAAGAATATCGGCTGGGGTCCCCCTGAAGAAGACGTCGCCGAGTATAGCGTCCTGTGTAGTCGGGAAAAAGTCTTCCACTAGGTGGAATTCGACTTTAAATTCTTTAATTCTCAGGTAGCATCTACCGAGTGTTTTTGTTGTTCCGTCTGTTATTCCGGTAAGCTCGTATATTAGCGTCGGATCTACTTCCGTACACAAGCCCAGGAATGATTGTTTTAACAGGTTTATTTCCGCTCCAGTGTCGGCGAGAAACAAAGCCTGTTTAGTGAGTAGATTTGGGGACTCTAAGGTCACCGTTGGTGGTCTGTGCCGGCGCGACAATCCTAACTTGATTGTCGCTTTTTTAATAGTTATACTACCGTCTATATTTTTAACATGATTAGTACTTACATATTTTACAGGTTTGGTTTCGGTTTGCGCCTTGTTTGCGTCTTTTATTAGTTTGTCGTTGACGAGCGCTCCGGTGTCCGACCTCTCGTCGCGCTGTCGCGAGAGGCGGATCTCTCGTTTTTTTGGAGTAGGCGCTCGAAAATCTGCTAGATTTGCGCTGCATCGAGGTTCGACTGCTGGTCTGATTTTCGCGAGTTTCGACCGTTACTCGGGTTCTGTCTTTCTCGCGAGTTGTCTCGGCTATTTCGGTCACGCGAATTATCCTGATTATCTCGGTCGCGTGAGTTATTTTGATGATTACGCTCTTGCGAATTCTTTCGGTTATTTTGATCGCGCGGATTGTTTTGTTGTGGGTTATTTTGGTAGTTGTAATCCCACGAATTGCTTTGTTGTGGATTACTCTGATAATTGTGCGTGCTATCACGATTGTTTTGTTGTGAATTGTCTCGATAGTTATTCCGCGGGTTATAGTGGTAGTTTCCACGGGAATTGTTTTGATAATTACCCTGATACTTTCCGCGTGAATTGTTACGGAAACCCCCTCGTGAATTATTTTGATAATTCCCGGGTGGTTCGTTTTGATAGTAGTTGGGCGGATTATTCTGATAGTTACCGCGTGAATTATTTCGGTAACCGCCACGAGTGTTGTACTGGAAATTTCCGCGAGAATTGTTTCTGAAATTACCCGGTGAGTTGTTACGGTATTGGCGGCTGTTAACGCGTGTATTCGTATTTTCGCGTAATTGTTGCACTGAATAGCATTCTGATGTTGAATGTGTAGGATTTTCGCGATGGACTTCGCAAAATTTTAGTCCGTTATTGTCAGTTATTTGCGAGAATCGTACTTTCGCTTTTTCCGGGCTTTTGTCCCTAGTTTCCGATTTATCGCGTTTTCGTCCCTGGTTTTGTCTACGTACGAGTTCGTTTTCGATATTTAGCGCTTCGTCGGCTGCGCTGTCGAGAGTTACGAAATCTTTTTGCATAATGAGATTCGCAATTTGATCGAAAAGACCGCGAATGAATGCTTTTATGACGGTTCGTCGAACTTCGTCAGTGCGGTTTTGTAAATATTGCTGCTGATTTTCTGCTCGATAAACTTCTTTTAACCTATTTTCAATTTTAGTCGCGATTTTTCGCGTGCGCGTCGCGTAATCAACCACCGACTCGTTATAATTTTGTGAGTTCGATTTTAGTTCGAGTTCGAGGTCCGATAATTCGACTGGTTTTTCGAGCGCATTTCTGAGATCTCCCAGGAGTGGCTCTAGTGCGTTGTATGTTTTCGCGTCGGCGATATCGGCGGCGACTCCTGATAATTTAAGTTAGATGATCTCGAGGAGCTGCGGTTGATCGTGCTCCGAGATGATCTTTGCTGCTTTTTTGCAAGCGCGCATGAAATCATGGAACGGTATGTTTTTACCGTTAAAACTCGGTATGAGGTTTTGTACATCGCGGAGCGTTATCGAGCTATTATTGTTCGCCATCGCGAAGTATGTTCGCGACGGGAGTCGCTCGGTAGACAACGCTCGGCGATGAAAATTATATTCGCCGTTTGCTCGCGCGGGGCGCTGAGGCGGCTCTGGTAGAGCAATTTTGGTGTAGTTGTTGAATTACTCAAGTAATAAAAAAAAAAAAAAAAAATTTAAGTAAATTTTTTTTGTGTTGCTGCCGTCTGGGTTGAGGCGCAATTGGATTTTTTTTTTTTGTGAATATATGTATGTCTATATTAGGTACATAGTATATAGATATTTCGTTTTTCTTTCTCTTTTTCTTTTTTTTTCTAATATGTCTTTATTTTGCTGCCATCAAGTCTGAGGCGCACAAAAAAAAAAATTTTTTTTTTTTTGGATATAGGTTATTATTAATATTATATATGTATATATATTTTGTTATTATTTACTTATTTATTTATCGTTAGTAATTATTAATTTGTGTAGGTATTTTGTTTCGCTGCCATCCGGTGTGGGGCGCGTTAGGAAAAAATACAAAATAAAATAAATTTTTGTATTTCTCTCTCTTTTTTTTTTTTTTTTTTTTTTAAATATGTATTATGTATTTTTTTGTATTTTTTATTATTATTATTATTATTATTATTATTATTTTTTTTTTTTTTGGTTTATCGAATTATTTGTTTATTATTATTCCCATTATCGCTATTTGTTGCTGTAGGTATATATATATATGTATGTATTTATCGGATGCTGTTGCTGCCGCTTGTGTGCAGCGCGTCTGGGATTATTATTTTTTTTTTTTGCTTATTATTTGTTTTTGTAAATGTGTGTATTGTGACGTGATTTTTCGATCACCGTCACAAAAATACAAATTAATTAACGTTTTACGGATACGGCTATCGATTTAGTTCGGTTAGCCCGTTATAGTTCCCGCTTTACTGCCCCTCGGCTGTCCAGGTACCGTCCAGCTCTCGTTTAAATAAAGTCCGTTAAGTAACGATCCAGTTTAGACTTTGCTGATGAGCTAGAGTGTGTGAGAAGCTTTAAGATAAGCAGAAAAGATTCAGTTCAGGTCGGAAGCCTCGGATCTATTCGGTGGAGAGAATCTCGAAGCAGTGAGAAACACGGATAGAGAAGAGCCCGACGAGATTTCGTCGCGAAAACGTCAAAGTCCGGTGCAAACCCGGCACTCCCTTTAGGTGATGATGCAGGACGTTGGAGAACAGGCGGAGGTTTTAGTACGGTCCGGGCAAGGTCGGAACACCTTGTGCTGTGTTTTAGTTCAGAGAGAGAGCCTTGTTTTCACGTCCTGAATTAGGAGTAACGATCGCGACAAATCTCAAAATTTACCGCGTTACGGTTTCGGTTCCCGCTTAAGTGACGCTCTGGAAAGAGTTCAAGAGGGCAGTAGCTATCGGCTAAGGATCTCGCGATAATCATAACGCTTCGTTAGAATATCGTCGTAGGCTTGTCAGTCTACCGAGAGTCGTCCTCGAGGCAGCTCGGACCTCTCGCGCTCGGTGTTTACGTTTGGGCTGTTGTCTCACGCGCTGAGTCGTTCGCTCTCGCTCGCGCTGCCGTAGACTCCGGCCACCGCTCTCGCTTCGGTTCGCGTACCTCGCTCGCGCTACCTGTCGCTTCGTACGTTCGGTAGTTGACTCGTGTATGCTGCGTTTCGTGCGGATTCGGTTCCGATTTTTACTACCGATTTTTCTGTGCTCGAGGTGCGTCTGAGGGATGCTCTTGAGGTGCAGTGATTGTGTTGAAGTTCTCGAGGCATCACGAGATGCAGTTCCCGCTCATTATTGGATTAAAGTACGCTGATCCGGTGAGTTTATCGTTTCGATAATTTTCGATCACGTATCGATCCGTTCCCGTTACGCTCGCTCCGACCCCCCGGTCAGCCGAGCGCTCCCGATGCACGAGTGTGCGATCCCGTGGCTTACCAAGCCAATAAATTAGTGTTCACGTAATTGAGAATTTCGGGATTCCGATATTTGAGATTTCGCGTTTTAGATTTCGCGTTACTTTAGTGGCGAAGGATCGCGACCCTTCTACCACAACCCGCATCTTGAGCAACCGTGCATTTCCGCAACCGTTCGCTTTCGCGAATGCATCGGCGTTAGTTCTCGTACCGTTCAGTTCTCGTTTGTGTGATCTCGTTATTATTTTCTCGTTCTGTCTTCGTGTATTTCGGTTGCAGAGGTCGGCCAGTTCCACCGACCTCCAGGTTAGTCCGGCTTGGCGATTCCGGCGAAACAAAAATCGACCCTGCGGAGGTCGACCGTTCCATCGACCTCCAGATTAGTCCGGCTTGGCGATTCCAGCGAAACAAAGATCGACCCTACGGAGGTCAGCCGTTCCACCGACCTCCAGTTTAGCCCGGTTGTTAATACCGGCGAAACAAAAATTAACTGGCGCCCACCGGGACGTCGATGCATCCGTAGAAGCGGACGACCGAAGGTGACGTTTTCTGAGTTCTCGATTTCGCGCTCCGCTCCCGTTCGGTTTGAGCTTCGATTTTCGCGTTTTCGGTTTTGTTTTTTGTAGTTTTATTTTTCGCGTTGAGATCCAGGAAAATACGTCACAGTATATATATGGATATCGGTTATTTTTATTATTTTTTTTTTAAATTTTATTATTTCTATTTATTAATATGTATATATATTTTTTTTATTTCGCTGCCGTCTAGAATGAGGCGCGCTAAAAAATATTTTCCTCTCTTCTCTCCTCTTTTTTTTTATTTATTATTATTATTATTATTTTTTTTTTTAAATTTATCTATCATCGTTAATTATCTCCGTCATTGGTGTTTCCAATGACAGAGAGAGGAAGAGAGAGAGAGAGAAAAAAATCTTCTTTCCCTTTTTATTGAAGGTTTTTTTTTTTTTTTTTTTTTTTTTTTTATTATTATTATTGCTTTTTATTTATTTATTCATTGTAGGGGAAGGTGTGGATATATTAGTTAGTGTTTTTTTTTTGTTTTTTACGTACCCTTAGCGGTCGCACGCTTTATACACGCGTCGCGTGTCGGCGCTCGGTTCCCGTGGGGTCGTGAAAGGGAAAAAATTTCCTCTTTCCTTTTTCTTTTTTTTTCAATAAAATAGGTAAAAAAACACTTAAGATAAATTAGATAAAGGGTACTTACGTTGCCACGAGGATTGCGAATAATAATCGCATGGATTATAGGTTTTTCCCTTTTTTTTTTATTCCTCGGTTTTCTTTTTTTGCTTCCTTCCTTCTATTTTTTCTGTGGCGTCCTTCCTTCTGTTTATTAAAAAAAAAATTTCAGTATCGGATTGTCGACGATGGCGGACAGCTGGCGGGTGAGTCGCGTCGGTGCGGCGGATCACGGCCGTGGCGGATCGATGCCGCGGTCGATGACGGCTCGCTGGTGGTAACGTCGGCGGCTGCTGCGCTGCGCGAGGGTTTCCTCGGCCGTCGGTAACTCCGAACGCCGCTCGCTCACTCGACACTTTTATTGTTATATTTTTTTTTGTGTGCAACCGTTTGTCGCCTAAATGTTTAATATATCAACTAATTAGCGTCTGTTCACTGTGTATTCTACTATTTCGTGTCTTTTCACTGTATTTTTTTTTTTTTTTTTCACTAAGTGTCACTACTTACTATTTCGTGTCTTTTCACTGTATTTTTTTTTGCTGAGTGTCACTTTTTTTTCACGTTTCACTGTTGGTTTTTTTTTTGTGTGCGAGCACGGCTCGAGCACGGTTGTCGCGTCCGGGTGAAAAAATTTTTGGCAAAGTGAAGAAAAAAGAAAAAATATATATATATTTTTTTTATGTAGGCGTGTTTGTATGGTAAACCGCTTCTGACACCATGAGACGGATGGTCGGTTGCGGGTAATGGATGATTTAAGAAACGGATGAAATTGTTAAATATAATTGTTCGTTTATTGGTCGGAGCGTTAAGTGTTATTTGGGAGAGTGTACCGTACCGAGATCCGAGTTGTACTGACGCTCTGAGGGCCTCGGACCCCGCAACAAAGTCGCGGCGGATTGTCGCGACGCCCGCGATAAGGGCCTTCTCACGGCTCTAAGCCGTGCGGCCGGATGTAGATAACCCGGGAGGGCTTCTACGAATGAAACGCAGCGAAATAATATCGCTGCGAAGAAAGAAATTAATATCGGTGCGAAGAAAGGCTGGAGCCGTTACAGAGAGAAAGAGAGCGATCCATCGATGTTTCGTCGCTTCATATAATACTTCGCTGTTTCAATAAATTTGAAACAGCGAAGCAGTAGCGGGAGAACAAGCTAGAGATGAAAAACAAATTCTATCGAAAGCTATATATAAGCAGTAAAAGAAAGTTGATGGGCAAGCGCGAAGAGCGGAAAAGATTCAGAGATCTTCGAGAGCCTCGATGAAAATTTTCCCCTCCTCGGGGGATCCTCGGAGTGCTCCGGTGAGCAAAGTCTCTCGGAGAACCTTCTCCGAAAACGAAGGAAGAAACATTTTTTATATGTATACCGGCCGTACAAAAAAAAAAAAAAAGTAGAAAAAAAAAAAACGCAAAGGAAAGCGACGCAAAGGAAACGAAAGAAAATATGGAATCGTCGAGTCCAAACGACAAAGATACGATGCAGCCGAGGCGAGGCGAGTCCTCCGAGACTTTCGTCCGAAAACTTGTAGTTTCTACACCGGCCGTATAAAGACGATGCGAGCGAGCGGGACGAAACCTTCCCGCGAGGGAGAAAACCCCGGAGGGGGTGTCTCTCGTACCGTCTCGACGAGACGAGTCGCCCCAGAGTTTCGTCCAACAGCTCCGACCGAATCTTTGACGCGAGAGGCCGGAGAAGCCAACTTTGGCGAGATCGAGGGACCCCGGCGAACGTGCCTCTCCTCGCCTCTCCTCGAGACGAGTCGGAAAACATTTTTGTCCTCGAGCTCCGATGCCAATGTCGACGCGACATGCCCCCGAACGAAACCTTAACGGGATCCCTGGAAGGTGGCTCGCCTCGGCCTCGACACGTCTCTCACGAGAGAGCGATATGAAAAGTTCAATTTTCAAATTTACGAGCGAGCCCTGTGAAAATGTCAATTTCCCAACTTTTTTCAACGTCAAAGTTTCGGACTCTCGTGCGAAACGAGTCTTCGGCGTGTAAAAAAAATTTCCATCGTCGCGTTTCGCTTCGTTGAATCTGCGCTTGGCGCGAAAAGATACATGCGAGTGTGCGCTCCTGAATTTTTCTTTCCCTTCCGACTCGATCGTTCCACGAGTAACGGTCGGATACCGGTTCATCTAGCTTTTCGATCCCCTCGTATCCGTAACGAGCAGGCGTTCGTCTCGCACGTCGACGTAATTCATTACCCGATACGGAGGAGAGATACCGCCGACCATCGTGACGGTATCCATCGTGTCTCGCGTGAGCCGTACGACACCTGGGTTTTTCCGTGATGCCATCGGACAGCATAGAGAGATACCCTGTTTAAAAACATCCCAAATCGCTCGTTTTTCAACATCGCCTATCCGAATTCTCGATAAACTCGATGTATCTTCTCACGATCGTCACGAATCCGACGCTTGTTTTTTGTTCGTGGATGAATATAGTCGATGCGAGAGAGATGGGCCTGCAAAAAAAAAAAAAAAAATTGCACGAAATCCAAAATGACATAAAATTTGAACGGTTCCATCGCGATTTTCTTGAAATTTTAATGCGATCTTCGGGTCATCGGTTTTTCTATCAGTTGTAACCGATTTTTGCCTACTGCTTCAAAATCCCCAATCGAGACGGCTACAAAACCCGTCTCCCTCGGCGGTAACCAGCGGTCCCGGGAAGGGACTCTTCCCGGTAGGGAGAATGCCGTGTGCCGTGCCGATCCATGGGAGAGCCAGAGATTCGGCTCTCTTTGTGGCGGGGCAGAAAAGCCCCGTCACAACTCCTCCCCCCCTATGGTAAGGCCGTCCTCGGCCGTGTGAGACCGCGGTACAGCTCGGGAGGCAACAATTACATGTTTTCCGGGAGACGGCAAACCTTCGTACGGGCGATCAGACATGGTCAAGTCGGCGTGGACAAAAAGAGAAGCGGCGTGCATGGTACCGGTAGCGAATGGCGATCCGCGGGCGGATCAAAGCGCGGCATGCATAGACAATACACGAGTCCGACTACCATTACCAGTGTTGTATTCCTTACCGTGTTACCCCTTTACCGATATTGATTCCGGGAGTGGGAGTGGGGAAAGGTGTCAGTTAACTCGGTATCTTTTAGGATAGCTGACTTAGGTTTTTATTTCGATCCTGCGAGGTCGGTCGTAATTCGCGATACATGGCCTCGGGACCAGGCTCCATTAACAGCAGAAAATAAAGATGAATAGCAATAGAAGATAAAGAAGAGAAAGATAAACACACAAGGAAAAAAAATTATTGAGGTTGGGCGGTAGCGGGTTTCGGCGATCTGGGGCCGTTCCTGACGGCTGAGGAGGTGCGCTGGTGATCCTGTAGGACCTGGCGGAGGCCCTCGGCGGCGCGTTGTTCTTGGACCTTTATGCAGCCCAGACTCTTCCAGTGCGCCGAGCACCGGGGGCATGTATTTACCCGGACGCCGACTTTCCCGCAGACGTAACATACGTCGACGTCGGTCCGTTTCGGGAGGCCGCACTGACCCCTCTCGTGTCCTTCCTCTCCGCAGTTCCAGCAGTTCCTGCTGGGGCGCTCAGGGGCTGGACGCGGTAGCACGGGCGGAGGCGGTCTCGCCGACGGGGCCGGTGTCCACTCACGGGGTTTGGGAGTCCTTCTGGCCGTGGTGGTGGTCGTTGTTTTCGCCGGGATCGGCCTGTACTCTACCCGGGGAGGGGCTCCTCCCCCTGGGTAGATCGTGATCGTGTAGTGGGATCGGTCGGTCGGAGGTGCGGGCGAAGCAGCCGGCTCTTCGGCGGCTGGCCCGGAATCGGCTCCCGTGGCCGTCGGAGCGGGTGGTGGAGTGTCGGCGGCTCCGGGGTCGCTCACCAGCGCGGCTTTAGGGGTGCTAAGGCCCCCGTCTTCCTTCCCGGCCGCTTGCTCGTTGGCGTGTTCGGCGGCGGGGCCGTGGGCCTCCTGGGGCGGTATCGGCGACGTCGACGGCTCGGGCGTCGTCGGCCGAGTTCCCGGACCGATCCAGCGACGGCCTCTCCAGGCTCCTCGTCCTCCGTGGGGTCCCATCATCGTCGGTCTCCTCGGGAACGTGGTCCTGTAGCGGAGGAAAATAAACACGTAAGTCTTTGGCAGCCACGATATGGATTTTTCTCGTCTGCGGGTCCTCGATCTCGTAGACCCCCGGCGAGAGAACGGTGCGGACCCAGAAGGGTCCTTCGAAGCGTTTAAATAGTTTGGCGGCTTGATTTTGGGCCGCCGAGGATAGAATTCGTTGCCTTCGGAGTACGAGATCTCCGGTGTCGAAAGTTTGCCCGCGGTGATGTTTATTGTACTGGGCCGCTTGCCGTTGGTACGCTTCCTCGAGGTCGTGGGAGACTTTGACCCGAACGTTCTCGAGATCTCGCATACGTTCGGACCATTCGTCGAGTGGTAACGGGAGGATTTCTACGTCTCCTTCTTCGCGCCGACGGTAAAAGTTATGCGGCTTGGGTTCACGACCGAAATTCAGGTACGCGGGTGTATTATTTATCGACGAGTGAAAGGCCGTATTAAAGGCGAATCGGAACTCGGACAGGTGCTCGTCCCACGCACGGTGATCGTTCTCGATGAACGACACTATCATCGTTTTTAATACGCGATTAACTCGTTCGACCGGATTTGCCTGGGGATGGTACGGTGGCGTTCGCGAGATGTGAATTCCCCGGTCGGTAACTAACGCGTTCAGATGATTATTGGCGAACTCGGTACCGTTGTCCGTTAACAAGACCTGCGGGGTTCCCCATCGAGAGAATATTAGCTCCTCGAGAGCTTCGCCGATTTTCTTCCCGTTAGCTTTACGTAGCGGACAGCACTCGACCCATTTCGTGAACAGATCTTGGATCACGAGAACGTACGCGCATCCCGAGTGGCTCTTCGGGAGCGGTCCCATTATATCGGCCGCGACGACCGTCCAGGGTTCGTCGACTATTCGACGACCCATTAATCCGATGGGTGGTAGCTGTTCCGCCTTCGTGCGTTGACACACGCCGCAGTGACGTACGTGGCGAATTACGTCGCGAATCATTCCTGGCCAAAAGTACGAGTTAAAAATTCGGGCGTACGTTTTATCGACGCCGAGGTGTCCGGCCTGTGGAGCGTCGTGATTTTCCCGGAGGACTTCCGAACGGGATGCTTGGGGAACGACGAGTTTCCACTCGGAATAGTCACCTTTCGGTAACACTCGGCGTTTCGTACGGCGGTGGACGTAGAGCCGATTCTCGATTATCTTCCAGTTCGGAAATCGGTTCGGCGCGGTCGCGATAGTGTGGATTTTTCTCGCGTACCAGCGATCGGCACGTGCGTCGATCGGTTCGCGCTCCACTAATTCTCCCCCCGTGATGCCTGTTACGAGAGCGAGTGACGCGAGATCGACGGTGTCGGGAACGTTCTCGGGCGAGGGTGGTTGTCCTTCGAACATCCGAGAAAGGGCATCGGGTACGTGATTTAGCGCACCCTTTCTATGCACCACTTCGAAGTCATACTGGGCGAGCTGTAGAGCCCAGCGTGCCAATCTCCCGGCGGGATCTTTGAGTGTTTGCAGCCACCGGAGGCTGTGATGGTCGGTTATCACCGTGAAGCGGTATCCCTCGAGATAGGCACGGAATTTTCGAATCGACCAGAGGATGGCCAAGCACTCTTGTTCGGTAGTGGAATAGTTTCGCTCGGCGGCGGAAAGGGCTCGGCTCGCGTACGCGATCGGGTGTTCGATGCCCTCGATAGACTGGGTGAGTACGGCGCCGAGGCCGCTCATACTCGCGTCCGTCTGGAGCGTGAACTTCGCGTTAAAATCGGGACACGAAAGAGTTGGAGGGTTCACGAGGGCTTCGCGCAATTTTTCGAATGCCCTTTGCTGTTCGGGTCCCCACATCCACCGCTGGCTCTTCTTCGTGAGCTTCGTGAGCGGTGCCGCGATCTCTGCGAAATGGGGAACGAACCGGCGGTACCACGAGGCCATACCGAGAAATCGTCTCAATGGCTTGATACTCGTGGGTGCGGGAAAAGTTCGTATCGGCTCGGTCTTTTCAGGATCGACTTGTAGACCGTGGCGGTTTACGCGGAAGCCGAGATATCGTACCTCCGGACAGCAAAACTCGCATTTGTCCGGGTTTATCAGCAGGCCCGCTCCCGTGATCGTATCAAAAACGCGCTTAAGCCACGTGAGATGTTCCTCGAAGGTCTCGGTCACGATAATAATATCGTCGAGGTATGCGACCGCGTGTGGCTCCATGTCCGGCCCGATCAAGCGGTCTAAAAGGCGCTGGAAGGTCGCGGGAGCATTCGTTAAACCGTACGGCATACGCGTGAATTGGAAAAGACCGCGCTGTGGTACGGTAAACGCCGTGATCTCTCGCGACTCCAGGCTTAACGGGATCTGGTGGTAAGCCTGGCTTAAGTCGAGCGTCGAAATATATTTCGCTGAACGCAACCGATCGAGAATTTGGTTCATATATGGAAGCGGATACGCGTCCTTTTTCGTGACCCCGTTGACCTTGCGAAAATCAAGGCAAAACCGGTAGGTATGATTCGGTTTCTTCACCATGACGATCGGTGTGGACCAGTTGCTACTCGAGGGTTCGATAACTCCGGCCTCGAGCATCCGGTCGACTTCGGCATTCATCGCGTCGCGGATTATCGGGGTCACGGGATAATATCGTTGTTTGATCGGCGCGCTATCCCCAACGTCGATATGATGCGTAATTAAATCGATTCGTCCCGGTGCAGCGCGAAGTTTCGGTAACTCGCGATTTAGAAAGGCGGAGAGCCGTTCGCTCTCGCTTCGCTCGAGGTCCGATATACCGAGGAGAATATTCGCGTGCGCGGCAGAGTCGCGTCCCATAAATCGAAATTCGCGAGAGCCATTCCCACTAAAACTCCATACGCGTCGGGCGTGGTCGATGACTATTTCGAGAATGCTCAGCGCGTCTAAGCCGAGTAATGATGGTACCGGTAAGGAAGGAAAGATGCGCGCTATGATTGGCCGTTCGCGTCCCTCGAGAGTGATGGTTAAATCGATTTCCTCGGCGCACGTAATTTGGCCTCCGTCGGCGATAGTCGCGGAAGCTGGAGGTACGCTCCGGGGAAGACACCCCAGCTCGGTAGCGATCGCGAGTCCCTCACTGCCAATGTACGTGCTTGTAGACCCGCTGTCTACGATAGCTGGCACGAGGCGTTCCCCTAATTTCACGACGACGAGTAGTACCATTTTGTTGCGCGAGCTATGAAGAGGACTACAAAAATATTCGGTCAATAATTTTGGGAAATCCGGGAAGTCGTTCAAAGTCGGAGACGCGTTAAGGGAAACCGGTATCGGGGTTTCGGGAGCCACCGTCGCGTTCACTGGTGGCACCGATACGCGTTTCCCGAACATTGATGGTCGTCGGTGGTTCGCGCGTCTTTCTGCCCGCATCGGTAGCAAAAAACCGTTTTCGGAGCGAGGCATCCGATCGACCTATGTCCCTCTTTCCCGCAATTCCAGCAGGTCAACTCTCGGTTCGCGCCGGCGTCGCGTGTCCCGGTTCGTCCCGGCGTGGGTGACCGGTGTGCGACGGAACGGTGTACCCCCGGAGGCGTTTGCGATCGCGTCGCGGGAGAGCTAGCCCGATTTTTCTCGTCGGTGTAATGGACGTGGCGCGTCGCCGAGTCGGAGCGCGCATAAGCTTGCCGCCCGTTATATTGTGGGGCTTGGGGCCCTGGCGACCGGTATCGGGAGCGCTCATCCCTCTTTTCGTCCCGTTTTTCCGGTGTACGCGCGCGATGATTTCCCCGATCGGTTGTCCTCTCCGGAGGTCGGCGGTAACCTTGGCGGTCGGCGGAGGGCGATCGTTCCCCCCTTCGCGCGTCGCGAGAGTCCGGACGCCGCGAGCGCTCGGAGCTGGGCGCGCGCGCTTCCCCGAAAACCGCGTAATTTGCGTCGCTTCGGCGTTGGTAGGATCGCGACGGCCGGTACGCGAGATCGGGGAAGGCCGATCGTTCCGGCGGTGGAGGCGGTTGGTAGTACCGATCAGCCTGGTAACTGCGTTCCACCCGTACCGCGATGCGTTCGAGATCGGTGAACGAGTGGAAATCGTTACGCCGAATCGCGATCTGTAACCGCGGTAGCATATTCCGATGTGCGTAATTGAGTTGTTCGCGTAACGAGAACGGCGGGACTACCCGGTCGAGTAACGCTCGGAGACATGTTAAAAAGTCGACCGTATCTTCTCCCTCTCCTTGGGTACGGCGCAATAATTCCTCGCGAAGCGTGAATTGGAGATCGGGATCACCGAACCGAGCCAGAAAGACATCCTCGAATTCCCGATAGCTGCGTATGCGCGCTCGCTCCCCGCGGTACCACGTGAGCGCGATCCCTGTCAAAACGAGTGGTATACAGGGGAGTAGGTCGGTGTCGGGAATTGGCGCGACTTCGCGAGCCTCTTCGATACGCGTGAGAAAGCCCATCGCGTCCTCCCCCCTTTGTCCCGAGAACCGGAGATCCCATTTCCGCAACATATCGGCGACCGAACGCGAATTGTTAAGTCCCGAGTAATTTTGCGTGCATTCCCGGGTACGCACGGGAGACGAGTGACCTTGCGGTGGAGGAAAATCCCGGTCGAAATGGTTGTTATACGGAGGGTAGCGCGTTAGATCATAATCGCGGTGTCGTCGCGCGGGAGCGTTCGAGATTGCCCCTTGCCCCCCCGCGGGAGGGGCATGCGGCCGCCGCGGGAGGGGCATGCGGCCGCCGCGGGAGGGGGAATCCCTCGTACGCCGGTATCGCATCCACCGGCGGAGGCGCTCGATCGTTTCGGGGCACGGTGTTTGCGGGGTTTGGCTCATTATTATTCGGCGGCGCGCGATTATTCGCGATCGCTCCCGCCGGATCGAGAGAAGTTAAAAGGCTCGACAAGAGCCGATCCCGCAGCTCGTTCGGTTCCCCCACGATCGGGAGTCCGCGCTGCTGCAGCTCGTGGCGCAGCCGATCAGCTGAGAGGTCGATCTCGTGAACGGTCTCCATCGGCCCCATGTCACTTGTGCCGTGCGCTATCCTGATTTTCCCGAGAGACGGAGTCCGGGTGGCCTCGGCGCGACCCGAAATTACCCGAACGCGCGACGACCGTATCTCGCGCGGGAGCTCGAAATCGGTCTCCCCGACTCTTACCCCCACTCACCCTCGCGGACACTTGCACTCGCGAGCGCGGTTACGCGGACGCGGCACTCCCGCTGCCAGCTCGCGGGATTTTATGCGCGAGGAACGCGAAATTATTTTTCTGACCGACCAGGAGCCGTTGAGAAGGACGGGTGTCCCTCTTCTGTAAATGTTATGTTGGGAGAAGGAAAAATAGAAATAAAAAGTTAACGGGTACACGGGAAAGAGAGTAGCGAAGTCGATTGAAAGGAAAAAATAAACACACAAAGGAGAATATACACAGGGGAAAAAGAAGATATGGGAGAAAAATTTTAAAAAATTAAATAAAATAAAAAAACACAAACCCCAAAAAAAAATTAAATTGGAAAAAAAAATGAGAGGAATAGGGTAATTAAACAAAATTAAGCAAATCGGAAAAGAATAAAAAAAAAGAAAGATAAAAAAAAGGAAAATTAAAAATAAGAAAAAGAAATAACGAAATGAACAAGACCAAAAAAAGAGAATTGTGTAAAGAAAATAGTTTAACTAAGTCAATTAATTCGGAAGGGAAGGGAAAAAAAATTTTGAAGAAATCAGAGGGTAGCCAAGATGGAAAAAGAAATAATTCAAAAAAAAAATTTAATTCGCAAAAGGCCAATGAACTAGACCGGCAAACAATCGAAGGAGAAAGAAAAAGAAACTGTGGGGAAGGGTATGGGGAGAGTCCGAAGGGACCGTAGAGAAAAGGAAAAGAAGGAAAAAAAATAATAATAAAATAATCTGATACGAATTATCCGACGGGATAGATGTCGGTAATGTAGGAACCCGACGGCTGCTCGCTGTCCCGGGAGCACGAGTCCACGGTGCCCCGAGAACTGTCGCAAGTCAGCGGCCCACAGAAACACAGTTATACGACGAAAATCCCGAATATTCGGGCTCCCTGAAATATTATTTCTCGAGGAATATTTCTCGCTAGCACGGCGCTTCGTAAAAGATATTATAATCGACAAGGCCGCTGCTGCCGAGTCGGAAAGGTAAACACGGGAGCCCCGAGCCGGAACGGCCGACCTCTTGTTTGGAGATGGACAGCGATAGCGGCTAGCCGGCACCCGGGCGTACGGCGCGTAGACGGTCGTCGCAAAAGCCAACGATCGTTCGCGAATATTCGCCACGTTATCCGCTAATGAGAAATGTTCCTCGATGTACCGGGATAGTTGGATGTTATAAGAGAGGAGGAATCGTTACCTGTTATTATGGTAATCCACAAATCCTCCTAGCGTCCTTCACACGGGAGCGTAGCACAAGGCGGTGACGAAGCACGTGTCCACTCACGACCACACAGCAGCGTACTGAGCGTCTAGCGACGGCCCGAGTCGCGCTCGTGCGGCTTCGGCTACGCTCGGAACGCTGCTCGCCTCGCCGATCACGGCGACGGCGGTCCAAGCGAAATATACAAACGGACACTGACCAAACTCATGCAAACAAATATCCCCAATCACACAAATACTTAAAGGATTTCACACGGGTAGCGAGAGCTTCGACCCGAACAAAGTCGTTCGCCCGTTACCGTTATTTTCTTATTTCGCTCTGGCTCTTTCCTCTGTTTCCCCTTGGGCCAATTTTTCGCGTATTCTTTATCGAATAATTTAACGCCGTCGGGCCCCACGTTGGGCGCCAAATTTGTAACCGATTTTTGCCTACTGCTTCAAAATCCCCAATCGAGACGGCTACAAAACCCGTCTCCCTCGGCCTTAAGGGCGCCAACCGTGAGAGCGAGAGCTCTCGCGACAAAATTTTAATTTTAAGGGCCGAACGAGAGACGAGAGTGACCCGGCGTCGCTCAGCCTTGGGAAATTGGTAGAGGGGGTGGTTCGGTCACCTCCGCGAGGAGGAAACAGAGACTGGGACGAAATTATGGGAACTCCAAAAGATATTTATTTTAGCGAATATCGGGAGCGTGGTCGAGAAGCGACTAGCATGCACGCTCGTTCCCTCAATAACCCAAAATCTTTACAACCAAATAATAACAATAATGCGTAATTAGATTTGATCACAACAATACGGTAACGGATAATCGGCGATCGACAGTGTTCAGGATTTCGATACTCGCGTTCAAACAACTAACGTGGATCGCAGCCACGGTACCTTTTGCAACCAACAAATGTTCATTCAGCCCGATCGCAGCGGGAGTACGCGGAATCTCAAACGATCGAAAAAACAAGAAAAATATAATAAGAAGTCGGAAAAATGGAAGTATTAGTTAATAGCGAGAAAATTGATATAATCGGAAATTGAAAGATGGACTCGCACGAGGCGCAAACTATGGGATGTAATAAAAGATTAACGAGAACCTTCCAGGCGACTAATTTAACGGAAGCTAGATGGAATGAAAGAAATGAACTTTACTGGATTCTGCCCCGAGAACTAATTCCGCGTGCCGCGCGCGAAGACGTACCGTCCCCACGATAACGAGTCGAGTTTGCTCTATTCTAACTCTAGCCTCAAACCGAACCCGTACGACGATCTCACCGGTTTCGTTGCAGTTGCGGGAGCTTCTCGAGTTGTCCTCGGCCAGAAGTCCCACTTCGCGTTTGGCAAGATGTCGGTATTCTCGCGAGACGTTAAGCACGGATCGGCAACGGTCACGACGTCCTTCCTTCTCGGGAGCCTACGATTGAGTCCTCGAGAGAAGTAACGTTCTCGCGATCGCGGGTCTTTGTTCCCCCCACCCTATGCCTGTCTTTATTTCGCCCTCTACTCTATTTGTCCGAGTTCCCCGAATTACGGAGATCTCGCGCGGTTCTTTGAATGTCCTCGCGTTCGTTGTGACGTGAACGCGAGGGTTTGAGTACGCTCGTGGTGGGAGGTGAGTCCACGGGCGTCGTTGCGCGTAGACGCGGGAACTTCGGTAGGACGAGCGAGATGCAGACATAGCGACGAGCCGGACGCTGTAGATCTCAATAGCTGGTGGCTCGTCGTGTTCAGGCGGCTTCGGAGGGTGGAGAGCCCGGTGTCGGTAACGTCGCGCGCTACCTCGGTAGCGACGCGACTGAGCGGCGAGAGACTGGTCGAGGTGCCGGTCTTGTGTGGCTGTGGCAGGATCGATAGCGAGGCTCCAGCCTGCTGACGGTGCTGACTGCGGCGAGATCGGTAGCACGGCTCCAGCCTGCTGACGGTCGCTGGGAGGCGGTGCGGTGTCCTGGAGGCGGTTATGACCGTCGTACGCTCGAGAGGATTAACCGAAAAGAAATAAAATAGAACTCGAAATTAATAGTGGGAACGGTTCGCTCGCGATTGACCCTGTCTGGTTGCCTGGAAGGGACTCTTCCCGGTAGGGAGAATGCCGTGTGCCGTGCCGATCCATGGGAGAGCCAGAGATTCGGCTCTCTTTGTGGCGGGGCAGAAAAGCCCCGTCACACAGTGTACGCGTTTTTTGACGAAATGTCGACCGAATCTCGACATTCCGTTGAGCGTGACGTCTGCCAAATTCCAGCTTCGCACGCACGCACGCACACACACATCCGGACATTTTCTCTGAACGCGATCTCGTTCCATGTTTCGGAACATTCCGAACACGTTTTCATCGAAACGTCGAAAAAAAATCCTTCTCCGTCGCGAAGCTTCCTCCCGTTCGCGGAAGCGAAAAGTATGTTTTTTTTCTTCGTCGTCATATTTTTTTAAATATCATTTCGATCGTTGTTTCCGGTGTCATCGAGCTTTTATAATTTGTTAACGGCAAAATCAGCAAGTCAAAATTATCGCCGACGCCAGTTGGCGTAATGGAGCTGACTGCGCCGAAATAGTCGACGTGGCAATAAAGCGCGCGCAGCGCATGCGCATAGTGAGAGTGAGGCGTACTAACGAGCGAAGGAATGAGTGAGTAGTACGAGTCGGGCCGAAGTGCGAGTAGGTCGTGTGCGAGAGCGAGAGAGAAAAGAAACCCTACCGCGTGTGGTCGAGGGCGTTGGCCGAGCTGTGTGCGAGGCGTAAAAGTAGAGCAAGAGTGAATCTGAGTGGCCTTCGAGCCACGAATTACTACAGAGTATTCTTTATTAGTTTAGTGTTCTTTCTATTTACTTTCGTGCACCGTTGTGCTTTTATTCATTATCTGTAATTTCAATAAAACACTTGTTGCTCATTTTCCACAACCACCACGTGTTCCGAATTACCCGACCGCCATCTTGTAGAGACGAACGGAGCAAAGGAAAGGCTCTAACAAATCAGAAGTGGGATTGACCTAAAAATATACCCCGGGTGGATATGCCAGAGTTCGTGAGTGTGATTCGGAACGGACCGGAGTGATAAAAAAAAACGATAGCGGGTACCGGGCGTGAAAAGTGTATATGCCGAGTGAGCGGGAATTCGAAGAATTTGCCGCATGCGAATTGGCCCGGATGGTGCTGGGACGGTATTGGACTCGCGGGAGAGGAACCCCGAACGCTAGCACGGTGACAAGACGCTCAGGAGGGGCGAACGCGCCGATCGGTGCCGCGGGCGCGGGAAAATCACAGGGAACGCAACCTCATGGTAACATGGACGTCCCGGGATCGGGAGCTGCCGCGCCAATTCCGCCGGAAGATCCGCCATTACAGAATCGCGCTCCGGAAGCCGACGGAGAACAGGTAGACGATCACGGACATGACGACGATAATGGGCGCGAGGACGATGACATGCGCGAAGACGATAATGTACGCGAGAATGGTGCCGCGCGCAACATTGGTGCCGTCGTACCACCACGTGACGAGTTCGTGCCACCGACAGAGAACGCGTCGCGGGGGAGTGGGGAGACCGCGCCGAGGCAGCCAGCGGGGCACTCAACGTTCCATGCCGCGGGACAAGCAGCGTCGCCGCAACCCGTCAACGCGTTCCGAGATTTATTAGTGAATCCGAATCGGGAAGAAGCCATGGCGCAGTTAATGGCCGGTTTAGTTACGCAACAACTGCAACAACCGGTGAATGCCATACCGACATACCACGTCATACCGGATTTGTCCAAAAATATTGAAACCTTTTCGGACGATGGAGGGATTCAGGCGAGGGAATGGCTCGAAAACCTCGAGGCCATGCAACGCCTACACCGGTGGCCAGCTGATTACCTGTTCGAAGCCGCGCGTCAGCACTTAAGAGGAGGTGCACGCAATTGGAAACTGAGCAGACGCCGGGACCTGCGCACGTGGGATGAATTTCGTGCGGCGTTTAGAGAGACATTCATTGTGCGCGACGACGTATCCACGAGGTGGGCGCGTATGAAAGCCCGTGTTCAGGGTAAGGACGAGGGACTATCCGCATATTTTCACGCGAAAGTGAGATTGTGCAACACACTCGGGATGACCTTCCGAGAAACAAAATCGGAGTTGTTGATCGGTTTGTGGTCTCGCGAGTTGAGCAACGCGGTGCTCCCTACGACGCAATATACTCTAGATGAATTGCTCCACGATATCTCCTACTATGATAACGTGTTGAAGCAACGAATCGAGCGCATTCGGTCGACGAAGGAGTCAGCGTCGACGAAACAACGAGCAGCGCCAAAGAAAACGGACAGTGACAAAACGGAAACTAGCAGCGAAGCGCAAGACACATCGAGACAAGCAGCAGCGACGACGCGTGCAGCCAACAGTCAACGGAAATGCTACAATTGTGGCAAAACAGGCCACCTCGCTCGAGACTGCATCGAACCACGTCGCGAACAAACTTGTTACAAATGCAAGAAGAACGGACACATTAGCCGAAATTGCCCTGAGAACGCCGCGCCGGGACAACACACGGTGCAAACCATCGAAACGCCGGGAGATCGCGCTGCGGAAAAATACGTGAAAACCGCCACGATCAACGGTCGCGAATTAAAAGTGTTCGTCGATGCAGGCAGTTCAGAATGCACAATCCGCGCTACGCGAGTGCTAATGGAACAGTTCGCGATGGTACCGATAGTCGCAACATTGAAGGGCTTCGGACCGCCTGAGTGTATCGTTACTAGTCCGGGCATAGTACGCGCGACCATTGTAATCGACAATGCGGTGGTGCGTGACGTGACCATGCGAGTCGTACCCGATGACTCACAGACAGTCGATGCGATAATAGGCCGATCGTTTACCGACCACCCATCGATCGACTACCACAAAGTTGGCAACACTCTCACCTTCAACCAGACGACGGGACTGCCGACGATGAACGGCAATACGCCGGCGAGTTCTTCAACAGCGGACGACGTTGTGCTACCGGCGCATTCAATCAATTTCGTCGGTGTGATAAACAATCACGACAGCTACACCGTGCCCATAATGAACCTGGGGGTTCATGATCGCGCCGTCAGCAAGGGCGAACCGACACTACGAGGAGAGGTGACGAGACTTCGCAGCACCGAGCCTTCGACGAAGACGCCGACGATCATCCCCATCAGCGACGTCGGCATCGGCAACGAGCAACCACCAGAAGTCGCCGCTGAGTTATGTAAGCTTATTAATGATTACCGCGATTGTGTATCAACCGGGTTACACGACCTAGGATGTGCGAAAAACATAGAGATGGATATCAAATTAGTCGACGGGGCCAACCCCGTAAGTAGCAAGCCGTATCGCGCAACCGAGGGGGAACGTAAAGAGACGAAAAAAATAATTCAAGGGTGGCGGGAGGCGGAAATAGTGACGGATACGCAATCCCCATACGCGAGTCCCGTTTTACTTGTGAAAAAAAAGACCGGGGAATCGAGACTTTGCGTCGACTTCCGAAAATTAAACCGAATTACCGAACGCGTACATTTCCCGCTTCCAAATATTGACGAGCATTTAGCTCTGATTCGCGATAGCTCGTTATTCATCGTATTGGATCTAGCACACGGCTACCTCCAAATACCGCTTACAAAGGGTGCGCGCAAAAAGACCGCGATCATCACGTCAGAGGAAACAGTCGAATTTACACGAATGATTTTCGGTCTCATGAACGGACCTGCGTATTTCTCGAAGGCGATGTACCAAGCACTCGGACCCCTTCGCGATAACGAAGTATTGTTTTATCTCGACGATATCTTAATACCCGGGAAAAATTGGGACGAGCTAAAAACCAAATTACATTCGGTACTTGAAGCTCTCAGACAGACCGGATTGACGATAAAACTCGCGAAGTGCCAATTTCTGTACACGAAAGTGCCATATTTAGGACACGTAATTTCGGCTGATGGAATCGAACCGGGATATAGTAAGGTAGACGCGATCCGAGAATTTCCGGTGCCGCGAAACGCACACGAGATACGTAGATACTTAGGACTTACTAGTTATTTCCGGAAGTTTGTCCCTCGATTCGCTCAGATAGCCGAACCCTTGAGTAAACTATTGAAAGCGAATGCCGCATTCGAGTGGGGCGAAACGCAACGCGAAGCGTTTGAGACGCTCAAACGAAAACTTACAGAGCAGCCGGTTCTGCAAACATTTAATCCACACGCCGAAACGGAACTCCATACCGACGCGAGCGCCGCCGGGCTCGCGGGTATGCTAATGCAGAGTGGCACCGATAACCGATTTCGTCTCGTGTACGCCATCAGCCGTCGCACGAGCGAACCCGAGAGTAAATACCATAATAGCAAGCTAGAATTTCTCGCGATTGTCTGGGCCGTGAACCGCCTACGACCAATGCTTGCAAATATACCGTTTACCGTTATTACCGACTGCCAGGCATTGTGTCATTTGAACACCCAAAAAACGATAAATCCGCAGATAATCAGATGGAACGATGTGCTGAGCGATTACGAGTATAAAATTGTCCATAGACCGGGAATGAAAATGGCGCACGTGGACGCGCTAAGTCGAGCCCCTGTAGAGTCAAGTTCCGATAGAGTAGAAACCCTAACAGTCATGTCTATTTCGACGGAAGAAGACGAAGTCCGGATGTATCAGTATGTCGACGACGACATACGCGAGAAAAAAATTATACTGGAAAGACCCGCAGAAGCGCGTACGAAGTACGAATCGAGTCGCGTGACCGATTATGATTTGAGGGACGGCATCGTGTATAAGAAACGAGAAGGACGATTACGTTACGCGATACCGGCAGTTATGAGGAAAAGTTTAGTCGTTAGATTTCACGATCTGAAAAGCCACCAAGGCGTCGATCGCACGGTCGCGAGAATTAGCGAGCATTATTTCTTCCCGCGTATGAAGGCGTACGTGAAGCGTCACGTTCAGGCGTGCCTCCAATGTATCGCGAATAAATCGAGGCCCGGGAAACAGGCAGGCGAGCTGCACCCAATCCCACCGGGAACTAGACCCTTCGCCGTACTCCATGTAGACCATTTAGGGCCTTTCGTGTCGAGCGCTAGAGGAAATAAATATGTACTAGTTGTCATCGATAATTTTACGAAATTTGCGGCAATCCGAGCGGTTAAGACAACCAAGTCTGGTCCAACTATACGCATTCTCGAGGAGGTCGTCCGTGATTATGGCGCGCCGAGACGCATTGTGTCCGATAGAGGGACGTGCTTCACCGCGCGAGCGTTCGAGCAATTCTGTGGAAAGCACGGCATCCGCCACACACTAAATTCTCCGCGACATCCACAGGCTAACGGGCTGGTGGAGCGATTAAACGCAACTTTGATCCCCGCCATACAGGCCAATCTCGACGAGAATGACGGACGGAGTTGGGACGCGGGGCTGCGAAAGATTCAAAATCATTTGAATGAAATGCGAGGCGCGAGCACGGGGAAAAGTCCCTTCGAGTTAGTCTACGGCTTTGTACCACAACGCGACGAGGGCGAAGCGCGCCAATTAACTATAGACGATGCGACGATGTATCGTAGTCCGAATGAACTGCAACGCGAAGCGCGAGAAAATATTATAACCGCGCAGGAGAAAATGAAAGAGCGTTACGACGCACATCACGCGTGCGATGTTGATTTCTCAGCTGGGAACTTAGTATTTATGAAAACGGTCCCCGCTGCGACGGGCGAATCGACCAAACTACATGCAAGGTATCGAGGTCCGTTAGTAATCGCAGAAAAATTGTCGGGCGACACTTACCGGGTCGTAGACCTAAATATCGGAGCAAACGGAAGACGCTACGCGTCGACGGCTCACGCTAGTCAACTAAAGTTATGGAGACCCGCGAGTCCCGAAGCGGACGATGACGAATTCGATAAGCTTCCCGAGCTCGATACCCCTGCATACGTTGAGACTGAAAACCTAGAAGCTAAGAGTCATGTAAGAGTGAATGAGGATCAGTGTGATCCAGGTGAAGCGGAACCACTAGTCAATGTAAACAGTGCAAGTGCGAGCGAAGCACCAAGTGTAAAATTAAGTGCAACGAGTGAACGTACGGTTACGCCCGTACACCACCACAGTGATAACCTCGCGAGTGATAAGATAGAAAACGTCTGTGATAAGGCTCTGCCCGAGAGCGACAATCCCGGCAGCTCGACAAAGTGCAACGACACGGCGAGCGCGCCTGGACCCGACACAAACACCCGCAACGAAGATGCAACGAAGGTACGCCGATCGCGGCGAGCGAGGCGCGTGCCGAGCAAATTAAAAGATTATATAGTAACAAACACAGCGCTCGAGGACGTTTAATTACGGACGTTTAATTACGTTTCGGCCACGCTTAATTAGCGTGGCCGAATGTTAACGGCAAAATCAGCAAGTCAAAATCACCGCCGACGCCAGTTGGCGTAACGGAGCTGACTGCGCCGATATAGTCGACGTGGCAATAAAGCGCGCGCAGCGCATGCGCATAGTGAGAGTGAGGCGTACTAACGAGCGAAGGAATGAGTGAGTAGTACGAGTCGGGCCGAAGTGCGAGTAGGTCGTGTGCGAGAGCGAGAGAGAAAAGAAACCCTACCGCGTGTGGTCGAGGGCGTTGGCCGAGCTGTGTGCGAGGCGTGAAAGTAGAGCAAGAGTGAATCTGAGTGGCCTTCGAGCCACGAATTACTACAGAGTATTCTTTATTAGTTTAGTGTTCTTTCTATTTACTTTCGTGCACCGTTGTGCTTTTATTCATTATCTGTAATTTCAATAAAACACTTGTTGCTCATTTTCCACAACCACCACGTGTTCCGAATTACCCGACCGCCATCTTGTAGAGACGAACGGAGCAAAGGAAAGGCTCTAACAAATCAGAAGTGGGATTGACCTAAAAATATACCCCGGGTGGATATGCCAGAGTTCGTGAGTGTGATTCGGAAAGGACCGGAGTGATAAAAAAAAACGATAACGGGTACCGGGCGTGAAAAGTGTATATGCCGAGTGAGCGGGAATTCGAATAATTTGCCGCATGCGAATTGGCCCGGATGGTGCTGGGACGGTATTGGACTCGCGGGAGAGGAACCCCGAACGCTAGCACGGTGACAAGACGCTCAGGAGGGGCGAACGCGCCGATCGGTGCCGCGGGCGCGGGAACATCACAGGGAACGCAACCTCATGGTAACATGGACGTCCCGGGATCGGGAGCTGCAGGGAGGGAGGGAGGGAGGGAGGGAGGGACAATAATCCCCAGGGGGCCTAGGGTCTTGGGACCGACCGGCACAGCAGGTCTTTGCACGCGCCCCCGAAAATACAGTAGTACCTGCCTAATCACCGTGCCGAAAGGATTTATAGTGGACAAACAGATTTTTATTTTCGCGAGCTATCTTCCTAGACTTTTTCCTGGTAATTGCGACAATTTATACGTTTACCCTCACACCGGATATCCAGCGATGGATACGTCTTGTCCGAGAAGGCGAAAAACCCGAAACAAACGAATCGATGACGGACAATGTTTATAAAAAAGCCTCGGTGGCCGGCGGCGTTTGTCGCTGCGAAGCCCCGTGTTTTTTTTTCGTAGAAAACTAGATCCTCGTTGAACGTTGGCGCACCACTCGTGGACGAAAGTTGCACGCCGATATTGTGAATATTGTCCCTCGACGGATCGAACGGTTCGATCCAGTCGTTTGCTTCGCGTGTTTTTTACGATGCCATAATATTTATCGACCGGTGGCTCGCCGATTTTTTTTCTTTCTATTCCATCCTTTGTAACGAATCGTTTTGTAATCTATCGCTGGATTGACGTTGATGGATCATGTGTTTGCAGAGTCTCCAGTCATGGACAACGATCACGGGGAGGACGACTTTCAGTTCGAGGCCCTGTCCGTCGGTGGCGAGGGTAAGTGTTAAAAAAAATTTCATCTACGGATCCATTTTTTTTTTAAGATTCCCTTCGAGCTAGTCGCGGTGTAGGTAGCTGTTAGTTTTGCACGGGTTGTCCGACGGTCGATATAGATTGCAAATACGAGTCGACGATGTGACCGGATTAGAAAAATTCGTGCACTGCGAAGGGATTGATTTATAGTCGCGAAATTGCAAAATGTTTTCGAGAGTGTTCGACGAGTTTTACGGGAAAAGAATTTTTTTTACGTTATCGTTTCGTTTTTCTGAACGGGTATCGATCTTTTTAGATTAAAAAATTTTGTTCAATTTGTTTTTTCATTTTATATGAAAAAAAAATAAAGTTGACGTCAAATTTAAAAATAAAAAAAATTTACAAGTATTCGGAAAGATGCGAGATACGCGTTTTCTTTTGTTACCTGCTTTACCCGGTGTACGGTAAAGCACAATTTTCAATGCGTCGTTTCTCTACGATGGAACGTTGAAATTGTTGCTACCTCTCGGAGAGCATTTTTTTTCTCCTTCGCTGTCCATCGGATGGAGGTGAGAGACCGTTGGCACCTCTCCGGAAGGATTTTTTTCTCCTTCGCTGGCCAGCGGATGGAGCTCTGAGAGACCGTTGGCACCTCTCCGGAAGGATTTTTTTTCTCCTTCGCTGGCCGGCGGATGGAGCTTTGAGAGACCGTTGGCACCTCTCCGGAAGGTTTTTTTCTCTTTCGCTGGCCAGTGGATGGAGCTTTGAGAGACCGTTGGCACCTCGTCGGAAGGATTTTTTTTCTCCTTCGCTGGCCAGAGGATGGAGCTTTGAGAGACTCCGGCTACCTGCCTCCGCTGAGACATTTTTCCTTCTCCGATGGCCAGCGGATGGAGCTTTGAGGGACTCCGGCTAGCTGCCTCCGCTGAGACATGTTTTCTCTTTCGATGGCCAGCTGTGAGAGACTCTTGCGGTGGAGACACTCCTCTGTGTCTCTCCGTGATGGAACACTTGGAAACGTTGCTCCCCCTTAATAAAACTGCAGTATTTGCAATTTTGTATAATCTTTCGACAGAGCCACGACGAATTCGATATAATTCAATACAGAGCACGACGAAACTGTACATCGATAATAAACGAGTCTCATGTTTGCAGGGACGACGGTGGAGGAGGAGGAGCAACTGCTGCTGCAGCAGCTGCCGCTGCTGCTGCCATCGTCGACGCCGGAGGAGCCGGAGATGACGCCGGTGCTGCCGGCGGAACCGCCGGTGCTGCCGGTGGAACCGCCGGTGCTGCCGGTGGAACCGCCGGTGCTGCCGGTGGAACCGCCGGTGTTGCCAGTGGAACCGCCGGTGTTGCCAGTGGAACCGCCGGTGTTCCCGGTGGAGCCGACGGTGCCGCCGGTGGAACCGCCCTTGCTGCCGAAAGGATCGACCGACGAACGTGAGTAAAAGAAATGCACTGCGACCGGAGGCGTGAGTAATGATTTTTTTTTTGCTTCTTCTACAGTGTTCGTTCCTTTGAACTGGGATTTTTATTTCGCGGATTACGTGAGGGGAGAGGAGGACCTCGGATCGACGACCCGCGAGCGTGAGTAAAACACATGACACACGAGTCGTAACAGGATAATAATTTTCTTTTCCTACAGAATCCGTGCATCTCGATGAGTCTTTGCTCGATTCGATCGTCGCCTCGTTGTCAGCGGCGACCGCTACAACGGAGACGACAACGACGACGACGACCGCTACCACGGAGACGACAACGACGACGAGGACGGAACGCTCCCCGGACTACCGTGAGTACAAGAAATTTATTTCATGCACTCGAGAGGGAGTAACGGTAATTTTTTTATTCGACAGAACGGTTGCCGTCGGATGACCGACCACGTCTGTCGTGTGCCGACGCATCGGCGGAGGGAACCGCTGCTCCTGCTGCCGCTGCTGCTCAAGGTGAGTACGAAAAAGATTCTATACTCTCGACGGCAGATCCTAACGATAGTCGTTGCGTTGCAGCATCGGAGATCGCGTCGCCGAACGGCGAAGCCAGAGGCTTAAAGACCATCGCAATGATGCTGAAGAAGAGCAGAGCGATGAGGCTGACCGTCAGCGTCGAGAGCCCTATATCTTCGGGAGGTAAGTGTCCGAGAGGAAGACGCCCACCGACACGAGCCGATGATTATCCTTTTTTTTACAGTTTTGCCATTTTCGGTCGACCGGCCGGTGGTCGTCCGAGAGGGCGGCGGCGGACCGACCGTGACCGGGGTCGTGGTCGCCGAGGAGACCTCTTCGTCGGGGTACGCGACGTCGGCATCCTCGACGACGTCGCGCTCGTCGGGACGGGGACGGGCCTTGGAGCCCGCCGTAACCGCTCGGAGCCGATCAATCAACGATGGTGAGTGTGGACAAGTTATTATTCTCTCACGATCGCGAAACCAACGACACGAGTGTAATCAATTTTTTTCCGTCAGGGAAAGAACCGAGCTGTTCTCGGTGGTCGTCCTCCTCGCCGCCGCCGCTTCCGCTGTTGCCGCCGCCGCCGCCACCACCGCCGCCGAAGGTGACCAAGCGACCCCGCCTGCTCAAGGATGGTGAGTGTAAAAATATTATCCTTCTCCACGGATAGCGAAAGCAACCAACGGAATGTAATTAATTTTTTCCCATCAGGCAAGAAAAAAGACGCTCTCCTTTCCTCGTCGTCGTCGTCGTCCTCGTCGCCGCCGGCTACCAAGCGCCCCCACCTACCCGAGGATGGTGAGTGTAAAAATATTATCCTTCTTACCCCGACAGCGAAACCCAACGATCACGATACGATCGATGATCGCGCTCGCTCGCGTTCTCTCTGTTTCAGACGTGAATCGAGCGGGAGAGAAGAAACGGTCGGCCGACACTCGTCGGAATCGTCGCTGCGACGACGAGGAGGAGGAGCCGGAGGAGGAGCCGGAGGAGGAGCCGGAGAAGGAGGTGAAGGGGGGAACCGACTTTGCGGAGGCTGCCGGTACAGCGACCAGGAAGAAGCCGAGGCCGCGAAACCTCTCCGTCAGGGAGAAGCGGCGGCTTCTGAGGAGAGTGGGGAGGAGAACGGCGGACCACCAGGACCCGGGTATGTTTTGAAACCTTATAGAAAAAAAAGTAACCTGTATTATATTATATTATATTATAAATTTTTTCGTTGCAGATCTACGCGGCGGCAGGCCGCTTCGTAAATAGAGGGTCGTCGTCCGTAGGGATGGCGATCCACCTTGCAAATCACTCAGGAATCGTGTGGCAGTACCTCTCCGCTGAGAATTGGAGGTTGTACCGCCGGTACGGTTACCACCTTCTAGAAAGGGGATGTGACGAGGGAATAAAAAAATATATTTTTTTACCATTTATTTATAGTTATTTAACTTTATTTCCTCCTCCGTAGAATTAATATTTTAATGGTAGTTAGGTGGGGTTTTTTACATAAAAAATACAAGAAATCGATACATACAAAATACAAGGAACATTGTTGGCGAAGCGATTGCGTCAATTTTTTATCGCCCGCTTCTATAGCGGAAGTGAACCCGAGCGGATACCGGTCAACGCGATTGGACTTTTCCACGGCTGCTGCTTCCTTTCGACGGAGGCTACCCGCTCTCGGATGATTCCTCGTCGAAGGGCACCCAAGACGGACCGGCAACGAGACGAGAAAGATAAGCACATTCTCAAATACCGTTTATTCTTCCCGTCTCGTTGAGGTCGTCTCTTCTTCTTCTTCTTCTCGAAAGAATTTGACTGGACTCTCGCTGTCGCTGGAGGGCAAACCACTCTGGCCACGGGAAAACCGCGCCGGCCAAAGTTACATCGAGTCGATATCCGTGGGGGGATGGTCGACACCACCTTCCGTTCATTTATGTTTCTCGTTGATGATACGTTCGAGTTTTATTATGATTATTATTTTTTTAATCTTTCAATCGGTCTCGGCAGAGACCAGCTGGGACGAGAAGCCTCCGTGCTCGTGCTCGTCCCATCCGCCTCGTTGCGTTCTACAGTGGACCCCCCCCCCCCCCCCCCCCCCAACCTCCTCCTCCTCCTCCTCATCGTCGTAGTAGTCGCAGTCGCGGTCGTCGTCGTCCTGCAGACCCCGCTGAAACGGATAGTGAGACATTTTTTAAAATCTCACACGTACACGGGCAGCCGGTACGTGGATGAAACTTGTTCGGGAATCTTCTTGACGGAATGTGGCAGGAAAACTCGCAGGGTGCCTGTCTCGTGAAAGCTATGAGATTATGGATTTCGATAGGGAGTTTCGATCGAAATCTTGCATCACGCTCTTTTGAAGAGTACTCACAATGTTCGGAGAGGAAGATACCGGGATGAATCTTGGTCTCGTTCGTCGTCGTCGTCGTCGGCTCGTACCGGACTGTCCTTTGGGAACGAGACGGCTCCTCTTTGTCGATCGATCGTGTGTCTTTCCAACGAGATCCATCGGCAGTGAAACGTACGGGGATACTCGTTCGATCAGAAGCTCGGCAGTCAAAGACAGCTCCTCGTACGAATCCTCCGAATCATCGTTTTCTTTGGCGGACGTTTTTTGGCCGGGGATTCTCGATCGGTCCCTCGTAAAACTCCGAGTCTCTGGTCTACTCTCTTGGATGGTCTGTAACACAAGGATGTGTGTAACTTTCTATCGTTGTTTTTCCGTGTAATTGAAATCGAATGAAACACGTTAGCGAAGCGAAGCGACTTTTCGCCGATGGTTACGAACGCGTGGGAACGCCGCCGCCGAGAAGAAACGAGAGAAGCGAGCAACGAGACGGGAAAGACGAACGGTATTTGAGAATTTGCTCTTCGGTCCCGTCTCGTTGCACGTTCTTCTCGTAACGATCCCACGCGTTCGTAACCATCGGCGAAAAGTCGCTTCGCTTCGCTAACGACGACGACGACGACGACGACGACGACGACGACGACGACGACGACGACGACGACGACGACGACGACGACGACGACGACGACGACGACGACGACGACGACGACGACGACGACGACGACGACGACGACGACGACGACGACGACGACGACGACGACGACGACGACGACGACGACGACGACGACGACGACGACGACGACGACGACGACGACGACGACGACGACGACGACGACGACGACGACGACGACGACGACGACGACGACGACGACGACGACGACGACGACGACGACGACGACGACGACGACGACGACGACGACGACGACGACGACGACGACGACGACGACGACGACGACGACGACGACGACGACGACGACGACGACGACGACGACGACGACGACGACGACGACGACGACGACGACGACGACGACGACGACGACGACGACGACGACGACGACGACGACGACGACGACGACGACGACGACGACGACGACGACGACGACGACGACGACGACGACGACGACGACGACGACGACGACGACGACGACGACGACGACGACGACGACGACGACGACGACGACGACGACGACGACGACGACGACGACGACGACGACGACGACGACGACGACGACGACGACGACGACGACGACGACGACGACGACGACGACGACGACGACGACGACGACGACGACGACGACGACGACGACGACGACGACGACGACGACGACGACGACGACGACGACGACGACGACGACGACGACGACGACGACGACGACGACGACGACGACGACGACGACGACGACGACGACGACGACGACGACGACGACGACGACGACGACGACGACGACGACGACGACGACGACGACGACGACGACGACGACGACGACGACGACGACGACGACGACGACGACGACGACGACGACGACGACGACGACGACGACGACGACGACGACGACGACGACGACGACGACGACGACGACGACGACGACGACGACGACGACGACGACGACGACGACGACGACGACGACGACGACGACGACGACGACGACGACGACGACGACGACGACGACGACGACGACGACGACGACGACGACGACGACGACGACGACGACGACGACGACGACGACGACGACGACGACGACGACGACGACGACGACGACGACGACGACGACGACGACGACGACGACGACGACGACGACGACGACGACGACGACGACGACGACGACGACGACGACGACGACGACGACGACGACGACGACGACGACGACGACGACGACGACGACGACGACGACGACGACGACGACGACGACGACGACGACGACGACGACGACGACGACGACGACGACGACGACGACGACGACGACGACGACGACGACGACGACGACGACGACGACGACGACGACGACGACGACGACGACGACGACGACGACGACGACGACGACGACGACGACGACGACGACGACGACGACGACGACGACGACGACGACGACGACGACGACGACGACGACGACGACGACGACGACGACGACGACGACGACGACGACGACGACGACGACGACGACGACGACGACGACGACGACGACGACGACGACGACGACGACGACGACGACGACGACGACGACGACGACGACGACGACGACGACGACGACGACGACGACGACGACGACGACGACGACGACGACGACGACGACGACGACGACGACGACGACGACGACGACGACGACGACGACGACGACGACGACGACGACGACGACGACGACGACGACGACGACGACGACGACGACGACGACGACGACGACGACGACGACGACGACGACGACGACGACGACGACGACGACGACGACGACGACGACGACGACGACGACGACGACGACGACGACGACGACGACGACGACGACGACGACGACGACGACGACGACGACGACGACGACGACGACGACGACGACGACGACGACGACGACGACGACGACGACGACGACGACGACGACGACGACGACGACGACGACGACGACGACGACGACGACGACGACGACGACGACGACGACGACGACGACGACGACGACGACGACGACGACGACGACGACGACGACGACGACGACGACGACGACGACGACGACGACGACGACGACGACGACGACGACGACGACGACGACGACGACGACGACGACGACGACGACGACGACGACGACGACGACGACGACGACGACGACGACGACGACGACGACGACGACGACGACGACGACGACGACGACGACGACGACGACGACGACGACGACGACGACGACGACGACGACGACGACGACGACGACGACGACGACGACGACGACGACGACGACGACGACGACGACGACGACGACGACGACGACGACGACGACGACGACGACGACGACGACGACGACGACGACGACGACGACGACGACGACGACGACGACGACGACGACGACGACGACGACGACGACGACGACGACGACGACGACGACGACGACGACGACGACGACGACGACGACGACGACGACGACGACGACGACGACGACGACGACGACGACGACGACGACGACGACGACGACGACGACGACGACGACGACGACGACGACGACGACGACGACGACGACGACGACGACGACGACGACGACGACGACGACGACGACGACGACGACGACGACGACGACGACGACGACGACGACGACGACGACGACGACGACGACGACGACGACGACGACGACGACGACGACGACGACGACGACGACGACGACGACGACGACGACGACGACGACGACGACGACGACGACGACGACGACGACGACGACGACGACGACGACGACGACGACGACGACGACGACGACGACGACGACGACGACGACGACGACGACGACGACGACGACGACGACGACGACGACGACGACGACGACGACGACGACGACGACGACGACGACGACGACGACGACGACGACGACGACGACGACGACGACGACGACGACGACGACGACGACGACGACGACGACGACGACGACGACGACGACGACGACGACGACGACGACGACGACGACGACGACGACGACGACGACGACGACGACGACGACGACGACGACGACGACGACGACGACGACGACGACGACGACGACGACGACGACGACGACGACGACGACGACGACGACGACGACGACGACGACGACGACGACGACGACGACGACGACGACGACGACGACGACGACGACGACGACGACGACGACGACGACGACGACGACGACGACGACGACGACGACGACGACGACGACGACGACGACGACGACGACGACGACGACGACGACGACGACGACGACGACGACGACGACGACGACGACGACGACGACGACGACGACGACGACGACGACGACGACGACGACGACGACGACGACGACGACGACGACGACGACGACGACGACGACGACGACGACGACGACGACGACGACGACGACGACGACGACGACGACGACGACGACGACGACGACGACGACGACGACGACGACGACGACGACGACGACGACGACGACGACGACGACGACGACGACGACGACGACGACGACGACGACGACGACGACGACGACGACGACGACGACGACGACGACGACGACGACGACGACGACGACGACGACGACGACGACGACGACGACGACGACGACGACGACGACGACGACGACGACGACGACGACGACGACGACGACGACGACGACGACGACGACGACGACGACGACGACGACGACGACGACGACGACGACGACGACGACGACGACGACGACGACGACGACGACGACGACGACGACGACGACGACGACGACGACGACGACGACGACGACGACGACGACGACGACGACGACGACGACGACGACGACGACGACGACGACGACGACGACGACGACGACGACGACGACGACGACGACGACGACGACGACGACGACGACGACGACGACGACGACGACGACGACGACGACGACGACGACGACGACGACGACGACGACGACGACGACGACGACGACGACGACGACGACGACGACGACGACGACGACGACGACGACGACGACGACGACGACGACGACGACGACGACGACGACGACGACGACGACGACGACGACGACGACGACGACGACGACGACGACGACGACGACGACGACGACGACGACGACGACGACGACGACGACGACGACGACGACGACGACGACGACGACGACGACGACGACGACGACGACGACGACGACGACGACGACGACGACGACGACGACGACGACGACGACGACGACGACGACGACGACGACGACGACGACGACGACGACGACGACGACGACGACGACGACGACGACGACGACGACGACGACGACGACGACGACGACGACGACGACGACGACGACGACGACGACGACGACGACGACGACGACGACGACGACGACGACGACGACGACGACGACGACGACGACGACGACGACGACGACGACGACGACGACGACGACGACGACGACGACGACGACGACGACGACGACGACGACGACGACGACGACGACGACGACGACGACGACGACGACGACGACGACGACGACGACGACGACGACGACGACGACGACGACGACGACGACGACGACGACGACGACGACGACGACGACGACGACGACGACGACGACGACGACGACGACGACGACGACGACGACGACGACGACGACGACGACGACGACGACGACGACGACGACGACGACGACGACGACGACGACGACGACGACGACGACGACGACGACGACGACGACGACGACGACGACGACGACGACGACGACGACGACGACGACGACGACGACGACGACGACGACGACGACGACGACGACGACGACGACGACGACGACGACGACGACGACGACGACGACGACGACGACGACGACGACGACGACGACGACGACGACGACGACGACGACGACGACGACGACGACGACGACGACGACGACGACGACGACGACGACGACGACGACGACGACGACGACGACGACGACGACGACGACGACGACGACGACGACGACGACGACGACGACGACGACGACGACGACGACGACGACGACGACGACGACGACGACGACGACGACGACGACGACGACGACGACGACGACGACGACGACGACGACGACGACGACGACGACGACGACGACGACGACGACGACGACGACGACGACGACGACGACGACGACGACGACGACGACGACGACGACGACGACGACGACGACGACGACGACGACGACGACGACGACGACGACGACGACGACGACGACGACGACGACGACGACGACGACGACGACGACGACGACGACGACGACGACGACGACGACGACGACGACGACGACGACGACGACGACGACGACGACGACGACGACGACGACGACGACGACGACGACGACGACGACGACGACGACGACGACGACGACGACGACGACGACGACGACGACGACGACGACGACGACGACGACGACGACGACGACGACGACGACGACGACGACGACGACGACGACGACGACGACGACGACGACGACGACGACGACGACGACGACGACGACGACGACGACGACGACGACGACGACGACGACGACGACGACGACGACGACGACGACGACGACGACGACGACGACGACGACGACGACGACGACGACGACGACGACGACGACGACGACGACGACGACGACGACGACGACGACGACGACGACGACGACGACGACGACGACGACGACGACGACGACGACGACGACGACGACGACGACGACGACGACGACGACGACGACGACGACGACGACGACGACGACGACGACGACGACGACGACGACGACGACGACGACGACGACGACGACGACGACGACGACGACGACGACGACGACGACGACGACGACGACGACGACGACGACGACGACGACGACGACGACGACGACGACGACGACGACGACGACGACGACGACGACGACGACGACGACGACGACGACGACGACGACGACGACGACGACGACGACGACGACGACGACGACGACGACGACGACGACGACGACGACGACGACGACGACGACGACGACGACGACGACGACGACGACGACGACGACGACGACGACGACGACGACGACGACGACGACGACGACGACGACGACGACGACGACGACGACGACGACGACGACGACGACGACGACGACGACGACGACGACGACGACGACGACGACGACGACGACGACGACGACGACGACGACGACGACGACGACGACGACGACGACGACGACGACGACGACGACGACGACGACGACGACGACGACGACGACGACGACGACGACGACGACGACGACGACGACGACGACGACGACGACGACGACGACGACGACGACGACGACGACGACGACGACGACGACGACGACGACGACGACGACGACGACGACGACGACGACGACGACGACGACGACGACGACGACGACGACGACGACGACGACGACGACGACGACGACGACGACGACGACGACGACGACGACGACGACGACGACGACGACGACGACGACGACGACGACGACGACGACGACGACGACGACGACGACGACGACGACGACGACGACGACGACGACGACGACGACGACGACGACGACGACGACGACGACGACGACGACGACGACGACGACGACGACGACGACGACGACGACGACGACGACGACGACGACGACGACGACGACGACGACGACGACGACGACGACGACGACGACGACGACGACGACGACGACGACGACGACGACGACGACGACGACGACGACGACGACGACGACGACGACGACGACGACGACGACGACGACGACGACGACGACGACGACGACGACGACGACGACGACGACGACGACGACGACGACGACGACGACGACGACGACGACGACGACGACGACGACGACGACGACGACGACGACGACGACGACGACGACGACGACGACGACGACGACGACGACGACGACGACGACGACGACGACGACGACGACGACGACGACGACGACGACGACGACGACGACGACGACGACGACGACGACGACGACGACGACGACGACGACGACGACGACGACGACGACGACGACGACGACGACGACGACGACGACGACGACGACGACGACGACGACGACGACGACGACGACGACGACGACGACGACGACGACGACGACGACGACGACGACGACGACGACGACGACGACGACGACGACGACGACGACGACGACGACGACGACGACGACGACGACGACGACGACGACGACGACGACGACGACGACGACGACGACGACGACGACGACGACGACGACGACGACGACGACGACGACGACGACGACGACGACGACGACGACGACGACGACGACGACGACGACGACGACGACGACGACGACGACGACGACGACGACGACGACGACGACGACGACGACGACGACGACGACGACGACGACGACGACGACGACGACGACGACGACGACGACGACGACGACGACGACGACGACGACGACGACGACGACGACGACGACGACGACGACGACGACGACGACGACGACGACGACGACGACGACGACGACGACGACGACGACGACGACGACGACGACGACGACGACGACGACGACGACGACGACGACGACGACGACGACGACGACGACGACGACGACGACGACGACGACGACGACGACGACGACGACGACGACGACGACGACGACGACGACGACGACGACGACGACGACGACGACGACGACGACGACGACGACGACGACGACGACGACGACGACGACGACGACGACGACGACGACGACGACGACGACGACGACGACGACGACGACGACGACGACGACGACGACGACGACGACGACGACGACGACGACGACGACGACGACGACGACGACGACGACGACGACGACGACGACGACGACGACGACGACGACGACGACGACGACGACGACGACGACGACGACGACGACGACGACGACGACGACGACGACGACGACGACGACGACGACGACGACGACGACGACGACGACGACGACGACGACGACGACGACGACGACGACGACGACGACGACGACGACGACGACGACGACGACGACGACGACGACGACGACGACGACGACGACGACGACGACGACGACGACGACGACGACGACGACGACGACGACGACGACGACGACGACGACGACGACGACGACGACGACGACGACGACGACGACGACGACGACGACGACGACGACGACGACGACGACGACGACGACGACGACGACGACGACGACGACGACGACGACGACGACGACGACGACGACGACGACGACGACGACGACGACGACGACGACGACGACGACGACGACGACGACGACGACGACGACGACGACGACGACGACGACGACGACGACGACGACGACGACGACGACGACGACGACGACGACGACGACGACGACGACGACGACGACGACGACGACGACGACGACGGAACGAAGCGGTGATTGTAGACAACTTCGTCGACGCTCTCAGGGCGGCTGATCACGAGGTGCTGGTTGGAAACATCGTCGACGATAATCCATGGGGGCATATCGAGCGAGACGACGATCCTTGGATGAATAACGAAGAGGAAATTATCTTCAATGATTCACCGAATGTCATCGATGATCAGATTGTGAATATCGTGGATGATTCGATAGATGATACAGCGATCGATTTGTTGCGTAATGAAATCATGGAACGAAGCATCGATTCAGACGAAAGGAGCTACGATGATTCTGATTATTCGTGCGATGATCCGATTGTTGAGTCAGTTTCTAATGTTTTTTGTAATTCGTGCATCGATAAACCGGAAAAGTTTCGGATTGTAATATTTGAGCAGTATGTACGTGAGTTTAGGAAAACAACGCAATATCGATGTCTCGTGCTTTCGCGAGTATGGGATTCAGTCATTCTACCGATGAAGAATCTGATATATCATTTGGGTAAGTCCGGTAGTTTTAAATTTAAATTGTACTCGACCGTCGAATTGACTCTTCTTAACAATCACGAACGTTGTTTGGCAAAAGCGCTCGGAACCTTCGACTCGATAGTTCAAACTGAAAGTGCTGTTCCCAATAACGCGATCATCACATTATTCATCCTTGATGCTATTAGTGAGTTTCCTTCGTCGTTGATATTTAACGAAAGTGCGAAAAAATTACAAGAAAAAATTCGAACCGCGTTATTACTCGCGAATACACCGAGGACTCTGTCTTTCTTCACATCCAGTGAACTCGATGAAATCAATCATTTTCTTTGGCGATCAAGAAGAAAATTTAAATGCTTAAGACGTATACTTCGATGTCAATTTGCGTCGGGCCGTTGTTAATTTGTTCGTCTACTTCAATGTCAATATTTGTGTTGGATCGTTATTAATTTGTATCGAGTCATTATTCATTTTTACAATGATTGTGCTAAAAAAAAATTACTTCTTCTTTCTATTATTAAATCAAAAAGAATCAATGTGAGATAATATATATCACACACACACACACAAATTGAGAAATAAAAAATATTTACCTGTTTTGACAAAATTTAGAGAGAGAGACGATAAATATATTCCGTACGTCTCCGTTCGAACGCGAATCAATTTTTTCTCGAGGGACTCTCGATCTTCTCCTTTTTTTATAATATCGTTGTCGGAAACATTAGTGGAAGACGGAGAAGAAGTTGAAGTGTGGTGATGGTGGTGGTGGTGGTGGTGGGTGATGGCAGGGGGCGATACGATGGATGTGCAGTAGGAGAGAGAAATGAACTATGCGTTTCACATTTGATATAATATAATCTCTATGACCAATGAATACATTTGTGTGTGTGTGTGTGTGTTCAACATTACATATCTTCTCAATACATTCACATACAATACATTCATTCACATATCGTACGAAGCGTGCGTGAAAACGATCGTTGTTGTTCTTCTTCTTCCTCTTATACAATTTTTTTCACGATATTCGACAATGAATTGTACTCGACTATGCGATCGTGTATAATGAGACAGTAAGCGCTCGTGTTGTTCGGAATATTTTCAGCACACTCGAACTCGATCTTCACATCGACCGTACCACTCTTGATCGATTCGTTCTGATGCGAACAGTCGATGATCGTTATCGGACCGAATCTCAGGAAATTAACGAGATCGAGCATCGGTCGAAGATTAGGATCGTTGTAATAGGAGCCGATGAATCGACTGTACATCTCATACAGGATGCCGTAGCGTTCCGTCTTGGCGATGGTAAAATCCAAATTCAACGTGTCGCACGGATAAAAATCTGAGTTCAAAAACAATTTTAAATCTCGCAATTTACAATGATCGAATTTCGTCACTGATTTGTTCAGATGATTTTTTCGATTGGTCTGCAGAGCGATCAGAACGAAACGCGGTTTCTCCATTTGCGTCGAAGTCTTCACCGACCATGTGTGTCGTTGAGTGGAGGGCAACAGTGGATATTCGTACAGATCCCACGAACGAAAAGCCATGCTTATAGCTCGATCCTCCTTCAGAATACGTAGATACTGCAACTTGGTGTAGTCATCGAGCGTGATATGAGGCATCCTCCACTGTATTCTCGTCAGTGTGATCGACGGTGATTTAATTTTCTTCGAAGTCGTGTACACGACGTTGGTGTCGTCGCGCGACCGTATCAGTACGAGCTCGTGTCGAGCATTCATAATCACTCGTCTGTAATCCTCGAAGAATCCCATGAGCATACTCATCGGTATACAATAATTGAACTCATTGATTGCAGTTTTTTCAATGATCGACCACGCAGCGTTGTGAAAGTTATTACTCTTCTCCATAGTGAGCGAAGCATAATTCTTCAAGGTAGTCGTTATACCAACGTTTTTGCAACGATCTACCTCAACGCCATTCAACTCGTAGCGTATTTCACCGAACAGAAACGCTATTCCATTGTTCTCTATGAGAAGTACATCATCTTGATCCGTTGCGGTCGCGTCTCTGACACCCTGATTCAATTTACCCTCGACATAGAGATAACTTCTGTGCGGTAGCACTATCGTGTCCTGTTGATGAATCGGTATGCGTATCTCATCGTTGTAGTCGTACGATGTGTTCGTGTACGGATTGTATCCGTGTACCTCAACGTTGGCTACGCGGTTGTCGTATCTCGGCGTAGCCGTAATATTCAATATGTCACCCATTTTTTTCCTCTCTCTCACTTCCGTCTTTCACTCACTACCACACCCCCCACTACCCCACCCACGTTAATATGAATTATTTTTTCTTTCTCACTCGAAATCCCAACGATCTCAAAAATCGTACGTTCTCAATCGTCAATTTTTTTTGTTTCCTTTCAGTGTCTCCGTCGATGTTATCGATGATCGTGGATGATGATGATAATGATGATGGATGATCTATCATCGTCTCACCACCACTGACACTCACAACGTTCAACGTTGGTAATTTATTCATTCGTTCCAGATGACGACGATAACGACGATGATGATCATTGGTGGTGGTGGTGGGGGTGGTGGTGGCGACAGCCTCAGCACTATCGTAGATCAACATTTTCTCAAATGTAGTCGCACGGTTATCTCCTCCTCACCAAAATCAACGATGTCGTTATTCTGATCAACGATTCGAAGAGTCAGTCGATCTATTACTCGTACGATGATCGGTAAATAAATGACGTTCGACGGTGTTTCCGATATCTTATATCCAGGTTCGACGTTTGGGAAAAATTCATGAATGATGTGCACAGATTTTCCGTTGCTGTAAGCCCCCGACGTGATGTTACACTCGATTCTCAAGATATTTATCTTAATAATATTCACCGGAATGTCAGATTCGTGCCAATGCTTCGGTTTCAATTCATGATTTTTCGTTGAGAATCCTAGAATGCTACCAATGTTATTTGGTTTATCAAAATCGATCGAATATCTACACCTGATCTTACTCTTCAATGTGTTATTGTTCGCGCGTAGGAGGAACACGTCCTCGGGATCTCCCTTGATTCCACGTGATATCTCTCGCTGCAGATATTTATTTATGGCACTAAGTTCGTAAGATCCCTTCGGTATCGCAACGCTCTTGTTCGTGTCGTAATAGAACATATTATTGGTTGAATCAATGTTGGGAATGACGTGAAACGTTTGAAAATCTGTCAATCCGAGCTCGTAATTGCCGTCACTCACGTCTATAGGTGGAAAAAATTCTGCCGTCAAATTTTTATATTTCCCAGTCAATGTAACAGTGATGGATGATGTCAACAACTTCGACGGCGATGACATATCTGTGTGTCGTACGATTGATATTGATTATGATTGTATGTCACTCGGATTGATGAACCACCAAAATATTTAATCAATTCCAGAGGGGGGCGAAGATTACCGAACGAATCGAAATATTTAATTACGGTATCACGTTTAATGTATGCAACCCAATGCGTGCCCGATCCTTTGGTATCATCAAGGTTCACGATTCCGCATTCTCGCTTCCAAATTTTTTTCGGTAAATCATCGCGCATGAATACACCTCTGAAATTAACGATGTCAGCGCATGCTCTAGCGAGTTGATGATTCGTCGTTCCATCTAATTTTTTCTTTTTTTTCTCGAGTTTTTTTTTGTTTTCGTCTTCCACCTCCTCCTCCTCCTCCACCACGTTTCGTCTGCGATGGTCTCAGATAGAGACCTCGACCCTCCATCCTTCGATTGTGTCGTTGCAATTCTTCCAACTGTTTTCGTGCGGATTTGGCTTTGTTCACGGCGGTCGCTACACCGGCGGCGCCACCCACCAACGAACCCAATGCACCCAGTATCGGTAATATTGGTAGAAATCCTCCCCTCTTGGCGATGAGTAATTTTCTTCCTCTCTTTCTTCTTCTTCCTCGTTGTTGTTTGTTACCAGCTGCGCCGCCGCCGCCGCTGCTCATACCCATTCCGATCCTTCGCTTCGCGCTCATCCCCGCCCACGTTGCGGTCGCTGCAGCTCGTTCACCGAGAGTCGCGTCGCTCGCAGTTATTCGCCTCTTCGCTTCGCGTGCCAATATCTTATCAGCCGCGTGACGATGATCGAGATCCTTGTGCGCGGCGTACGCGATATCGTGCTCTCGACAGGCGGAATCCAATGGGTTGATACCTCGATCACCGCGAGCCAATCTCTCCCTCAAATGTGTACCTGGACCACAAAATTGATATCCCGGAATATGAAGTTCGAAGGGAAGGGCGTTGATCGCGCTTTTCACCAATCCACAACCATTAAATTTTTTATTTTTTATTGTTCTCATCACTACCAACACACACAACCAAGTGTGTTTACACTGACGTCAATTATTTCGATACAATTCTTTTATAATATTCTTGTACAACTATTACTCTCCCCCCTCCACATTATTGATTATGAGGAGGTAACGATATAAGATTACATATCATACTACTAATCTATCACTATTACATCCCCTTCCTCCTCCTCCTCCCCCTCATCTTCATCATCATCATCGCTATTTCTTTGTCGATTATGGAGAGAGTAATGCCCCCAGGGCAACGTGTTCACACAATCGGAAGCCACGTCATCATCATCGCTATTTCTTTGTCGATTATGGAGAGAGTAATGCCCCCAGGGCAACGTGTTCACACAATCGGAAGCCACGCATCGTTTGTCGTCTCGGGGGTTCAGAGAGATTTTCTTTTCCAACACACTGTACACCTTGTGCAATTTCGATCTGAAACATCTCTGCTCGTTGAGCATCGATACTCCCTCTTCCAAACACTTCAAATAATCCTGAAAAGTTATTATTCGATTCACGACCCTGAACGAAACACCCTTGGCTCTCTTAACATCGGCTTTTCTCATATCGTCGATTTTAAACGCGTACATCTTCGATTTCAGTCCAACGAATTCGCTCATGACCGATCCACCGTTCTCATCCTTCATCAGACCCAATACTTTTTTGTTCGCTCTCGGCATACCGTACACGTTGTTCTCCGAATAATCGCTCGTGTCGAAACGTTCTATATCTCGCTTCATAATTTCATAAATATCAACGTTTCTAAATTCATAAATAAGACTATCGGTGTCGGTGTACAAAATTTTACAAAGATCTCCGAGCATTGGTTTCACATAAGTGTAATGAAAATCATACAGGCGAATTTTTGAAATGTCCAATATCGACATTCCAACGTACAACGGTTTGTTCATTTTCACCTCCAGTCTCGACATGTGAATGGCCAAAAAATTCTCATCGAACACGACTCTGCGATTAAAATTTGGTTTCTCGATCAACGATTTCGCGCCGAATCGTCCGATCCACGATGTAACCAATTTCACATCGATATAATTGCGAACATTCTCCATCGTTTTACCGAGTACAGCGTTATTCATCAATTTTCGTAAATTTTTTTCAAACTCGGTAGTCGCTGACGTACGCAATCGAGTATTCAAATCGATGTATCCGCTCAACCACATCGATTGATCAAATTTTAGTATTCTATGGATCCTCGTTAATCGCAAACCGTGAAGCAGACACTGCTGCAGTGTTCGATAATGAATGAAATAACGATACTTATCGTTGAGCGTAGCGAGAAGTTTACGATGAGTGTGCTCCCCCGGCGGTCGCGCGTGCTCCGGACAAAACGGAAGATCCACGTGCGAATCGTGCACATCGTCCGGATATTCTAAATCAACCTCCAAAATATATCCGCTCGATCCATCGATAGCTATCGATTCTACATCGAAATTCTTTACGTTTTCAACCCATTCAAAATTTTTATATGGTAACGCTTGCGACATCGCCCATCCATACAAATTATTGACATCGTAATACATCAAGTAGACGTCATCTCTTCGTTCGTCGTACGCAGCCGTCTCGTTATCATCATCATCGTTACCACGACTCATGTATGCGTTATTCGCTCTCGCATATCGATGAGAGCACTGACTGAGTCCACCGCGCACACCTCCCTCCACGAACATCACCATGTCGACATCCGTCAATAATTCAAGCTCGATCTTGGTAAATTTTAACATGACATCCCACGAGTAACCGGGTACGGTGAAGTAATAAGCGGGATCGAGACCGTAATTCGTCAGACAGTCGAGTCTGAACGTTTCGAAGACGTCAGCCAGCAACAGCACATCCGTCTTTAGATACAAGTCACCGTATGCACCGAGCGTTCCAACTTCGAACGTTCGCCAAATCTTTTTCGCGTGCTCGTAATCCTCTCTCGAGATGTTGCGATCCTCCAATTTATTGTAAAAGTCATCGTACGCGGGTAAAGTCGTCTCGTTTAATCTCTCCCACTCACACACATAATCGTATGGAAAGACACCTTTCCTCGTTAACAGATCAAATTTTTCATCGCTCAGATCATTGAAATTATCGCGTGTAATTTTTATATCCCTCTTTTCCAATGTTGAAACCAATTTGCTCAAACCCGTATTCAAAAATTTAAACGAATCGATGAATCTCAATTGAATTTTCAATCGACCATCGCGCGTAGCGACTCTTTTCGTGAAAGCTGTATATTTTTCAAGCGTTGTGGCGATCACACTTGTTTTCGTTCCATCAAACTTTTCAACCACTTCTTGAATCAAAAAATGTGCATCATAATTAGTTAAATTATGAAAAATTATTGGAAGAAGGCGTGAATCTTTGTAATTTAAATTACAACCGACATGAGCCACACCTCTGTAACGCCCCGTTAAATGACAATGATCTCGAACCATCGTTTGATTCGAGGTGATCGTTTTTTCACAGATGTGACAGAGAGCGGCATTGTTGGCTTCGATTCGTTCATTCGTCGTCATCTCGAACGGATTCTGATAACGTTCACCGATAATTTCAATGATTCCCATCAATTCTTGGACGAACCAGTCGGCGCAACCGTCTCCTCGATAGGCGTTATATTTGCACAATTCTCGATCGAAATTGCAATGAAAATAATAACCCACGCTGTACGGTTCATGTTTTTGATACGCGTACGATTTTGCGGTCGGATCAGTGTTCTCAATGTTTTTCAAAAGACACTCGAAATCGGCATACACAACAAAGGGAAGTGGTTTCTTTCTGTTGTAATTCTTAAATTTTATCCACTTCTCATCGTTGTCGGATGGATTCGCGGGTGGTAGAGTGATCCTGCAGTCGTTCATCTCGACGCAATCGATCCGATGATCCTTCAATTTTTTTTCTGACGTAAAATAATGAAGACATCTGAAAGAAGAAAAAATAATAATCGTTCGATCGTCGTGGAAAATAAAATAATCTGTTGCAAATACATATTACCTCTCACAAATGTGTATTCGATGATTGTGACGATTGACCTGAGACGATGTCAATCTCGAGAGATTCTTTATCCACGCATAATGCCAATTACCGGTGTTTCTTTCATCCTCGTAGAGCAACAAATTTATATGTTTGTCGTAGAGATCGTACGCTTTGCTCAATCGCAGCGGTACGACCTTGCACGTTCCATCCCCCTCGTTGTCGAGCTGCTGCTGCTGCTGCTGCTGCTGCTGCTGCTTCAGAATGTACACGTTGATCGACATTCCATTGTTTCGCTCGAAAAGCGAAATCTGTGGTAACGTCATTGGAAATATGATTTTGTCCAGATTCAACGCATTCTTGTAATGCGGATACGATCGCCATCTGTCCGAATGCTTCTTCTTGGGATACAGTGCGGCGATTATCGACCATGCGAAACACATATTATCGGCCGATCTCACGCTGATCACGGCTCGTCTCTGTTGAATCTGTTTCGGAAGTTTCGCGCTACACGCTCCGCTCATCAATTCACATCTGTTAATATTGACTATCAAATTCACGATCGATGACAAAGCCCAACCGCTGTCGCGTTCTTGAAATTCTTCCATAGCCGTTAAGATTCGTTTCGTCACATCGTTCTCGTACCAATAGTCCAAATCATCACTCGTGGGAAGAAGCATCTTGTGCGGTGTTCCGAAACTTTTGGTCTCCGAGAGTTCCACGATTTCGTCGTCGACCGCGCGAGTGATCGTAAATTCAGCGTTCAACACGATGTTCACCTTCACACAATCGTGCTTCTCTATATTTTGTCGAACATTTTCCAAGACCAAATATTTGGCGTCGTGTAAAAATTGTTGCGGTTCGATGTGTTGAATATTCACTATCATACCGGTGACGATACGAGTCTGGAACGCTGTTTCGATAATTTGCCATTCGAGGAAAGATCTAGCGTCGGTGGTAACCGCATCGTTATCATCGTCGTTTCTCGACGTCGGCGGAAGGCTCAATCCCCGCCCGCGCCGCACACCGAGCCGCGTTCTCACTCTCAACGATTTGAGTCTGATTATCAATGCCGTCGTTCGTTGTATGTACGCAACATTCATGACATCGCCGTAGGTTTGCATATGATTCGTCAACATTGAAACGATCTCATCGCATTTCTTCATCCATATCTGTCGCGACGATGCGGTGTCGACATTTTCCAATTGTTCCATCAAATTTTTTTCGATTAATCGACCAAGCTCGCACATTTCTTTTGCGATATCCTCCTCTTCCTCCCCATCGTTAAAAGTGTATCGCTCCATTTTATCACAAGTTAAACTCGAACAGTCGACGCAAATTATCCAATCGATAAATTATCTCCAATGTTTTTTTATAAAATTCGGTTGAAGAATTCACAAATTTTAGATAAAAAATTATCAAACAAATGAATTCTTTGCATTGTGTCGACCAACGTGCTCGATCCGCTTGATCGTTAACACTTTGCAGATCTCGATTCAAATTTTCGATAGCGTAGACGATCAATATGCGTATCAATTCGCGGGTCACACGCGTTCCATCCATTTTATCGCGACACTCTCCGATCGCACTGTGTGCCGTATTCAAAAAAGTGTTCTTTATACTCGACGCGCACCCCCCGCCGAATCCAGTTTGCTCTCCCTCCCTCCTCCCTCAATACTCCCATGACGTCTTTATGTGTTGACGTAGTTCGGTCAAAGTATCGAAACCATTTCTATATTTCTCCGTTTTATCTCCATTATATTTGTTATAATTTACGATAGACGAAAGATCTCTGATCGAACTTGGCTTATTTTTATCATAAAAAGACATTAATTTATTTGAGAGTTGTTGCAATTTCGTGATCGCATCCTCCATCGGGCACTCGATTCCAAATATCGATAGATCAAACTTGCCAGATTTCGTTACTTTCTCACTGAATTCGTCATACTCCTGATACATATCATCGAAGATTATATACAATCGACCATTGTTGTACTTGAAGAATATATAATTGGAGGTGTGTTTCACACCGATACCCGAGAAAGCATCCGTCAAAATATGATATTTGTGTCGGTTGACGTTACACGAGTCCAATTCGATCACCCAGGGACCTTCGCCGAAGACATAGATTCTTCCACTGTGCGTTGAGACAGCTGTTTTGACTCCGTTGTATCGAAAATCCCCACCGAAAATGCGTTGATAAGTCTTGGGCCATCCGTTCAAGAGTTGAAGATTTGTGCGATCGAATACGTAGACCAAATTATCAGCGTAGATAGCGATATCACCGGATGGTTGTTCGTATATGGCAGATATAGACGTAAGATTTTCCGGTAAAAACTTGAGAAAACTTCTCATCAATCGAGGTTTCTCATATTTTTTTTGTGGAGACATATCCATAGGCCACGCCCATTTCTCATAAATAACGTACATTCGTTTTCGAGTGATGAAAATTTTTAATTTCGATGGTTCTATCTGACAGATATCGTCTTCGGTTGGAAATGATGATTCTTCGTTGCGAGGAGGAGGAGGAGGAAGTGGTGGTGGAGTGGGCACCACTGCAGTCGTCGGTTGCTGATAGTGAACTTTTTTCCTCCTCGACGATGTTCTTTTTTTTTTATATACGATTCTTCGACACCATTCAAATCATCCTGATCGAAAGGATATTCATGGGTATCGGTGTGTGAACGATAAATAGGAAACATCAATGCATTCGGAACATTGGTATGATGAAAACCCAACACATGACCAACCTCGTGCAACAATACCCAATACAAACTATATTTGTTCTGATCCAGTTTATCGGACAACGATGAATCCCACTCAAAACTCGACGACATATGAATTTCCTTCGTTGAATCGATTGGTGTTGGTAAATACCCATGACCCAATTCATTATCCTCGAACCGTGCATGACAAAGTGTTGCATTCTCGTCTATAAAATAATGACTTCGATATTTGAATGAAATAATTATATCGGCGTCTCTATCCACGACTCTGGTAAACGTTAAACCCGATACTCGAGACCACTGATCAAAGACTTCCGTCGCGGTACGATATTGTTCGTCGCTCGCGGCAAAGAAATACCACGTGAGATTCTTCTTCGTCCAGCGATTCGCTGTTAATTTGAAATTTAAAACATCGTCGACGACACCGCACCGAGGTTGTTCCATGAAATTAATCGTTGCAGCGTTAAATCCGTCGAAGGTTGGCAAACCGTAGTACTCTTGAAATATTCTCAAAGCCTCATTCGTCTTTTCCTCGGATATGGATGCGATATCACTGTGCTGCTCGTCTTCCTCAACCTTCAACCACTGATATTTTCGCAGATACTCGATCGATTCTTCGACGGTTAACGATGACGATGTGTTTTCTACTCGCAACGTGACAACGAGTGTCGCGAGAGCGACGATCGAAAGAGATCGCATCTCTGTGAACTTTTCAACGCGATTGTGAAACGATTTTTTTTGCTCATTCGTCTCCCTATCTCTCCCACCACCCACCACACCCACCATATCTAAGAATCTTTTACCAACCAATCACTTCATCGTTAAGCCTCCTCGCTTCTCCTCCCATGGAATAAGTTGACGGATGGGATACGACGATACGGTTCATTTTTATTTCAATCGTATCAAATACTACACAATGACTACTACTACTAACACTAAAATTTGTACGCGTGATGATCACTCAAACAACAAGAATAATATATATACTACCACACTATAAATTATGTGTGATAGTTGGGGGGTAATATATCGTTGAGATGATTCATCATTGATTGTTAACGTTCTTCGCACCGTCTCTCTGAAAAGACAAATAGATAATTTAAAAAACATGAAATAAAAAAAAAGATAAATCATTATCAATTACCTTTTTTATTCTTTGTTTTCAAAAAGGTGCGTGGATTTCTTCGAACGATCCTGACGAACAACTTGTGTTCGTGGAATCTTTGATGGTGTGGGCGGCGGCACTTCGATCGGTCCTCCTCCTCCTTCTCCTCCTCCCTTCGCCATCGTCGAAGCCGATGATATTTCGGATGGGTGTTTGGGTGTAAATTTTACCCGTTTCTTCGGTTCTTCCAGCAATTCACAATCATCATCGAGTACTTGCGATCCATCGAAGAAAAGATCATCATCTTGCTCATCGATCTCCAATGCTATCGCTGATGCTTGATCCTCGTCCTTCGTTTTATTTTCTTCATTGATCTTTCTCTGCTCATTAGCCTCCTTCTTTGAGAGAAAACAACAACCGTGAGTTGGTTTACCCATGTATGAAATCTCAAGATTGTTTTGTTCAATCATTTTTATCGTATCGTTGAAGGTTGATTCATCATTTATAAGTGATTTTGCAATACGATCGGGTAAAAAGACGGAGCAATCATCGTTCAATTCAACAACGATCGATTCACCGCACAGTTGCGAATATGTTTTTCTAATGTTAGTCACTCGATTGGGAACATGAGGAATGAGATCGCGAAATCTGATTTTTGGCAAAAACTGTTTGCCTGTCAATGAACCGTACGCGTTCAATTTATTCAATGTGCTTGAGAACATGATTGGAGAACAGCAGTGTGCGCAGAGTGAACCGAATACTTTCGCGAACTGTTTGTTACAAATTAATCTCAACCGAGATTTTTTTGTTTCGTTTGAGGGGGAAAAAAAAGAAGAAGGAGAAGGTGAAGGTGAAGGTGATGGAATCTTTTATTGCGTAGTGGAAAAAGTGATTGGCGCGCTGCAATGCACGCTCCTGGAAATAGTAAAGATACGAACGGTAAACCGCAGCGTTATCAATTGCGGTGAATGTGAAACAGGAAGAATCATATATAGAACGAAAGAAAGATACGACTACTCTTTGTTCGACACGCGGCGCTCACTATCGTCAATCAATGAAATTGTAAAAATAGTGCAACGTAGTAAAAAATGAATGAACGAGAACGTCGAATAATTGATTTTGCATGTAACATTATCGATTCGAGGATTGATATCTACGCTCTTCTTCCAAAGCTGATCGAGAACGATATTTTCAAACCGGATGACGTTAAGGCAGTAGTCTGCTTTAGGAGCCGAAAAAAAGCGTTTTTTCAACAATTTTTTTGAAAGGGAAGGAAATGATTGTGGTAAACGAAATTTTGAGACGATAGTATATTATATTCAAGCTTTAAAAAACAATTTTTATTATTACAAATTATTGAAATTTGCCAAAGTTGTAACGATTTTTCTGGGGCGCCTGGAGTGTGCACTCGTAAATCGGTGCCGGTGATGGAGGTCGTGCGATGCATCTGAAACAGTGGAACCAATTTTTTTTTTAGTTTTTATAAGATCCTTTTCTATATGAACTAAAAAAATACCGAAGAAATGACGAAATTCCAAATTTTTTCGAAGTTTGAAAAAAAAATTCACTTTTTTGAAAAAAAAAATTCACTTTAAGTTGCAAAACAAGTAATTTAAATAGTACTTTTGTCCAACTTTTTTAGTTCAAATAGAAGATAATTCAATACTGAAGCTAGATCACTTTGGTTTTTTCCGATCGGACATATATTGTTTTTAATATCGCCGGCACCGTTTTCCAAAACTTGTGAAAATGAAAACTCGAGAAAACGGGCTGTAAAGTTTTGGGTCCAAAAAAATGTAAGTTTTTGGATACTTACACCAATTAGATGTTAATCGGCTATCCCCGGGCCATACAATAATCCTTCCTCTTCTTCAAAAAACTCGTTTTGGCGGAGGCTTTCCGATCTTCGAGCTGTTCGAGCCTCCTTGCTGGAAAGTGATGGGCGCCGGTTCTCCCGCGTTATGCGCTCAGCATCGACGGTGTCAGCCAAATTTTTGCATTGCTGCCCGATGACAATATCGAGGAGCTGCATGGTAGAAAGCACAGCTGAATAACCTTCGTTGAAAATGCCTGTAGCCATATTTGCTGCTATTTCGACGATTTTATAGCCGGAATTTACGTGTTTCGGATTTAGGCACCACACAATCGAATTGAACGATTCGTTCGAATTTTGAGTGTGTCCGCCTAAGCACCGCGTCAATAAATCGTCATTTGAAAGATCATCGTAAATTGGACGAATGTGCTTCTCTACATTATCATTAATTAATCTTGCCGGGTGTTTGAAAGATGCCAGATTATTCGCCGCTTTAGCCTTGCGCCATTCGCACCAACTCTCCGGGCCTTCTGGACAATTTTTATGCCGAGGATTTTTATCGGTGGAACAATAATGGTCTAATGTTGCCATAATAGCTCTCTTCATACCTTCAACTGAGTTCACGTTTCGACGAATTGCCAGACCGTAGTAAATCGTCAATTTCTTGATGAGACTCTCCGTTAGCCCGTTCTTTCCTCCAAGTTTCTCGGTTTTTCTTTTATTCCGTAAACGAGTACCCATACGCTTTTGCACGTGTCCAACACACTCATTTTTCGTCACTGTGCACTCGTCCCCGTAAGGATTGCTATTTAAGATTCCAGTAAAAGTTTTGGAGTCGCCATCGCCGATATAATTACTGTACATAACTCCGAATTTCTCGACGGATCTCGAAAACATCTCTGTTATGGAATCTACCTCCATCTTCCCAGACGAACCTGTATGATTTGAGGAGCATGAGTCTTTATGATCCTCATACCACTCCTCAAATGCATCTTCATCCAAACTATTTTTATGTATGGTACACGAATGACAATAACCACTTTTTACAATCAGATCGATTACTTTGCCACTGTAGTATCCGATGAGCGTTGTTACACCGTACAAAGAAGTATAACCGCGCTTTTTCCACGATCCATCGCCCGAAACCTTCAAATGATTCGCAGGTCTTCCATGTTCAACGTTTTTTTCTTTCTCTTCCGTGACGGCTTTCTCGCAGGTACTCTCGAGTGAGTGTGATAGCGAATCGTCGCGAGCCGTGCGTCGAGCGAGACGCGTGAGAGTGAGATAGCTGCGTACCGTGTTCCATTCGGTAGAAAGAGTCAGCTTCCAGAATTTTCTTGTCCGGTTTAAAATCGTGACTTAAAATCTGATAAATTTAAACTTTTAACCGTGAATAAAATTTCCTCAGTATCAAATATATACACTCTAGGCCCTATCCCGAATTATTTTCCGAAAGGTTAGGTTCTAAACAGGGCCAAAACCTCGATAAAGCGTCATCTCCGAATAACGTGTAAACGGAGGGTGTAAACTCTCCTTGACCGAGATGGAGTGAAAATTGCTGATCGGGACGTAACGAAAATTGGGGGCTCGTCCGGGATTTTAAAAAGAGTGTATATAAAAATGTATTAATAAATAAATAAATATATAAAATAATTTTTTTTTTTTCGTGAAATGAGTAGTAAAGGGAAAATAAAATCATAAATGACTTCAACTCGCTCAAAATGTACTGTTCCGGATCAGATCTTGCATGCCTATCCAGAAGACAGGAAAAAATTGGCAACAAGGAAAGTGAGGAAATTAATAGAACCGGAAGAAAAATCAACGCAAGTGACAGATATCCCAGAATTTGAAGAGGAAAGCAGATTAGTTACTTCAACTCCATGTCCCAAAGATTCTTTAGCAAATACGGAGAAAATATCGGAAAATTCGGGAAATAAAGTTGAATCGGACGCAACTAAGGCTCTTGGACAAGAGATAAAGTTCCTTGCGAAGACAATTGATGAATATTTACGTGAATTTCCGGATACAATTCATCCAAATTTCGGGAATCCAGTTGCGACAAATTCAAAATGTGAAACTCTTAATGCAGAGTCAGTCGAAGTAAAAGCGGTAGAACCGCAAATTATAGACAAGACCGTAATTAATCAGTTAAATGATTCTGAAAGTTCTTTTACGTCAGCAACTGGACAAACCACACCCTGGTTGAGATTGAGTAGTAGTTCAGGTACACAGTTAAGATCGAGATCCACAGAAATAGATACAACACCGAGAAGAAGAACTTTGGTAAAATCCTGTTCCAAATCTGTTTCACCCAGAAGGAAAAGTGCACCAGGTGGTAGTGAAAATTTCTTTGTAAAGGCAGCGAGAGTATTCGGGTTAATCGGTGATAAAAAAGAAAGTTCAATCATCAAAAACAAGGCAAGATCAGAGATAAATTTTTCAAAGGGATTTTATAGTTTTTCCAGATTGGCATCATTGTCAGAAAAAACATGTCCTAGGAAAACGGGATATACTGTTAATAGATTGCGATCAAGGAAAGATTCGAGTCAAAATTCTAAAGTGTTACATAGAAAGAGAATATCGGGAAAAGTCGTACAAAATTTGTCTAAAAAAATGGCACCAGTCATGTCATCTGTTCAGCGAATGAAAAAGAGTAGAGAATGTGAAATTGGGAATACAGGTAAAAATAGCAGAAATATCGACTATGATCAAATCGACGATGCAGGTAGCAACGAAGGGCGTGGCGGTGGCCACCGTGACGGCGGCGGCGGTGGCGACGGCGGTGGCGACGGCGGTGGCGACGGCGGAAGGGGAGGAAGGGATCATGATAACCCGAACAAAAAACCGTTTTGTCTAACGACACCGGATGTAACGCGACCGGTATTAGATTTGAATGCAGGCAGACTCGGAACCCTGAGAGACGCTCTACAATTGATACCGGAGTTCGATGGTAAACAAAGCTCATTGGATCGGTATATCGGCGGATTGGAAAACGGTCTCGAAATGGTCGGAGAGGAAAATGAACTACACTTGTTGAAATTGGCAAGGTCAAAGTTAGTGGGAGACGTGTGGAATAGAGTTTCGAAATATAAGTTCAGGAACGTTGAAGAATATATCGAATATTTAAAGACAACCTATGATCTACCAAGGGATATTTATCAGTTGCAAGGAGAATTGGGAAGCAGTGCACAATTGAAGGCAGATACAGTAGACCAGTACGCGCATCGTATTCGGGAACTAGCTGAAAAAATCAACGAGGCACATTACTACAAGAAAGGATATTTGGGACAGGAAGAATTGGATATAATAGATGAAATGGCAGCTAGTTGCTTCGAAAGAGGATTGAAAGTGGAAATACAAGATAAAATGGGAAAAGAAGAAACTACCCTCAGCAAAGCGATCCATGAGGCTAAAAGAATTGAACGAGAACTGGCAGGTATGAAAAGATTGAGAGAAAATGCAGAATCAAAACAAAAACCGGAAAGAGAACCTGAGAAAACTACAAAGAAAGCAAGCGTGAAAATCATCGAGGAAGCTAAGGAAGAATCAACTGTAGCCGTGGTAAACACCAATGCTCCAGCGGTGAATCTTTGTCAAATTTGTGGAAAAAAAGGACACCTTGCTACGACTTGTTGGAGTGCTCCAGGCGCAACTCCACCTAATAAATGTCAGATTTGTGGGAAACTGGGTCACACAGCTGATAAATGCAAAGCGTCGGGAAAAATCGAGCCTCAGACTGCATTAATTTGCCAATATTGTAAAAAATCAGGTCATTCTGCAGATAATTGTTTTAAAATTTCTGGTTTGGTCACACAAACAAATACAATCATGATTTGTCAGATTTGTGGAAAAAGGGGACACACGGCAGACAAGTGTTACAGTAATCCATGTAGAAACTGCGGTCGAAAGGGCCATTTGCCCGAGTCCTGTCGTAGTGTACAACAACCTATACAGAATCAAGCAAATAATTTCAATCAGATAACTCAGCAAAATCAACCAAAAATTCCTCAAGGTCAGAAATCTCAAATACAATGTCAAATCTGTAACGGTTGGGGACATTCAGCTCTGGCATGTAACCAACAGAAACAGGGAAATATTGGAAATCGAAGTGTTGCAGGAGCAATGAATTATTCGCAAGCATTGACACAACAAAATTCAATTAATCAACAACAAAACCAAACTAATCAAGTAATTTGCAATTATTGTAAAAATCCAGGTAATTATTTAACAGATTGTCAGATCCGCATTAGCAACAACAACCGGAGGGCAGCGCAACAGGGAAATGCGGACGGCCGACCAGCACAGGGTGCCCAGGCACAGGCCAGCGTGAATACTCAAGCGCACCCAACCCTAACAATCAAGGCTTGTACCGATTTGGGTCAGAACCAGAAATAATCGACGTTTATTTAATAAATCCAGAAAAAGACGTAATAGCTCCTACCGTCTTGTTTCAAAGTAAAGAGCTCTCGGAAACAGTAATTATGATGTTGGACACAGGTGCTAGTAAAAATATTCTGAAAGAAAGATGTTTACTAAATAATTCTGAATTGTATAGGGATAAAATCTCAAGATTGAGCGGGATTACAGACGAATTTGTATATACTTTGGGGTATGTCATAATTAGTACTTTGGGAAGAGAAACGGTTTTCCACGTGGTACCAAACAGTTTTCCGACCAAGCAGGGAGGACTACTGTCAACTGAGTATTTTCGTGATAATTTGGCAAAAATTGATTATAAAAACAGTACACTTGAAGTTCGAGACAAAAAGATAGAGTTCCATACTCGAGAAAGTATGATGTTCCCACCGAAAACGACGAAGCTATTCTATGTCCGCTTGAGAAACGATAACGTTCCTGAGGGATATTTACCAAGGCTTGAAGTTGATGAGGGAATAGAAATCGAGCAAGGATTGGTGAAAAACGTTGGTGGAAAAGCTTACATCTACGTAACCAATCATCGCAACGAAAGGGTCCACATAGAGATCCCCGTCCTGGAATTGACAGCAGCTCCACAAGGGGAAAACAGAGGAAATTGTAACAAGAGTGTGATGACTAATACAGTGTGTATTACAGGTGATCCAGTCTTCAGAAAGGAGATAAAACAGGAAAATTCGGAGCAGTTCGGAAGGTCGGAAAATTCGGAGCAGTTCGGAAGGTCGGAAAATTCGGAGCAGTTCGGAAAGTCGGGGAATTCGGAGCAGTTCGGAGAGTCGACGGAAAATCAGGGTAAATTCGGAAAGTTGGAAAGAAATCGGGTAAAGTTGGTGAGTCGGGGACAGATCAGGGTAAAACCGATTCTGTGATAAACACAGATGGTTCTGCATTCGGAAGGAAAGAAGGAAAGGTAACGGATTTAGATAAAATTTTCACTGAAGAAGAATGGAAAATTGAGATAAATAAGTCGGAAAGATTAATTCAGAAAAAAGAAGAAGAAAATGTGGAAAAACATTGAATGATTTTACGGTGGCGGTAAACGCAAACACCGGAGTAAATTGTCAAACGTCTATAGGAGATATACTGTTACACACGAGCGAAAGTTCGGAAAATACAAAGGAAAATCAAGTTGTCAAAGAAACAGAGGAAAAACTTGAAAAAACAGCCAGAGAAACAAATGAAAGCATTGAATCAAAGGAAATAGAAGAACTAAAACCAAGGTTTATGTCGAAACAGGAGAATAAAGTAAAATGGAAAAATAATTCTTATCAGTTTGTTGATTGTTTGATCGGAGTGAAATTCATGACGGAAAGATGTTTTGCTATAAAGGAAAGAGAAAAAGATGAAGCACGGTTCTCTAAAGTTTTGGAATTGCTACGACTAGAGCATTTGGATGAAATAGAAAAAGAAGCTGTGCATAAAATCATCGACTATGGAGTAGATAGATTTCACATCAAAGGAGAAAAATTAGGCGCTACAGATGTGGTAATGCATAGGATCCCAACGACGGATGAATTTCCGGTAAATTCAAAGCAATATCGGTTTCCCGAGATTCACAAAGAGGAAATACGAAAACAGGTAGCTGAATTCTTAGAAGCGGGATTAATCAGGCAGTCAGAATCTCCGTATAACACACCAGTCTGGGTAGTACCAAAGAAATTAGATTCACAGGGAAATAAAAAATGGAGAGTAGTTCTTGACTTTAGACAATTGAACGAAAAAACGATAGGAGATGCTTATCCTTTGCCAAATATCGTGGATATATTAGATCAGTTGGGCGGTGCTCGGTATTTTTCGATGTTCGATCTGGCTTCAGGGTTCTATCAGATAAAGATGCATCCAGAAGATTGTCATAAAACAGCTTTCACAACTCCATATGGACATTACGAGTACGTCAGAATGCCTATGGGATTGAAAAACGCTCCTCCCACGTTTCAGCGAGCAATGGACATGGTATTAATGGGACTACAAGGACAGGAATTATTCGTGTATCTCGACGACATCGTGATTTACGCGAAAACTCTGGAGGAACACAACGAGAAGTGCTGGAAATTAATCGATCGTCTGAGGACCGCTAATTTGAGTTTACAACCGGACAAGTGTGAATTTTTGAAACGGGAAGTGGCATATTTAGGTCACGTGATCAGTGAGGAAGGACTAAAATTAGATCCAAAGAAAGTAGAAGCAGTTCGGGAATTTCCAAGACCAGTTAACGTCAAGGGTATTCGGCAATTTTTGGGACTAACGGGATATTATCGTCGATTCATAGAGGGTTATGCAAAATTGGCTAAACCACTGACAAATCTTCTCAAAAGCGAAACTCCTTTCATATGGGGAGAAAGTCAAGAGGGAAGTTTTCAAGAATTAAAAGAAAAATTATGTACAGAACCAGTTTTGATTTTTCCGGATTTTTCAAAGCCGTTTGTTGTAACAACGGATGCGTCCGGTTACGCAATCGGGGGTATCCTTTCACAGGGACCCATTGGTGCAGATAGACCGGTGGCATACGCTTCGCGAACATTAAATGACGCAGAATCACGATATGATACATACGAAAAAGAGGCTTTGGCGATTGTCTACAGTGTTTTACACTTTAGGCCGTATTTGTATGGCAGAGTGTTTACACTCGTGACAGATCACAAGCCCTTAGTTTGGTTTAGAACTTGCAAAGACGGAAACGCACGAGTACTTCGATGGAGATTGAAATTGGCAGAATATGAATACGATGTAGTATACAAAGCAGGAAAAACAAATGTAAATGCAGATGCATTATCCAGAAATCCAGTAGAATCAGACAAAAGTAAGAACGATATGGACCAAGAGATATTCGCAGTACGACAAAGAAACAATGATGGATTGACAAATGAAGAAATAATAAGGCTGTTGGAAAATGAAGAGGATGATTTTGAATTTGAGGAAGATGAGGAATACAACGATGAAGAGGATCCTGAGGAACAGTGGCGAGAGTCCCTGACAAAGGAACAACTGGCAGAAATAATTGGAGTAACAACACCAAAGAAAACACCAAAGGAAACTTTATATAATTTGGATGCTGATAAGGAACCAATAGTAAACCAGGATGACAAAAACATAGAAGAAGAGAAGAAGAAAAATGAAACAGGACAATCAACTAGGAGAAAGACCAAAAACAAGGATCCACCGGAACGTCATGCTATGACTACTAGACGACAGGTGAAAAATCAAAGTAAACAAGAAAAACATGAAGAAACAAATACAAAAGAAAGAGCTAAACCACCAAAGGAAACTCGAAAGCCAAGGAAGAAGAAAAAGGAAAAGAACATTTCAGAAACGACAGAAGAAAGCAGTACAGACGAGGAATCAGTAGTGAAAACAAGAAAAAGAAGGAAGATTCCATAAGTATCGGAATCAGATGAGGAAAAGTCCTGCAGTGAATCTGAAGAAGATGATAAGGAAGGAGATGACAATAACATGGACCACAATTCAGACAATGAGAAGCTAGAGGATGAAGAAAGACAATCAGAAGAGGAAATCGAGAAAATTTCACCGGGAAATATCATACAGAGTCGTGATCTTTTCTTTACTCGCAAGGATGCACTTAGTTATTTTTTCAACACAAAAGGAGAATCTCTTGATTCAGGATCACGGAAGTTGGCAGATCGAAACGAATTACCGTATTTCCCGGATCTACAGTTAGGGGAGGCTAGTGCAGTAAAAAAGGGAAATAGGTATCATATAGCATTACCGGTTAGCGATAACTCAGGAGAGGGACCTTCACTAATTTTAGGCCACATCAAAAGAGTAATGAGCAGTTTGAAAAAATTAACAGAGGAATTGGAAATTCAGAGTGTAAGCTTATCAAAGACAGATTCGGTAGAAAATGTTCCGTGGGATAGAATTGCGACGGAATTACGCTTAGGATTCTTGGGAAGTCCAACCAAAGTAATAGTTTGTCATGGGATTGTCAGATATCCTAGTAAACAGGAGCGTGAGGGAATAAAACAGGAGATGCATGGATCGGCTGTAGGAGGTCATAGAGGGGTTACGAAAACGTTTAATCGAATCAGACAGCATTATTTTTGGGAAAAGATGAAAGTAGATATTCAAAATTACATACAGAGATGTTTACCATGTCAACTAAAGAAATGCGTGAGAAATAAAACGAAGCAACCAATGGTGCTAACCGATACACCGGGGTCAGCTTTCGGGAAGGTAGCTATGGACATAGTCGGACCAATACCAAAGACAAAAGACGGTAACGAGTATATCTTGACAATACAGGACCAATTGACGAAATTCTGCCTCGCTATTCCTTTACCAAACGCAACGTCAGCAACCATCGCGGACGCGATGGTCAAAAACTTTATCAGTATTTTCGGACCACCAAAGTCAGTATTAACAGATCAAGGTCGAAATTTTCTCAGTGGATTAATCAGACGAGTAGCTAAAAGATTTAAAATAAAAAGAATTCGGACAACAGCTTTTCATCCGCAGTCGAACGGTTCATTGGAACGTTCACATCATGCATTAGGAGAATATTTGAAACAATACGCTAATAAGGAGTTTGACTGGGACGAATGGGTGCAATTGGCAATTTTCAATTATAATACCAGTGTGCATGAGGGTACAAAGGATACTCCGTACGAATTGGTGTTTGGGAAGTTGGCAAGGGTACCATCTAGCGAACCATTGGGAGTAGACGATGAACTTCCGACGTACAGTGGTTATTTGATTAAATTGGTAACACAATTACATGAAATTCGGAGAATGGCTAGAGAAAATCTAACAGAAGCAAAAATCAGATCCAAAGAACGACACGACAAAAGACTAATTGTAAAATCTTTCAAAATAGGTGATTATGTATTCTTGCAAAATGGACCGAAACCGAAAAAACTAGCAGATCAGTATACTGGACCACACGAGGTGGTCGAAATAATGGGAAATCAAAATATAAAGATAAAAACCAAGAAAAATACTCAGATAGTACATGCAAACCGACTGAGACTTTCACACATTATACCGGAATAAATACATAATGTTTAACGCAAATTATGACAATTACAGACTATACAAACTAAGAACAATGTCGGACCGAAGTGGAATGAGTGGACGAAGGAATGCAGTACGGGCGATGACATCAATGCAGAGAGGAAGGATGGTGCGATACGAGGAGATGCCGAGACAGACAAATCAAAGAAAGAAGTTTCGAGTTGAGGCGATCTTTGAGGAATTTCGTGCTGAAGGGATGGGAGAACATAAAGAAATTGCTAGGAGAATAGCCACTAGTGCTTTGATAAGGAAAATAGCAGATCAGGCTCAGGGGAAAAGTGATGGAGATTGGGAGAGTAGAGTGATGCGTTTAGTTAGCTTGATGGTAAATTCAATATTGGATAAGATTGATGGCAATGAAGAGCACATTAGACAAAGTGACTGCGAGGAATATATAGAGAACGCAGGGAAAGCCATGAAGGAGTTGAACGCGAAACTTGAACTCCAGAAATATGATGGGGAAAAGGAACATGTAATAGTTATGATCTCGATTTGGCGAGAAGGAGAACCGGATATCGTAGTGCAGTTTGGCACTGACGAGTTGACTATAAAGATGAAGGCTTTGAAGTTCATGCTTCTAAAAGTACGTGCTAAAATCATGAGTATGATGGGAGAACGTGGATAAGAGAAAGGAAAAAAGAAAAGAAAAAAAAAATTAATATCAATAACTTATGAAATATCGGGAAAGAATAGTAGTATCAACGTAGATTTTGGGAAAACCTATTTTAGTTTAGGGGAAGAATCGGTAGCATAAAATTAAGGTAAAGGGAATATATATACATCGGTAACAAATTAACAAATATGTAACCTAACCGGCACAACAATATCAGTGTATTACTACCAAAATTTTACAAATAAACAATCCATATGTACAACTAAACAAAAGGGTTAAAATAATAAAACAAACAATTATTATAATTCCGTCATTTTCTTTCTTGTATAGATCAAGATGAGAGAGAAAATACCCTTGTTCGTGATAGGGGTTATTCTGCTATCGAGGCAATGTATGGGGATGATCGGGTACGATTGTGGAACAGCTAAGTCCAACATCACAACTGTATCGCTTCTGGAGGTGGAGGAATGCGATATTCCGTCACCAGCATTGAATGTTGCGGCAGTGCGAATTCAACTGCTTCAGATAAACGATTATGCATCTGTACATGTGCGACAGTGCAAAGTTGAGATTAATAGAAATGTTCGAAAGTGTGGGATGTTCTCGCATACCAGTGACGTAACGAATGGAAAAGCTTCGTACGTGTACGGAGTATCGCGAGACGCGTGTGATCGAATGTACGAGCACGGATCCTTTCAAGTAGAAAAGACTCTGATAATGGGAATAACGGGTAATCACAGCGTAACTCATCCTGGAACAATGGCAGGAAAAGTAGGGCAAGATGGTGCTTGTAAGGGAACGGCATATTCAGATCCTTTCGGTAATTGGGATGAAGTAGTAGTGTTGGCTGGAGTAAAAATCACTTTGAGAGACTATCGTGCTACGATCGCTCTAAAAACCAATAAAATTTTCTTGAAATCGGGAATACGCTGTGAACTAAACGAAGGACAATGTGTAGATATGGAAGGAGGACATACTTTTTGGGAATCTGTTCCTGTCGGAAATTGCGGTAATGGACAATATGGAGTGTTGTACGAAGGCATAGCTGAAAAAGGTGTAGACCAGGAGTCACAAGTGTTGTATACCGTTACTACGTCGGACATAATTTTTGCGCTTGTAATACGCGGTTCAGCAAATGTATGTGGACAAACGATAGTACGAACGGAACACCCTAAATTATTTATATATGAGATTGAAAATGGACAAACGTTTTTACAAGGACAATCATTGGAAGTGATAAATACGGACATGTACACTTACGTAAACTCAAAGTTCGTTTACATTGAACGACATATTCAAACACAAACTCAACAAGTATATCATGATCTCCTGACTCACAAGTGTGAACTGGAAAAAGAAATGTTGAAAAATCGCTTGGCAATAGCTACAGAGATACCGGATGAATTCGCATATCATCTGATGAAAGGACCAGGTTACATGGCTGTAATATCCGGGGAGGTGGTGCATATAATAAAATGCATCCCAAAGGAAGTTCGAGTACAGCAAAGAGAAGAATGTTATACGCATTTGCCAGTAACTGAGGGGAACAACAGCTATTTCTTGACACCAAAGACGCATATTTTAATGAAAACCGGGATGCAAATTACATGCAACAAGATGGTTGCACCTACATATTATATTGATGAGGATTGGTATGCAATGATGCCTGGACCAATACTCATATATCCACCTGAGAAGATGAAACCGAACACCAAGCCTACGTGGACCTACAAAAGCACCAAGTCATTGGCAACCAGCGGGATCTACTCGACATCGGAACTGGAGCAGCTTCGAGAGCACATCATGTTTCCGGCTGAGAGACCTGCGGTGCTGAACACCGTGGCTAGGGGTTTGTTGGGCAAACCAACCGTGGCACAAGGTGGTTCATTCGTAAAATTATTGGACGGACCAGAACTAGAGAAGCTAATGGAAAATGCGTGGAGAAGGATGTTGAAAAGTCTAGTTGCATTCGGCAACATAAGTGCAGGTCTGATAGGAGTAATTATGATAATAAGGGCAGTAAAATTGGTAATGGACACACTCATACATGGATATGCGTTGCACACCGTGTATGGATGGTCATTATTTTTGATCGGAGCAATATGGGATTCAGTTACAAATCTTCTGTTGCACCTGAACAAGGGAGTAAAAGGGAATGAGGAAAAGAAAGAGGATAAAACAGAAAGCGTAGAAAAGGGTAAAGTAGAATCAGAGGGAGAATATGAATCAGAGGAAGAAGGAGAGTATGAAAGACAGACAGGTGAAGATCAGAATAAGAAAGTTCAATCAGTTAATGGTAAAAAGGGGAGTATATACCCACGGCTTCCGTAATAAAAAAAAAATATATATATATATATATATATATATATTGTGACGCTGGGTTCGTTTATTCTCCCGAGACTTCGGGTCGATCGGGGGAATATAGGAGGGTGGAAACGGGCAAAATAATGGACCAACTTTTGTGTAGCAAAAATACGTTGTAATGTCGTAGCTTTTAACGAAGGCAATAACAATAATAAATAGGGCTCGAAAACTAAATAATATAAAACAAGAAAAAGGTGAAATTAACCAATGATCGAAATCGTAAAAATAATCGGAAAATAGAAAAAATAGTTACTCTAAAATAATCGCCGGGAAGGAATTTAGTAAGGGTCAATCGCAGGGAAAAAGGGGGGGGGGCTGGCCGGTAAAAGTTCTACGCAAAAAAGCGTGGACTCAGATCGCACCAAAAAAAGAACGAAACTCAAATAATGTCAGTTGGGCTTGGGCGCCAGCTACTTTCGCGGTGTAGCACCGTAACACAAAAAAAAGGAAAATAAGAAAAGAAGAAAAAAAAAGAAAAGAGATCGCTAAGTTTACACGGCTAGCCAAGGAAATGGGGGGGGGGGGGGGAGAGGGGATGAGACTTCTCAAGGCCGAGGGCACTGTCCAGGGCTTCTTAAATGTATTACCTCGGCACAAAAACGGGTGAAAATCACAGTAATGAAAAAAAACGGGTACAAATGTGCAATATTGCGTCTCGGGGGTGGGAAGAAAATAATGATAACTATTTCGCACGCCGGAAAACTTCGCGAATAACACCACTCACGCGCACGTGTTCGAATAAATTAAAAATGGCGGTGCACGTGGCAGCCGGCACTCGGCGATCGAGAAAATTGTACACAAACGGCTTAAAATTACAAAAAGGGGGTTCGGGTAATTTTTCAGGGGGGGTCGGGGAAATAGGGAAAATCGAGAAAAGTGCGGGCGGGGAAAAACTTATGCACTACTCACTCAACCGGGTCACTCTTACTATATCGATCACAATCCGTTCGATATTCCGCTCAAGTCCTTTCGATAATCCTGGGTTGGCCTGGTCGTTATATTTTCCGGAATCAGTCCAAATCGTGTCCTTGGGTTTCGCTTGTAGTCGGTACTCTCCGGGAAGGAGTCAAAGTTCGCAAAGGGATAGCCGAGTCGTCTTAAATGGTCCTTAAAATAATATTCTCGCTTCCGCTCGCCTGTCACACACACTCGCTCTTTCACACGCCTTGGCTCGAAGTCAAGACAGCCTCGCTGCTTCCGGCTTCTTCTCCGACCTTAGGGTCGGTCTCGTACGTGAGCGGCACAGGTGACGGTTTCTAATTGGCTGAATCCGCGACTGACTGTCGGTGGGCGTCGGGATTGGTCGCGCGGCCGTGCGAATATTTCGTCGCGACGGAAGGCTCGTCGCGATGTTCGGCGCGCGCATCCTCGTTATCGATTGGCTCATCGATTGATGAGCAATTCTCGACGCCGGGAGGTGGCGATCCCGTGCGGCGCGTTGGCGAAATATCGCGTTTGACAGTTCGAGTGCTGTATACAAGTGTTTGCCCGTACGACCCACCTCGTCGGTTTACACTCGGCATTTCGAGCCGAGAGGGTGTCGCCGGGCTCTTCTGTGTCGGTGGGCGAGTCGGGAGGGATGATCCGACTCGTCGGAGTTTTTCCGGGTTCGTGGCGGCGACGGACTGGCTACCTGGCCTGTCGTGGTCCTTTTGCAGGTTAGTGCCAGGGAGGTCTGCCTGTGCTTGACTTTTTGGGCTGTTTAGGTCGTTCGAGGTCGGTCAGGCTGCGCAGGGGTTGAATCCCATCCAGGGTGGTCTTCGATGGACTTCGATGGCTGCGAGGGGTCTTCGATGGTCTTCGGTGGCTGCGCTGGGTCTTCGGTGGGTCTTCGGTGGGTGCGTCGGAGGGCTGGCGATGGCTTTGGTGAGTGAGTCGAAGGGCTGACAGGGTAGTAGGGAATGAGGGTAGGTCGAGGGAAGGGGGTTAACAATGTTATGTGTCGTTGCTTAATTTGTAGGTCTAATTCTAATTTATTTCCCTAGGTGAGTGGTGGGCCTTCGAGCCAGGCAGCGGAAGGGGCTTGCAACGTGCCACGTCACAATATATATATTTAATGAATAAATAGAGTTATTAAATAATAATAATAAATAGAAATTACATACCTAAAGGAAATAATCTAAACGAAATACAGTAGACGATAGAATTTAATCAGGGAATAATAGTTTGGCGAGATGCCATTGGTCATCCTCGGATGGAATGGTCCAATGAGCGAAGAGTAGCATTAGGGCAGTAGGAGAAATCGAAGGGGAAAATTACCGGACAGGATGGTAAGGTAGCCGTCTGGAGACGCAGCTACATGCGTACTCCCAGATGCGGCTCACGGAAGAAAGAAAGAGAAAGCTATAGGAAGAGAGAGAGAAGAGTAGAGCACGGCGAATAGCCGCACAAAAGGGAGAAACCGAGAGCGGCTGGCGACGTGACGTCACGTCTTACCCCGCTCACGGTGAGTCGCGGGCATATATTAAAAAGGGTGACTGTACTATGAGCGTACAGTCGCACCCGTATAAAAAAAAAAAAGAAAGAGAAAGGTATAGTAAGAAAGAGAGAAAGATAGAGTACGGCGAATAGCCGCACAAAAGGAAGAGGCCGAGAGCGGCTGGCGACGTGACGTCACCACGTATTCCGCTCGCGGCGAGTTAAGATATAAAAAAAGGGGGCGACTGTACTACAAGCGTACAGTCGCACCTGTATATATATTTAAAACAAAAAAAAAAATAATAATAATAATAATTTTTTTAAAAAAATATATATATACATATATATATATATATATATATTTGAATAAATTAAAATAAAATAAAGAGGGAAGGAAAGGAAAAAACACTGGAATTAGCAGTTATATTTTTTTATTTAGAGGTAAAATAAAAAATAAAATATATAAATGGTAGAAAAATAATAATAAAAGAAGATGAAAAAATAATAATAATAATAATATTTTAAGTAATGAAGGTGGCCAACAAAAAACCGACCGCCGTCAAATTACACGCTAAACAAGGCCAGGCCGGGTGGTTTTCGGGATTGTCCACCATCCCTTGGCCTATTGTGGTCGCCAACTCAGCTTCGAGATGGGGGTCGAGCCGCCCAACGAGGGTCCCCCTTGCTGCCATGCTGGCGGGGGGGTGACGGGGTCGACGTAAAGGCAGGGCCACGCGACGGGTTTGGGGCAGGGTAAATAGGCCCCGAATTCCCAGGAAGTCCTCGGGGTGGTCCTGGTCGAGACCCTCATCCCCGGTGTCGCCCCACAAGATTTCGATCGCACGACGTTGTCGGGAACGAGAAACGCGAATCGTCAGCATCTCTCTTACCGCGTCCGACGGGCGTCGACGGGAGGGTATGATTAAATCCTCCTGAAAAATAGAAATGAAAATGAGAATGATAATAATAAAAATAAAATGGAGTAAAGTAAAATGAGAAAAAAAAAATTATGAAAAATTTTTTTTAAAAAATACATATATATATAAATATTAAAAAACAATATATATATATATATATACATATATAAAATTAAATAAAATAGGAAAAAAAAAAAATAATGATAATTATAGAAAAAAAAAAAAAAAAAAAATAATAATATAAATAATAATAATAATAATAATAATAATGATATAAATAATAATAATAAACGGAGAAAACTTACTAGTTTCTGGAGAATCCAGGGGGACGGTGGCCCGGAGCAGGACACAACTCCGTAGGGACCATCAATTACCAGCGAGGCATCCATAGTAAATCTGAAAAGAAAAAAATAGTAAAAAAAAAAAATTTATAAATAAATAAATAAGTACATAATATAAAAAAAAAGAAAGAAAGGAGGAAAAGAAACAAGTATGAATTATAAGATAACTGTTACTTACTTAAATTTTTTTTTTTCCCTTGAAGCTGAAGTAACAAAGCGATGCTCGTTGTCGAGATGCTGAACGGAGAATGAGGAACAAGGGCTAGAGGCGAGAGTCGCGCACCAAGAGTTTGGAGGATGTTTAGAAAAAGGCCCGGCGATAACACTTGAGTGTCGGTCCGTCGAGAGACAAAGCCAGATTTTTCGTTGGGAAGAGGAATGGTATAGTCCATGCAAAAACGCATGCGAAGAACTGGGAAGTTTGAAAAGAGAATGGTTAAAAGGAGGAAGATAAATAGATAAATAAATGAAATATTATAACAGAGACAAATAGTCAAATAGAAGGGAAACATAGAATAGTTGGTTTAATAAAAACTAGTAGGGGAAATCATAAATAAATAACGAGTTAAGCGAATAATTAATCGAATAAACAATATTATGGTCTTGACGAGCTGGCTTAATAATTAATTTTTTTTATCAGCCTCTACCGAGGTCGAGCGATGTTCTTCGAAGCAGCGCTCGTTAAAGGGGGGAGGTGTTACGTCCTGTGAATTTTCCCGAAAATATTTCGAACATAATTAAGCAAATATCTGAAATATATTAAATCGCTAGAAGTAAACATTGGAGAAATTGCCATTGTTTAATTTGTTGAATTTAAAGTATCAATAAATAAATAAAATACCAAATGGCGAAATCATCCATTTGGTAAAAACAATTAGCCTTCAGGTGCGACAGGTTGATGTACAGAGGTGACTGTACGAAGCAAGTCAACCGCATGAGAGTCGGTAACCTGAGGCGCAAGAATGCAGATAAGGATATCGGCGGAGTGCTCCTCGCAGTTGTCGAACATAGGCCTGCTTGTACGGCGCGTGTCACGAAGGGCACGATGCTGAGAGCGACCGTCGGGCGTAATGAGTGCAGCACCTCCTGGACAATAAATATCGATGAAGCTAGATCATCGTTATAGTCCAGGAGTATCATTTTTGAAATAGTAAATAAAAGAATAAATAGAAATCAAGTTTAAGGGACGAATACACGGAATTGACATAGCATTTTGGAAATAATTAATAATTGAATCGGGAAATAAAATAGAATCAAGAAGTAAGGGAAGAAAATTAAGCCATATCGTCATGATATCATTGAATATGGAAATTAAATAAAATTAAGAAAAAGAAATAAATATAAAAACAATAAATAACCAATAAATAATCAAATAGCAAATAACGAGGAAAAATATAGAAAATTATGGAAATAGGGAAGAAATGTAAACCATTAACGCCGAAAATCAGGAAAATAATTAGATAAATATCAGGATAAAAATGTGTGTCAACAAATGTTAACTTCGCAATGAAAGGTCGTACAACTGTCATTTAAATTTGTATGTTTATAAAATCCGCGATAAAATTTAAGTAATGACAAATTGAGTTGTCAAAATTGTTGTGAACCTACGAAATTGGTAATATTTAATTAGACAGGCAAAGAAAGGAATCAGGTGATGAGAGTGGGGAGACGAGGCGCGGGTATGACAGCGGTGACGCGGGGGTGTCCGGCACCGAGGTTATTTAATCGCGCGCCCACCGCCCATTCGGGGTTATTGTCACTACTACTTCGACCCCTTCGTGACCGGGGCAAAGACCTCAATCCTGTATTGTACTTAGAGCCATTAACAAAGAACTTGTAAATCGATTCGTCAAATTTTTGAGCCAGTATTCATTTTAACCGACTTCAATAAACAATTCATATCTTTCTGAATTATTCCATCAATATCAAGTATATTCTTCCTGAAAATCATTTTTTCGTCGGAATTATCAATCTACATCATTAAAATCTGGGAAGGAAGTTTATTTCCGGAGTCGATCATCATCATCACTCGATTCTGATTCGAGTATTCGGCATTTTGGAAGGACGTTATTTCCGGAAATCAGTCATCATCATTCGATTCTGATTCGAATAATCATCCAGATTGGGAAGGACGTTCCATTTGGATATCGTTATTCTACATTCATCAATCGAATCGTTCGACCATTCATTCTGAGGTAAAACCATTTAAATCACATCGTAAGTTGGGAAAATTTATCATCTACATCTCAAACATTCATTTCTTCTGGATATTTAACTGTCGATGTCTATTTATCAATGTTTGTTCAGTCACCTGAAAGGTTAAAATATTTTCTTGGACAATATATATTCGTGTTGGTCAATTTTATTTCAGCTATAGTAGCGCGCGTTAAAGTATTAGGATAGGTCAGGGGAAAACAGTGAGTGTGAAGCGAATCGTCGCGAGCCGTGCGTCGAGCGAGACGCGTGAGAGTGAGATAGCTGCGTACCGTGTTTCATTCGGTAGAAAGAGTCAGCTTCCAGAATTTTCTTGTCCAGTTTAAAATCGTGACTTAAAATCCAGTAAATTCCAATTATTAACCGTGAATAAAATTTCCTCATTATCAAATATATACACTCTAGGCCCTATCCCGAATGATTTTCCGAAAGGTTAGGTTCAAAACAGGGCCAAAACCTCGATAAAGCGTCATCTCCGAATAACGTGTAAAGGGAGGGTGTAAACTCTCCTTGACCGAGATGGAGTGAAAATTGCTGATCGGGACGTAACAAGATCAAGTCGCGCCAAACCGAAATCTCTCTGGTCGCGCCGCCACAGGGTATCAATCCAATCTCGTGGATCAGAAACGCCATACGGGACATCCACGCTCATTTCGTAAAAGGTAATTCACCAAACGATAGAATCGGGATCGCGTTTGAGGCTCAGGGTATGACGGATGGCGTAGCGGGGATATCCCTGAGGCCCGTATGGCGATTCAACCACGAGCAATTGTGGGATCTTCTGTGCAGCGTCAACCAGAGTGCGCGAATACTTTCGGTTTACGACTCGCTTGTTTTCACGGTGACCTACGTCGACATGGTCAATGGTACGGGGGGCTTGGACAGCAAAATTGTCAGTAATCGATCCGTTATTTTAATAGGGAACACCGATAATTTGTGTTTTCCTCGATCGCTCGTGGTAGCTCTAGCGCATTCGCGAAATAAGGTTGACCGAAGCGCGGAGTCGAAAATTTTTTATGAGCGGATACGTCATAAAAAATCGAAGCTCCAGCGAGACGAGGCAAAGAAACTCGTGAAAGCGGCTCGCGCGGTAGTCCCGGCACAGGGTTGTGGCCCCGCTGAGTTCGAGGTGTTTTAGCGACACTTTATGGCATCAAGGGTAGCTATACGCGTTTATGACTGGGCTTCTCTCGGCAGCGGAGCGGATCCCATCTTCAATGGGCAAACGCGGTTCGAAAACACGCCTGCACGCATGACATTGAACATCGCGTATTTTAAGAAGGAGAATCATTATTCTCCTATCACGAATCTTCTCACTGCAGGGGGCGCGCGAAATTACTGTACCCCTTGCAATGTATCTTACGGTTTTCTCCACCAGCAAGATTGCAAAAGCAAGTGCCCGCGTTGCTACACGTCGCCGGCGTGTTCCGTTCCGTCAGTTGATAACGACGATACTGAAAGCGCTGGCGATAGTTGGGAATGCGAGGACTGCGATAGATTTTTTCACAGTGCAGCGTGTTTCGATAACCATCTGAAACCTCGAGAAGCCGTGCCAACACGCGTAATGTTAAACGGAAATCGATTTGTGAGACAGTCCGGTTTTATAAAAAGTGCACCAAATTATTTGATACCACACGGAAAGCTCACAAATGCGGTAAAACGTTCTGCCAGCTATGCCGAAGTGTGCACGGGTATAACGACCAATGTTACATGCAACCGCTGGCACCTCGTAAACTGTCGAAACCCGAAGAACACCCGAGAACATTGTTCATTTTTTACGACTTCGAGACTAGGCAAGACGAGCGGTACAGTGCTAGTCCTGACGACAACACTCGTGAGCATGTTGTTACACTTTGCGTGGCGCAACAGTTGCGTGAAATATGTTTGACCGGTGTGGATGACATAATTCCTGGTAGCGTGTGCAGTTGGTGTGGCGTACGGCAACATGTTTTTCGAACTTCGCCGATCGCCGAATTGATCAATCTTGCGGTACGTCGCGCAACATCGTTCCGAAAAATAGTTTGCATCGCTCATAACGCAAAGGCTTTCGATGCCCAATTCATATTGCGTTACGTTGTCGAGCATTGTAGCGATCTCGGTCTACCGAAACTAATTCTAACGGGAAATTCAATAATATCGATGCGTTTAGGCCGCACAGTGTTCATCGACAGCATGAATTACTTTCATATGCGTCTCAGTGCTCTACCGGGAGCCTTCGGATTTAACGATAAAATGGAAAAGGGGTACTTTCCACACCTGTTCAACACTCTGGCGAACCAGGAATACTGTGGTACACTCACCGCCGCGGAATATTACTCGCCCGACACAATGAGTCACGATGACCGCAATGCCTTTTACGAGTGGTCTAGGGGAGGGCAGCTTTCGGTGAACTCTTCAATTTCCAAACCGAAATCGAAAAGTATTGCGTGTTAGACGTCGACATATTGAGACGAGCTTGTAAAGAGTTTCGGAAAATATTCCTCGAGGCCGGCAATGTTTGTCCGTTCACGGAGGCCGCGACAATCGCGTCGGCGTGCTCGAAAGTATTTAGGCGAAACTTTTTGGCTCCGCGGACGATTGGTCTTATACCGAACGGGGGTTACAGACTCGCGGATCGGCATTCGAGGCAGGCCAAAGAGTGGCTTTTATGGGTCGAACACTGTATAGGGCATGAGATCATTCACGCCGGTCGAGCTCGAGAGTTCAGGCTACCTGAAGGGCCCCTCGTTGACGGCTTTATACAGCTGGAGGACGATCGCTTCGTCTTCCAATTTCACGGCTGTTATTGGCACGGTTGTCCACGGTGTTTCCCCGAGAACCGCACGGCACCGACGCGTGCCAACGAAGAGTCGTACGAGCATCGTTATGAGCGTACTCTAGCGACAGACTCAAAGATTCGAGCTCACGGCTATCAACTCGAAGTCATGTGGGAGTGCGAGTTTGAAGAGCTCCGTCATATAAATCCCGCGATCACCTCGTACCTGTATAACCATCCACGCCTAACGGCCGAGATCTTGAATCATCGCGACGGATTTTACGGTGGCCGTACGGGTAACACTGTAACGGTGTACGATGTTGCAGAGGGTGAAAAGATTAATTACATCGACATTTGCTCACTCTATCCGTACATATCGAAAACGGGACGCTTTCCGAAGGGTCACCCGAAGATATATGTGGATACAGAGTGTGACGATCTGTTAAACGGATCGTACGAAGCTCTCGGCACAACGGTCAACGGTATGATACGTTGCACAGTTTTACCGCCGCGTGATCTTTTTCATCCCGTCTTACCCGTACGGATGCACCAAAAGCTCTTGTTCGCACTGTGCCGTACATGCACCGAGGAAAAAATTCAATCGGTCTGCCCGCATGAAGACGTAAACGATCGCTCGTTTACAGGTACCTGGGTAGTGGACGAGGTTCGGGAAGCCCTCGAAGTCGGCTACAAAATCATAAAAGTTTTTATTATTTGGACCTACGAGATGACCCAATACGATCCGGTAACGCGCGACGGTGGTCTTTTTGCCGAATATATAAACACCTTTTTAAAGATAAAACAGGAAGCCAGCGGTTGGCCTGGCGAATGCACCGATGCAGACTCGCGATCGCGATATATCGAAGATTACGAGCGCGCTGAGGGTATACGCCTAGATCCGGACAATATCTGCAAAAACCCAGGTCTACGATCCGTTGCAGAGCTATGCCTGACCTCGTTCTGGAGTAAATTCGGTCAACGAGATAATTTAACTCAAACGACAGTAATAAACACTCGCGAACAATTGCTACTACTTCTGGGTGATAACGATAAAGAGGTGCGACGGTTGCTTCCCGTAAATGATAATATTTTATACGCGAATTGGGTATCAATAGACGAAGCCATAATACCGTCTTCGCAAACTAGTGTCGTAATCGCGGCGTACACAACAGCGCAGGCCCGGTTAAAATTATACACTTTTCTCGAACGGTTAGGGCGACGAGTGCTGTACTATGACACTGACTCGGTGATTTATGTCAGCACGGGTCGACAGGGCGAGTGCACACCGCCGCTCGGTAACTTCCTTGGCGACATGACCAGTGAGCTGAAGGAGCCTACTGACTACATAAAGTCATTTGTCTCCGGAGGCCCCAAATTTTATGGCTACGAGGTCGTGAATAGCGCGAAGCCCGATGAGGTAATTAAAACAGAATGCAAGGTGAAGGGTTTGAGTTTAAATAACCTTAACGCTCAAAAAGTTAATTTTAACTCGATTCGACGAATGATCGAAGCCGATTTGCCCTACGAAAATGACGAATCGATACGATAAAATTTTGCATCCATCCAGCGAACGGCGCTTCACGCTGTTGTAACCCGAGATCTGTCAAAAACCTGTCGTGTTGTATGTCATAAACGTCGGCATCTAACGCACACGCTGTCGCTCCCGTTCGGTTTTAAAGAATAACACCCGTATACCGATACAAATGTCACCAATGTCGTCATCGCTGTCGTCTTGTTTACATGTATATAAATGTATCTAAAAATGTATATGACATTTAAAAATGTGCGCTATAATGTGTATGTATGTAAATATGTATTATGAATTGTGGCTGTGTACAATGTGTATTATCATTTGTAATTGTGTATTATGATTTTTTCTGTAAGAATAAGACTTTTGTAAAATATTAACGTCTACATGTTTTGTGTGCTTTAGTATTAAGTATTACCATTGCAAACATGTGCAACAACAAAGACCGAACATTTTTTCCATCACTGTATGCATGAGTTTTGTATTAAAAACATTTTAAATTAAGCGATAATCATCAATATTTTTCTACCAATATATGTGTAACTTAGTCATTAATAATAAATGATATTAAAAAATATTTCCCGTATATGCTCGTCAATTACTTCCCTATAAGCTAGGCGGCACCACATGCGCCGTATAAGCTTATGGCGCGCATGTGACCGCGGCATAAGAGCTGATCGCCACGCTCGCTCGCTCATAAGCTGATGGTGCGAGCGAACGGGTCTGTACTAGCTGAACCACCGCCGCGCACACGTCGTACAAGCTTATGGCGACGTGTGTCCTCCGCGCCGCCGCCGCCGCCGCCGCCGCCGCCTCCGACACCGAGAAGCTTATATTTCGAGTTTAAGCGTGACACAACTGAAGGAAATACGTGAAAAATGGACGTGCGTTGGAAACACCCGTGGACATCGTTAATTTGTGGTCCAACAGGCTGTGTAAAAACAGTTTTCGTAATCAGATTTTTACGAAATCTAACGGCCATGAGTGACACAGCATTCGATCGCGTAATATTCTATCACGGAGACAATCTCGATTCCGATACGGCCGAACTATTGCGAAATTCTCATCGAGACCCAGCGAACCGAAATATTAAGATCGAGCTTCACGAGGGCCTGCCGCAACCAGAGGATTACTCACACGATAATCATTTTAAAAAGTTAATTATTATCGACGATTTAATGAGAGAATCATCGAATAACACGATAGTAGATCTTTTCACGAAAGGTAGCCATCATAAAAATATCAGTGTTGTTTTTATAACGCAAAATATTTTTCATCAAGGACCTGGTCAACGAGATATCTCTCTGAACGCAAATTACATTGTAATATTTAAAAACCCTCGCGATCGAGCACAAATTCAGCATCTAGCTAGACAGGTATACCCTGAGGCACCTCGGTTTTTGACAGAGGCGTATCACGATGCGACAGCTCGACCGCATGGTTATCTACTGTTGGATCTCAAGCAATCCACATCGGATATTTTTCGGTGCCGTACAGACATATTCCCCGACGATCCTCACATGCACTTCTACATACCGAAGAATAAACGGGCGTTACGTCAACTGATTGAATGAAGGTATTTAGGATAATGTAAGAACGATTGTAACACCAGTTGTGGAATCGTACGAGATGCGCAAACATCGTCGCATCATGGCTGGAAATAAGAAGAAAAATGGACAGTGTTCTGCACGACCGCCGATCGGTAAACGACACGCCGCTCTACTCAATGCTCTCTGTCACTCAAGTAAAGAGCAGCAACGAGCCATACTGCGCACAGCCGATGAGCCTCTGATCAAGTGTATAGGCGAATGTGCCCTAAACGTCTTACACGGCGTAGTAGAGCTTAAAGCAGGAGCGAAAAACCGTTTAAAAAGATATAAGAATGTACTGCGTCAACTAGCGCCCTGCCGTGTAACCATTAAAACGGGCCAGCGAGGCGGCGGAAAAGGCCGCGCTGGTGGCGCCGCCGAACGTAAGCGCCGGAAGTATTGGAGAGCGAAGAAACGCCTTATGATGCAGAAAGGCTGTGGAGCATTTTTACCACTTTTATTAGCGCCGATTATCACAAGTTTGTTTAGTAGGCTGTTTGGAGGCAAAGGTGAAGGAGGTAATGGTGCTTAGTGAAAAGTACCAATCGTAAAAGTCAGCAGTCCCCCCAGAGATCTTATGGAGCACGCGAAGAAAATGATTTTAGTACCGGCCGAAGAGGCAGGGAAGTGAAAAGAACCGATGACCGGCGGCGGAACTTCCGCACCGACAGCTGATCAGACAACTGTATACAGACACCAGGTGATCCAGTATCACGTCTCGACGCTGAGCTTTCCGATATTTTACACTCAAAAAAATATCCTGACGACGCTACTAGGTGGAAACAGTATCTACAGGTACTGCAACGATATTTATTTCTTGTTGATGCCCGAAACGGTACGGCGGATTCGGCCATGCCTGGCGCACTACCAGCGACAACGAGCGAACAACTACAGCCGGAAAATGAAGATTTTAGTCCGACCGTAATCGTAAACAGTGTACCTGACATGTATAAACGGCAAGCAAGAGCGCTCACGAACTATCTGCGTAACTCACCGATGGCTTCGCAGCGCATCACGTGGGACAGAGAAGGGCATGTGACGATAGACGGCATGCTCATACCCAATTCGAATATTGTCGATCTCGTTAACGATGCAGTAAGGGCTAGAAAAAACTTCAAAGCTAGTGGACGAGCACAGTTCATCAAGGGCCTTCGTGCTGTCTCTGTACCCCGCACATTTATCGGGAACGACATGTTGTGGAATATGGGAAATACACATATTGCGCGCAAACGCCACGAAGACGAGGACGACGACGACGGAAACGGCGGCGACCGAGGGAACAACGAAAAGCAATGCCTTGTCCCAGCTGCTGCCAAAGAGTCTACTTATACCGACAACGTAGATCATTTCGCCAAAAGACAAAAGAAAAAACTCGTCGAAGCATCGCGAGGATTTGTCCGTTGGCTGAAACTGTAAATTGAATTACTTCATGGGTGGGCGTGCGCGTGGGAGAGAAATATGTCGTTCGAAAAAGTGTATTACGATCCGTCGCATCCTGCAGGTTATGCCGGAGCAAGGCGCCTAATCAACAAAGAAAATAAATCGGATGAAGTTTACGACTGGCTGACCCAACAGGACGCTTACACTATTCATAAACCCATTCGTCGTCGCTTTCCTCGCCTGTTCTATAACGTTACTAATATAGACGATGTCTGGGAGGCCGACCTCGTAGATTTACGATCGTTGAGAAGCTACAATGACAATGTTTCGTACCTGCTTACGGTCATTGACGTATTGAGCAAGTACGCCTGGGTCGAGCCACTGCAGGATAAAACCGTACACGCCGTCAAAGAAGCATTTACACGAATTTTTGAACGCAGCGACGGCCGCTTGCCCGTCTGTCTACAGACCGATAAAGGCAAGGAATTCGTCGGTAAAGAGCTACAGACGTTTCTCAAGAAAAGTGATATCAATTTTAGGGTTACACGCAACCCTGACATAAAAGCAGCAATTGTCGAACGCTTCAATCGTACACTCAAAAAACGAATGTGGCGCTATTTCACACATCGAAATACACGCCGCTACATCGACATACTTCAAGAATTTGTTCACGCATACAATCATGCCAAACATTCGTCAATTAAGATGGAGCCGGCCGCTGTGACACTATACAATGCGGATAAAGCGCTGGAGAATATGACAAACGCCTCTATGAAGCAGCGTGGAAAAAGACGCTTCTCTATGGTTAAATACAAGTGCGGTGATTATGTCCGGATTAGTAGAACAAAAGGCACCTTCGAGCAGGGTTACGAACGAAACTGGAGCGAGGAAATTTTTCGCATCACCAAGGTTGTAAATCGTCAGGGAATACGTGTTTACGAACTGCACGATCTTAAAGGCGAGTTAATTGACGGTTTCTTTTACACCGAAGAAATAACACCTGTGCACGAGAAACGTATGACACAGAATCAAGAGTTTAAAATCGATCGTGTTTTACGGACAAAAGGACGTGGTGCAAAGAAACAACTCTTTCTCAGCTGGGTCGGCTATCCATCAAAATTTAACTCCTGGATACCTGCTGCTAACGCCCATAACCTTGGGGCCTAACGGCGCAAGGACGGGCATTATGCACAACGATGAAGACTTTTATCTCGTGTTGCCGAGTAACAGCAGCATGAAGTACTTTCCGGATAATACTACAACACACTTCACCACTCAACTTTCGCGTGAAATAGCTTTGAGTGGCCAATGGGCTGTGGGTTTATCGGAAATTCACATACCCTGCACAATGATACACTTGCAGCCAGACGAGACAGAAATTCGGTGGACACCGTGTGACAAAAAAGAGCAGATAATTGGACATATACCACACGGCCTGTATCATAGTCATGCGGAACTGACGAATAATATAAATAATCTGCCTGGGATGCGCGAAGCCGGTATACAGCTTGTAAATGCTAAGAGCGCATGGCTATGCGGCAATTGAGGGCGAAAAATGGGTAGAAAAGTGTGGGAAACAAATTGTGACTCCACAAAATATATTGTGTATGAATAAGAAGATCGCTCGTATACTCGGATTTAATGTAATACCCAATGAAGACTGGGAAACATCAGAGATTGTATATCTGCGTTACATACGAGGGATTCAACGTGAAGGACAGATGCCCCCTTGTATCGCTCGTGCTTTCCCGGAGCAACTTTTTGTCTATACGGACCTATGTGTACCGTATACGGTTGGTGACACGCAGACCTCTCTATTGCGCATCGTTAATTTAAATACCTCCCAGTATACATACGGAGCGACACAGGTGAAATATTTCTCACCGTCAAATTATATACCTTTGCTCAATAATTGCTCTCGTTCTATTGAGATAGATATAAGGGACCATTTGGGGAAGTCCATCGCATTCGAGTACGGAACGTTAACCCTTACGCTTCACTTTAAACGGGTTGCCTAGACAATATGGCGTCCCATTATACGGCTTATTACGAGAACCAAGTCGGCGGTGGTGCTGGACGTGTAGGCAACGTTTTTGTGGGCGCACCTTATCAACGAGGCCACGGAATCGGCAGATTTCTCGGCGGTCTATTCAGAAGTGTACTACCGCTGCTGACAAAAGGTGCTAAAGCCGTGGGAAAAGAAGCCCTACGGGCGGGCTTACATGTTATCGAAGATGTAAGTGGTAATCATGTCCCATTTAAGGAATCGCTCCGTCGGCGTGCCAAGGAATCTGGGGAAAATTTGAAACACAAAGCCAATGAAACAATAGCTCTACTCATGAATGGCTCTGGTTATAACAGTTCGATCGCCACACGCTCGATGCAGTCGTTGACCGGTCGTACACCCAAGCGTATCTGTGCGAGAAAAAGGTCCACCGGAACGAAAAGGAAGAGGAATACCCGTGCAGCACCGAAGAAGACGAAGAAGAAGAAGAGGAGAAAGATAGCGAGGGGTAAAGTCACGAAGAGACGAAAAAATACGAGAAGTAAGAAAAAAAGGACGATCACTGACATTTTCGGAAGTGCTGAAACATCATGTCTTTTTTACATTGGCACTCTTGTGAATGTATGAAATCGGAGCCCGACTTATTCACTATACCACCAACGCAAACATCCATAGAAGCCTCTCAATGGGTTCATTATAAGCCTGTCTCTTCATTGTCGGACGATGGCCCCATCGAGTTTGTTATACCTGGCCATGGCGACGAGTACTTGGATCTTGCACACACTATGATCTGCGTAAAACTCAAAGTACTGGCCAACGCCGAATCGGCATACAAAGTAGCGCCTGTTAATAACTTTCTACACAGCCTCTTTAATCAGGTCGATGTATTTTTCAACCAAAAGCTCGTTGCGCCGCCCAATAACGCTTATGCGTATCGGGCATACATTGAAACATTACTCAATTACGGCCCAGCGGCAAAGCATTCACATTTGACAGCGGGTTTATGGTTTATGGATAATCCAGGTAGCCTCGAGGCGATGCCCGGCACGAAAACAGAACCTGTTAATTATGGGCAAGAGATTCGATCTGCGTACATCAGAGGCGCCAGGACTGTGGATATGATTGGTCATTTACACTGTGATGTATTCAATCAGGATACATTTTTGATAAACGGTGTAGAAGTGCGTCTACGGCTCGTTCGTTCGAAAGACGATTTTTGTCTTTTGGAGGCGCCGATACAAGGCGTGATGCACAAAATAAAAATTAACGATGTGGCTCTACTGGTACGACGGGCAAAAATTAGCCCTGGAGTACTTATAGCACATGCCAGGGCTTTGGCGAAGACGACAGCAAAGTATCCCATAACACGCGTGGAAGTCAAATTCTTTACCATGCACAGCGGAATAATCGGTGATACATTGGACAATGTAATCCTTGGACAATTACCGAAACGTATTATACTCGGTTTCGTATACAACAGGGCTTTCAACGGCGATAAAACGCTGAATCCCTTCAATTTCCAACATCATTCGATAAATTTTCTATTGCTCTACGTTGATGGACAACAGATACCTGGAAAACCGCTTCAGCCCGAGTTCGGCGGAAACGATAACTGGATTCAGAGTTACCACACGCTCTTTTCGGGCACGGGTATACACTTTCAAAACGAGGGAATAGAAATTGACCGTGAAGCGTACGCTAAAGGATTTTGTCTGTTTGCTTTTGACTTGACGCCTGATTTGTCGGCAAACTGTTTCACACACTGGAACCTCGTGAAACATGGCAGTGTGAGAATCCAGGTACGCTTCGCCCGAGCTCTCAACGCTACAATAAATTGCGTCCTTTATGCCGAATATGATAACGTAATTGAAATTGATTCAGCTCGTCAGGTCATTACCGATTTTAGTGCCTGAACGCCAGATGGCAACCGGGACAAAAGTCACCCTCTCCACGTATGAGAATGTCACGCCTCTTTCGGAGAGGACGCACTTGAGCATCGGTCGGAATAGTATTTAAAGCGTGGGATCTTGGTCTATTCGACAACAGTTTACATCAAGCCTTCATCATGGACGCCATAGTCGATATTCAAGCCCTGTACGGAAAGAACGGCGAGTTTCTGCCCAAAGAGGTTGCCGTAACAACGCTGCAAGGAGATCATTTCGGCCATTGGGTGATCGATGCACCATACGACTTTGGCGAGTTACCTAAAGAAGTACGCGCCAGCAATAATCACCTAACGTGCTTTCATCATGGTCTCGAGTGGGTTGATGGTGATACGCCATTGCGGAAAGTCTACGCCGCTCTAAGAGCCATGTGTCGTTACGCACTTCGCATCTATACACGAGGTGTACAAAAAGCAGAGATTTTACGCGACGTCCTTGGACGCGACATTATCAATCTGGAAGAGTACGAGGGGCCCACCTTCAGGAACATGCCACCCTACGATACATGGTGCATTTATCATGGCGTATCGAAAGAGGATGCTGCAAAATGTGCGTTGAATAATGTGGGAAAAATTAAACGTTGGCTTCAGACTCAACTTTTGGATGATGTGAATCCTATTTACACGGAACCAGTTGGCGCTGCGAAGAGAAAAGATCGACCAAGCGACATGGTAAAAAAAACGGTCCGTGATGAGATTCCGAAAGATAACAATCGGGCATCTGTCGTGAAAGAGTATATAGTCGGGGAAGCACTGACCATTGACAATAGTGCTACCCCAAACACCTGTGACAGCACAGTACCTGCGGAGGAAATAGTGGCCCTTTACCGTAATAAACTTCACTCACCCCCTCCACCGCCGAAGCGGCAACCACCGACATCTGGATCCCGTGGCGGTAATCATACGCAGTACCGTAAACGTCGCCCCCACTCTGGGTACGAGGGTATTTATAATGAACAGTCTGGAAGTAATGGAGGCTCTGCAGCACGTATCAGCCCAGACGAAAGGAGTCTTCCCCGCCGATCGCATCCCGAATCGCTGGTCTAGACCCACTGCAATCGTCGTCAACACAGACGATCATACGCAACCCGGAACACATTGGATCGCCATTTACGTTGACAAGTATGGACACGGCACCTTTTTCGACAGGTATGGTCTACCCTCTCTCATCGGCAAGCCCCGTAATCGACTACGACGAAATACCACTACTTATGACTGGAACACCAAGCCGCTACAGTCAATCAAGTCGAAAGTATGTGGAGAATATTGCATTATGTTTCTCGATGTTATGTCTCGTGGCTATAGTCTGGGTGCTTTTTGTCGGATATTTTCAAAGAATAAGGTGAAAAACGATAACATTGTGCAACGTTACTACAAGAAAATTAAACATGTAAAACGTCGAGGAAGATCTGTAAAACAAACCCGTTTCGCTCCTTTAAAAGGGGGTGGCAATACACACACACCTTCATGTGTACAAACATGCACAGCACGCTTCGGGTGCCACCTGTAAATACACCTAATAAACAGCATAAAAAATCGACTGTGTCGTTATGGATACACCCCCCACCAGTGCTTTGGGCAATATAAAACCAGAACTCCACGCCTGGACCAGCACACTTGGAGAAGAGCCGTGGCAGTGCTAACAACACCAATAAAATGGATATCATTAATGGGATACTCGTGATCGACTGCGGCAAGGACCCTTGGGAACTTACCGAGGAGGAACTGTCGTATATACCTAAACCGCTGCTGTTGAGACACTGGAGCGACGATATCCCTTACCTGTGGTCGAAACTACCTAAGCATATTCAACGCGACGCTGAAGTCGCATCATATCGGCTCTGCAGGGATCATTGGCCTAACTCAGGTCTCAGCCGACAACTCGACGGGTACCCGCCGACCAGGAGAGAATGCTCGCAGTGTCAACAGGATGACCACGAAGAAGAATCCAATACAAGGACACCGTCGCCCACAATTGCAACGCCAGTCACGACACCTCGCTCTGATCTAAAACTATCCGAGACGTCACCACTGACCAGCAACACTACATTGACACTTGCTACACCACCATCACCACCACACATAACAAATCTTTAAACATTGTACCACAAAACGTCGACATGTTTAAAATCTGGAATAAATAAACGAATATATTTTTTAATAAATAACATCGTCCGATGACAGCAGTGTCTGAATACAAGCTACAAATAATTATTTTCCAATGGATAATTATCCGAGCAGTGACGAAAATCCGCTGTGACGTGGTAAAAGTGGCCACGTTACTTATGAAAGTCAAGAACTCGTTTCTGGAGAGAAACTATTAGTCTATGGCCGTCCGTCGTACGTCGCAGCTCAGGGGTGGCTTCGCCGGTCCGATTGGTAGGGAGTAGGATTGTTATTGACGGCCAACATGTTAATTTTTTTATGTGACCCTGGGCGGTCGAGGGAGCCCGCATCGAGAAGTCACGGCATCAGCAGCACCGAGATCTGCCAGGAGTCGTCGTTGCCGGCAACATCCTCCCCGCCCGGCTGTCTGAGTCGCGGGAAATCTCGAATCCGGGGTAAAACATCCTCCCGGATCGCCGAGCAGGTCCCGTGGAAATTGTCGGGGCCAACCGCTGCACCACGGGAAAGAATTTCGTCGCGAACGTCCGGCAAATAATTTCTTCGATCATCCAAGGACGGATCTTCAGTCCGGCGGCGCAAAGTATCCACAGAATTTGCCGCCGGCGTGTCAAATACATTTGCGCCCACGCGGTGGTCAGCAGCGTTTCCGCGGGCGCGCTAGCGCCGAAGATCGACGATCGATTACTGCGATTATCGAGGATGCGGAAGTGGTAGCGATTAGGCCGGGTGAGGGTAGGGCCTAACGAGAGCGTGAGCGTTCAACAGCTCCGGGCAATCTTCGTGGAGGTGTGACGACGCACGGACGAGCCTTCGAACGTCATCGGCGACTATCACCACATTCCGAGGAACAAAGGGAGACGCCGCCGAATCCAACATCCATTGGTTTCCGAGACCGGCTCTTTCTACCACGGTATTCACGGGTGAGCTTGTCCGTCCCAGGGACCGTTAATCATTTTCTGTTGTTTTGTATCGAATCTTTGGCCGTTTGAAAACGAGTGAATTAGTTTACGCCAGTGTGCGCGGGGATCGGGTTTTCCGAGGGGAAGCGGGGCTCTGGGGCCTCGTGTGGAATAACGGATCGGCCTCTCCGATACTCGCCGAGATCGAGACATTGCCGTATCTTGCACGCGCCGTTGCATTTAGTTCGTTTCTTTGTTTGGAAAAATTAACTTCGCGTTGGCCACCTCAGGATCGTGCCCACGGGGATTCGCCTTCGGGTTAGCGGGATCCGCGAGCGGTCCACAGGCGGTTCACGTACGATTGGGAAATCTTGGTTTATTTCGGTGTGTTTTGAGTTTCGCTTTGGATCGTCTCGAGCCGGCCGTATCGAGGACCGTCTCGCGCCGCGGTATTGTGTGTGTGCGAAGGGCGTTGAGCGAACTCTCGGTTTGTCGAGAGAAGGAGCGAACTCTACGATTAAGGATCTCGGTTGTATGGTGCGAGTGTCGACGAGTGTGTCGGTCACTGCCGAATTATTTTCTCTGTGGGAGGTTTTCCTCCGGGCTTGCCCGGTTTCCTCTTATTCGAGTTACTTGCTTGTTTTTTTTTTGAATAATAAATATTCTGTTCATTTAGTTTACGATTCTTTTGGTTGTGAAGTCCGATTATCCCTAACCAGCCCGCTCTGCCCTCGAGTTAGACAGCAGCAAGCCGGGCACTCTATCTGTCCTTTTCCTCGGCACGTATTGACGCGCCTGGCGCCCCGTTAAATAAATTAAGGGGAAAAGGGTTTAAGGTTTGCTGCCGTTGGGTTTCTGCACCACACCGCATAACAATAGACATATAACATCCGTTGTTGAAGTTTCCGGAATAGAAACATTGGTGCACTCTTCTCAGATCGCGGATTATGTTAAAACAAAGTTAGGGGTATAGGCTGTTAACGAAAAAATGTCGCATAACAGCTTAAGAAAATTACTTCTCTTGTTAAAATTTGTCCCAAGCCTCTCAACAGTTTTACCGAGCGATCCTCGTACTTTACTGCAGACTATGAAACAAACCGATATTAGGGAAGTTTTTCCGGGAGAGTACCACCATTTCAGACTTGCTTCAAGTATTCAGGAGGTTTGCAATAGAATAGGAAATCTAAAAGTTGCTGAAGTTTTTCCGGGAGAGTACCACCATTTCAGACTTGCTTCAAGTATTCAGGAGGTTTGCAATAGAATAGGAAATCTAAAAGTTGCTGAAGTAGCTATTGCTATAAATATTGATGAAGTCCCGTTATTCAAGTCTTCTACCGCAGCGCTTTGGCCCATTTTGGGCAATATTATACCGTACAAAGAAGTTTTTATGATTAGAGTGTACTACGGCCACAAGAAGCCTCAAGATGCGAATATTTATTTAAACGATTTTGTCGAAGAGGCCACTGCGTTGTCCACAGAAGGCATTATAATTGGCGGAAAAATTTATAACTTCTCGATTCGATTTATCATTTGTGATGCTCCTGCAAAATCATTTATTTTGAGCGTGAAAAGTTTAAACGGATTTAACAGCTGCACTAAATGTGTAACGAAAGGAAAAACAAAAACAATCGCAGATGTTTTCCCAAATTAAATGCCAAACGACGAACAGACGAAGATATTTCGAACTATCGCGATTAGAAGTACCATGAAAGAACAACGTCTCGACTCTATACCGGGATTGGGATTGGTATCTAATGTACCTTCAGATTACATGCATTCAATTCTGCTGGGTGTTGTTCAAAAAATGTTATCGTTATGAATTCACGGCAAAAACAATTATAGACTCGGTCGTTTACAAATTCTGAAAATATCAAAACGGCTTGAAAATGATATGACGCCATTTATTCCACAAGATTTTGGTCGAAGACCTCAGTCGTTGGAATACTTGAAGGAATAGAAAGCTACCGAGTTTCGACAATTTCTTTTATATACGGGGCTAATCGTTTTGAGAAAGATTTTGACAAAAAATATTTACAATCACTTCATGACACTCCACGTTTTGATAAGAATATTATGCGATGCGGGGCAGCATCAAAATAAGTTGAATTACGCAACAGAACTCGAGAAACATTTTATTACGTCATTCGCTACAATACACGGTGTCCATCACTTGACGCACAACGTGCATGGCATTATCCACTTTTACATCTCGACATAATTTACCGCCTAGAAGACGATCTATTTTTAATATATACAACCTTTTAATATATACAATATATACACGGGTCCACACACTCCATAGAGTTGGGTATGCTTACGCGGAATCATATATCCCTCGGCACTTAGCCGACTCAAGTAAACATAGGGGAACTGTCGCACCGACGCGGGAGTCCTATCTTCTAGTTTTCTATGGGCTAAGCCCCGCGCCAATTGTATACTGGTGCGGCGATCGAAGATGCGGGTAATGGGGGTCACCCCATCCGGGGGTCGTGCTGGAGTAGCCGTGACGAAACCACGTAAACCCGGGTGGTCCCACACGCCCGCATGCTCCCAAACGGGCATCAGCAGGCGTCTCATAGCTGGTTGATGTCAAGTCTTGTAGCCTCCCTTCTCGAAGGTGATCTTCGGACACCGGGTGATCGCTGTTTTCACAGATTGGCTCAAGGCGGTCCGATCGCTCTTGGGGGTTGTTCGGGTCGGTCTCGTCCTTTGGCGGGCCGAGGGTTGCTGGGGGTCCTGCTGGGGTGTCGGATCTGACACATGGTGCCGAAAAATGTCAAGTGGATTTTATCCAAACGGAGTTCTTCCGACCTCGGATGCATCCTGTCATAGTCAGGATGCAAATGACGAATCGACAAACGCCGACACTCATGTGCAGGAATCCTCCTCTCCCTTGGCCTTAAGAATGGCGGGTTCGGCCCGTGCCGCACTCATCAGAAATTGGGCTTGCCCTGCGCACCAACGGGCGCGCGGGGCTTGGTGCATGGAACGTCTTTACATGCACCAAATCCCACCTATCCAACCTACTTCCTCCCACCCTCGGCGGTCTCCAGCGTCGGCTTCTCTTATCCCCTCGGGGATGGGAAAAGGCGATGTCAATGACCGCGAAACCCCAACCGGGCCCTGCGCTATCGATGTCGTTGGGCATCGATGGTGACGGAACCGGGGGGTTTACTAATCTCTTTACTTTCAGCTACTAACTCCTTTTCTTCCTTTCAGGTTTAGGTTCAATTCGTCGTGTCCCGTCCGATTCGTTGCGTTTCTGGTTCGCGTCGTTTCGGCTCGTCTCGTCTCGTTTTGTTCCGCTTCTGTCCTCCCTATTTTCTCGACAGCGTTCGTATCGCGCGTGGTTACATTCGTTTAGACTCGACCCGTCCGCTTCGAATCGCGAATCGCTTCCCCCCTGTTTTCTGTTGTCTTCTTCACTCTCTCCCTTTTTCTATTTCTTGTTTCGCTCTCCTTTCTTTACTTTCATGCTCTTTGTTCCCTTACTATCCTATCCTCCTGGTTCTTGTTTCGTGTGTGTTAGTGTGTGAGTGCTTTTCTTTTCGTCCCCTCGCTACTTTCCTTTCTTTTCTTCTCTCTTCTTTCTTCTTCCTTTCCCTGTCTCCCCACTCTCCTGTCTTTATCTCTTGATTAAAGACTCTACTATTTTACTATTGCTTGCGTGCTATAATAACTATAAATAATATAACTATATAACTATACAACTATATTACTATCAACAAGATTAACCATAAGCTACATCTAACACAAATTCAACACTAATATCGTATATATACTAACACGATTACTAACACTGACCAACAAATAAATAACCCTAGTATATACGTTTTACTGCTTGTTATGTTAATACGCTCTTATTCTCCCTACAGACGGGCCAACTGACGCGACTCAGTGCCCCCCCTAGACTAAGCTCGATCGACGTGGCTAGGGTCTCATGGCAGAAAGGGGTAATTTGTTCTGTCTCAAGCGTGGCGGTTAGGACGGTTGGAGGCCTCCGACACCGTATAAATTCTCCCGGGTGGGGCAAGGCGGCTCTGCACCACCGTGTGATTTTTATTTCCGACCTTACTCGTGGGAACAAAAATGGAACTTTCAATAAATCGGAATGAATGTGACCGTGTGAATGGGCGTAGGAGTGTCCGCCTGGCCGAGCAAAGGCAACCAGGTGAGGCACAAGTGGGAGTTGCTGACACCGTCGTGAGGCCGCACACCCGTGCGCCTGCGAGGGGGTTGACGGATTCTCAGCCTGCATCTGTTCGTCAGGGTCCACCTCCTTGCGGTCCCACGGGTGTCGCTGACCAACGAAGCTTCGGCAGTCAGCGTAATGTTCTCGGCCTTCGTGCCGTCAGTGTCGTGCTGGAAAGGTGTGATAGGCTCCCGGTCCAGACCGCTGGAACGGGAAACGCGGTAGTAAGACCCCCCCCCCCCCCCCCAACTAGACCCGCGAATCTCGAGCCCCGCGTGGCTCAGATTGTCCTCGACAGGTGCGATAGAGTCATAGACCGCGTAATAGCTCGCGATAGACCCGCGATCGAGAACAACCCCCGCGACGATCCCCCTAATGCTAACATCAACCCGATGCGTACCATGGGAATTAGAATCGTTCAATTAAACGCGAGGCGGTCGGAAGTAGTGACCGGCGAGGTGCGCGAACTCATCCGCCAAAAGCGTCTCGACATCCTGCTGTTGCAGGAGCCTTATGTCAAGAAGACAGACGCGGCACACACCTTCTTTGGATTAGGTACTGCAGCACAAGTCGCTGCAGTAAGGAGTGAAAGAGCCTGGGCATCCGTGGTAGTATGCAATCCGGCCTTTCAAATGCTCTTCGTCTCGCAGCTCAGCGCGACACATTGTGTCTGTGCGGAGGTGCAGGCACCCGGCTTCTCGTTTTATGTCGTCTCGCATTATTTTCAATATCGGGACGACATCGAGTTGCACCTCAGACACCTCGATACGGTGCTTCGTTCTCTGAGGGGGAAGAGGATAATAGTTGCGTTGGACGCGAATGCGAAATCGGCTCTGTGGGGGGGCACAGGAGACCGATGAGAGAGGTACCAGGCTGGAGGAGCTCATTCGAGTCTTTGGCTTGGATATCTTGAACGACGCTGGTCAACCGGCGACTTTCTGGACGACAAGGGGAGAGTCGTACATCGACGTCACCTTGTCGTCGCCTTCCATGTCTCGATTCGTCAGAGACTGGAGGGTTCGACCGGAGTGGACAACCAGCGATCACCGAGCGATCGATATCAGGTTGCAAGTGCCGAAGGCCGCAGCGGGAGATCGGGTGGTCGGTCCCAGTCGGTTCGACGTTCGTCGTGCAGACTCGGAGCGATTCGCCGAGATCCTAACGGCTCTGTCGAGAGATAGGCTGGAGGGACTTGCGATTGAGTCGGCAGACGACGTGGAGACCATGGCTACGACTCTCACGAGTGTCCTGACGGACGCCTGTGTGGAGTCTATGCCCCGAAAGAAGCGCTTCAGGAAGTCCAACCCATGGTGGACACGAGAATTGACCAACAAGAGGAGGTTGGTCTTCAGGCAGATGCGAGCGTATCAGAAGGAGCGAACGCAGCCTCTGCGCCTCGAAAAATTGCAAGTATACCGCACGTCTTTGTGAGAATACAGCAACGAGGTGAAGAAGGCAAAACGTGACAGCTGGAAGGCTTTTGTCACGTCGTACGGGAACGAGGAGCCCTGGGGCTTCGTATACAAGCACCAGGCAGATAAACTCCGAGTTCAGAAAGTGCTGAGCACTATCCGGCGTGGCGAAGAGACTACGATGGACATGAGAGAAACCGCCAGAGGCCTTCTCGATACGCACGTCCCCGATGACCGGGAGGAGGAGGATAGCCCGTGGCACAGAGCGGTGCGCCAAAGAGTGCAAGAACCGAGTGACACGGAGGACGCCGGAGTATTCACCGAAGGTCAGATGAAGAAGGCGTGCCGTACCTTCAAGAACGGCAAAGCTCCCGGACACGACCTCATCGAGGTCGAAGTCCTCAAAGGAGCCTGTAGAATTATACCCGGTCAGCTGCTTAGATTATACAACGCGTGTCTTACTTGGGGAATTTTTCCCGCCGCTTGGAAGGAGGGCTCCCTCAGAGTTCTCCTAAAGGGCGAAGACAAAGACGAGAAGGACCCTAAGTCCTATCGCCCGATTTGCTTACTATCCGTCGTCGGGAAACTGTTAGAAAAATTCATTAAGATTAAGATGAGCGTCGTAATAGAGAAAGGTGTCTCGCAGCGGCAGTTCGGCTTCATGCCCAATCGATCTACGGAGGACGCGATCATCGAACTTCGCGCCATGGTCGACGAATCGGAATCGCAGTATACGGTCGCGCTGCTCTTCGACATCGCTGGAGCATTCGACAACGTCTGGTGGCCAATGGTCTTCAGGGAGCTGCGCACCAGGGAATGTCCAGCGAACATCTACAAGATCCTGCAGAGCTACTTCCAAGATCGGCAAGTGACGCTCTCGTGGGGGGAAGAAAGTGTTTCCAAGCGTGCCACGAAAGGCTGCCCACAGGGTTCAGTCCTGGGTCCGGCATGCTGGAACATTATGTTTGACTCGCTTCTTCGGAAACTCGAGGAGCTGTGCCCTGACCGATTCATCGCTTATGCGGGCGATCTTCTGGTCCTTGTAAGCGGAGAATCGAGAAGGGAGCTCGAAATCGAGGGCCAAAGAATCGTCAACGCGATTGTCAGTTGGTCTCGCAAGGCTAGGCTCGAACTTTTCGCACGGAAGACGGAGGCTATCCTCCTCAAGACCGTGTGGGTTCGAACCCCACCGATAGGTAGGCGCGGCGGGAACCGTCCCGACAGGCAACGTAGGCAGGCAGTTAGACCAAATCTAGCGAATAGGTACCTGACGATAAGAATAGGAAACACAACGATCCCCTTTAAAGACTCGGTAAGGTATCTGGGCGTCCACTTTGACAAGGAGATGGGAGTTAGAACCCATTGTAGGTATTTGCGCGACAAAGTCGGGAAGCTTTTCACAAAACTCGGTAAGATGGCAGGTTCGGGATGGGGTTTGCGCTACTCGGCGCTAAAGTTAGTTTACAGCGGAGTCTTCCTTCCGATAATGGGTTACGCGGCTGCAGGGTGGGCGGATCTTTGTAACGTGCATGACACGAGGGTTCTTCGTTCGGCCCAGCATATCGCACTAAAGGCAACCACGGCCGCGTATAGGACGTCGTCGTGGGATTCGCTGTGTGTTATCGCTGGAGCCATTCCCGTGGATATTTTGCTTACAGAACGTAGAGTCAGATATCAGATTAAGATAGGCGTGGACGCCTGGATAAACGGAGTAGACATCGCGAACAATGGTCGAGACGCGTTTCAACGCATAGAGAAGCAGGCGTTGGTGATGTGGCAGACATATTGGGATTCTTCTACCAAAGGTCGAACTACACACGCCTATTTCAGTAGTATTCGAGATAGGCTGGAGGCGCGTTGGCTGCGAACGAACCATTACAGTACGCAGGTTCTCACCGGACACGGGAATTTCAAGGCGCGTCTCGCGTCTTTCAATCTTGTGGACGGAGGGAACTGCCGCTGTGGTTTGCCGGAGACATCGCAGCATTTTCTCCTTGACTGCCCACATTTCGAGGCACAGAGAGTCGCTCTGCGGGAGGTTATCGGGGACAGGGTTTGGCCAGAAGCGGCGCGCGAATTGGTGTCGTCTGAAGAGGCTTTTTCGGTTTTCTCCGATTTTTGTAGAGAGTGCCTTTGGCTGAAGGCGCAGGAGGAGCTCGCAGAGCTGGCGTAGAGCAGGGAGATCGGCGTATCTCAAAGTGCGACGAAGCAGGAAGAAGATTAGAAACGAAGAACGAAGAAAGGAGAAGAACGAAGATCAACGCGTTCAGACGAAGTTTCGCCTCATTTATTATTAAGGAGTTTGGCGTTTTCAATGCGACGAGGAAGTACTTTTCGCAGAAGTTGATCCAATTCCATCCAACTCAATTCCAAATTCGACTCAATTCAATTCCATTGGAGAATAAATTTTATGCGGTCTAATCTTCCTATTGTTAGCTTCTGGTACCACTCAACCGCGATGTGTCGGAACTCTCGGGAATGAGTGAATGGGCCGTAACCTTCTCGGATCACCCATTCGCTCGAGTGGTATAGGTAGGGTTACTGAAAAATTAATAAACTTTTCTTCCATACAGCACTTGCAGCTGCACTTGAACTGCGCAGGGGTCGTAATGTAATGATTACGACTTGTTCAAGGCAGCTACGTGGGGTTCCATTCCCCCGACAACAGCCTGGATATTTTCCGGGTAACCTGTAAGTGGACTGAGCAAGTGCTCACGACTCCGCCTCCACGTGGCCCCCGCTGGAAATGGCTTCGGGGGATTCGACCTTGGTCGGATCGCTCGAAGCCCAACCAGGTGAGTCGCTACCCGACACAGGGCGGGGTAGGTCCATCTGTTCAATGATCCTTAACTGGTGAGAGCAGAGTTGTTCTAAGCCAGTCCCCCCTTGGCAGCTGTTTCAACGGAGAATAGAGGGAAACTTGTTGCGTATGCTCTTAATGGGCGAGAGACCTTCGGGTCGAGCATAAGAGGAAGGTTTCGTACCTGATTCTTGATACATTAAATGTATACTGGTGCCCCCTGGCGGAGTAAATAGGGTTCTTCTTGGCTAAGAAGGTGACGGACGGTAAGGTAGACCGTGTCTGCGACTGGAGCAAGAAGACGAATATCGACTCCAGGGCGGTATTGCGAAAATATAGCTGACGCCGTCAAGTCAAGATCGACCTTGTCGCGGTGCGAAGGGGCTTACGTAAGTCGTCATTCCGCGGTTCTCGGTCTTTTAGACCTCGATGAACTAGTTTGACGCAATCACCAACAGATCCTCTGGCGAAAAAGACCTGCTACAGAACCGTTCAGGCAAGGAGACCCGGATTTGGAAGCCAATCGTTCGGATGCCACCCTGGTGCCTAAATCAGGTATCCTTCCCCTAGGGTATCAGGGTATCACTAGGGTATCGGACGCGGTTCTCGGCACTGCCTTATTCCGCGAGGAGTGGGCTGTGACGAGCTAGCCCACGTGGTGCATATATTATTGGGGACCGCATGTGTGGCAGAAGACGTGATTGGTGGCGCGTCCGTCGAGAGAATGGTGTTCTCTCGCTTCGGTCTACCCCGGGTGGCTAACCGGCACCCGTAAGAGGTGTCAGTCAAAGGTATCGTGGGGGAGGTGCTTGCCCGCACGACTTATGCTTGGGTCGTGTGCACCTCAATTGAGGTCGGCTTCTGCGGGGCATAATATAGCGTGATGAAGACAGAGAGGACGAATGTAAGCGTATGCTCTTAATGGGCGAGAGACCTTCGGGTCGAGCAAGAGATAACGGTCTTGTGCCGGGATCTCAGTACATTATCTGTATACTGGTGCCCCTGGCGGAGTAAATAGGGTTCTTCTTGGCTAAGAAGGTGACGGACGGTAAGGTAGATCGTGTCTGCGACTGGAGCAAGAAGACGAATATCGACTCCTGGGCGGTATTGCGTTAACAAAGCTAACGCCGTCAAGTCAAGATCGACCTTGTCGAGGTGCGAAGGGGCTTACGTAAGTCGTCATTCCGCGGTTCTCGGTCTTTTAGACCTCGATGAACTAGTTTGACGCAATCACCAACAGATCCTCTGGCGAAAAAGACCTGCTACAGAACCGTTCAGGCAAGGGGACCCGGATTTGGAAGCCAATCGTTCGGATGCCACCCTGGTGCCAAAATCAGGTATCCTTCTCCTAGGGTATCAGGAGGCGGTTCTCGGCACTGCCTTGTTCCGCGAGGAGTGGGCTGTGACGAGCTAGCCCACGTGGTGCATATATTATTGGGGACCGCATGTGTGGTAGAAGACGTGATTGGTGACGCGTCCGTCGAGAGAAAGGAGGGCTCTCGCTTCGGTCTACCCCGGGTGGCTAACCGGCACCCGTAAGAGGTGTCAGTGAAAGGTATCGTGGGGGAGGTGCTTGCCCGCACGACTTATGCTTGGGTCGTGTGCACCTCAATTGAGGTCGGCTTCTGCGGGGCATAATATAGCGCGATAGATCGAAAGACAGGACGAATGTAAGCGTTTGCCCGTAATGGGCGGGAGACCCTTTTTTAAGGGTCGAGCACGAAAGAACGGTTTTGTGCCGGGACTTCAGCACATTATCTGTATACTGGTGCCTTTTGGTACCGCAATGACACCCGAAAATCGCATTGTGTGCATTTCGACTCCCTCGAAGCTAGTTTCCAAGAAAGATAGTCTCAAAAATATCTCAATATGAAGCATAGGAGCGATCTAGTATAAAAAGCGTACGCGCTATGCTCAAATCAGTTATTCCTACCGACACCACCGTGGTGCTACATAATCTACGGGACTCCGAAGAGCGAGCAAAGCTCTGTACGACGAAACTCTGTACGATAGCCCTGCGAGGCTAAGTCTTCGGGCGTCGACATAGTCTGACCGATTAATCTACGAGAACCTGTACATCATCTGGCTTCGAGAAAATAAAATATAATTTCCGTGAGTACTGAACAGAATCATCGAGTCTCCATTTGTTCTGCATGCTCTATCACGTGCGAGGGGCTAAGAAGTCTCAAGTATCCTCTCAACGCATCGCGCATATACACGGCAGTGTAAGGCGAGGTCTCCGTCCCTGATGTAAAGGGCCAACGCCTTGACTCGAAAGAGAGACCGCCGTTGCGTTTCCCTCAGCGCGAACTCACCGAGAGCTCGACGGGACTTAACACAATAAACATTTGGTGTCAGAAGTTGGATTTGAACGCCCTCACTGCCATGAAAAATGAAGCATGACGCTTGATAGAACGCCACTGAAAGGCACCTGAGAAGAGACACCTGACCCATCTAGTAATCCACGCATGAGCACTGCTCACATAGCTCGAGATAATACTAGTACAGGTAACGCAGCAGGTACAAGTAACGGGGATAACTCAAATCAAGAACAGGAAGTTCGACCATTGCTAGATCTAGATAATTCAATTTTGAACGATCTGAATGATCCGAATAATCTAAACGATCCGAACAATCTGAACAATCAAGTAAATCTTGGTCAACAAGCGTTACAGGAAATACAAGCATTGCAAGTAGGTATCAACAACCTAGCTGCTAATATGGCTGTACCCCCAGTCTCCGTCAAGTACGTACTCTAAGCAGCTCGGCAGATGTTGACCCAAGAGGCACAGGCGAACCTTGCACTCATACTAAGGAACAACCTAAGGGGAGAAGCACGCCGGGCAGTGCACGGAGTAGCGCTAAACACTGTCCCAGCATTCATGGACTTCCTGAAAACACTCTATCTACCCGCAAAGTCTGTATACCAGCTGCAGGGAGAATTTGGAAGAATATTCCAGCACGATGACGAAGCAGTTCTCACCTATTGTAACCGCGTAAAGGACATCGGGAATAGAATAGCGATGCTTATAAACAAAGCCACGACGGCGTAGTTGATGACGCTTTCAAACAAAACCTCGATGTCGATCTAGTCGAATGCTTCAACAGAGGACTCAAACCAGAGATTGAAAACAAAATAACCAGAGATAGATCATTCAGCAAAACGATGAAAGAAACAATAGATATTGAAAGGAAGGAGCAAGCGAAAAGTGTATTACGAAATTCACGGTCTTCCAAATTTAATAACTACAATCAACTCTCAACCCGCAGAGATAAAATTCACCACATCCAAGAAAGCCAACAGTGCTCAAGCTGTGGTAAATATGGGCACAAGAGCGAAGATTGTCGATCCAATTCGCGAAATTCGCAATCACCGGAAAGGGGTGGCAAACGCGATTCACGCTCAGACCGTAACAGTTTTCAAAGACAGCAAAATGATAATAATAATTATCGTAATTATCAGGACTCCAGGGGTACAGAACGTAATGACGGTTTCGCTTACAATTCAAATTCAAGACAAAGAATAACAAGCCGTTTTTGCAAAAATATTGGACACAGCATCAACGAGTATCGTAAACTGGAGTACTGGTCCAACCAGAAAAATCGCGGAAATACTCTCTCAAATAATCAAGTAAGTGAACCACGAGAGAATTCGCAACGACACTCTGTAAAACACCCACGATCTGAGAAAGGTACTAACCAAGCGACAAGGGTAGCTACAGCGCTACTAAAAGGCGGAAGTAATGTACCAGTCGTGAAGGTGGACTCGAAAGACTTTTTGGAACCAATATTGCTAATGATTGACACAGGATCTTCTCTGAATTTAATTAAAAGTGAACACATAGCGCCTCACGTCCAAGTAAATAAATCAGATGTTGTTCAAATCAGTAGTATCACGAAAGACTCCGTTAGTACACTGGGGAGAACGGAGATACTCATACACGATTCCGAAGTCACCTTCCATCTGGTAAAGGATGATTTCCCTATTGAGGACGATGGACTCATCGGCTCAGAGTTCTTCCATACCTACCACGCTGACGTGTCATATTCTGATCGATGCCTGAGATGGGCCATTAATTCCATCCGCTTTGTGAAGCTCGAAACAATTATAGTTCCAGCGCGAACTAAAAGGCATTTCTTAGTCGGGCATTACCCCGACAATTCATATCAAAGGGAGTCTTCCTTGGCGAAGCCCTGGTCACAAACAACGATGACAAAGCTCATCTATATTTAATTAATACCACGGACGAAGAAATCAAAGTCGCCGTACCGGTATTAAACATTGAACCCTACGAGGAATATACAAATGAAAACGATGCTTCTACGCCCGAAACAGATATTACTGTAAACAAACCAGGGGCCACGCCAGCTCTACTTTACGCAGCAGCAGGGTCCAACCAGCTATTGCTTGAAGCCAAGGAGACACAAGCGCCTCAAGAAAAGGACAAGGCCAAAATACCGCGCGAAGATCACAAAGAGCCTACATATAAATAATTCGAAGATTCGGAATTGTATGCGATTCCAGATAACACAAGCTCAGATGAAGCCCAAAATGAAACCCACAACGTGGAAGAAATAAATAAAGGCAACGCAAAAACGGCAAACGTCGTACAGCAAAATGATCGAGTATCGCAAATCAAAAGCCTACTATGCCTGGATCATCTGAATCCAGAAGAAAAAGAAAGTATGCAAATGCACTTTGAAGAATTTCAAGACAGGTACTACCTACCTGGCGAAAAACTAAAATCTACGAATGTCCTAAAGCAGCGCATAATTACGACCGACGGGGTCCCGATTAATTTCCGGCAATACAGATACCCTGTAACTCTAAAGGAGGAGGTAATCGTCAAGTCAACGATCTTCTAGACGGTAGAATAATACAACCATCGACATCTCCATATAACTCGCCCGTGTGGATCGTCCCCAAAAAGGCCGACTCCAAAGGCAACAAGCGGTGGCGAATGGTACTTGACTACCGCGCCCTTACCGAAAAAACTATAAGTGACGCATATCCACTGCCACTTATAAACGTGATACTAGACCAACTGGGAGCAGTAGTCTGTTTCTCGACTTTTGACCTCGCATCTGGTTTTCACCAGATCGAAATGCATCCGGAGGACCGGCACAAGACTGCCTTTTCCACACCGTACGGCCACTACAAATTTGTTCGAATGCCGTTCGTATTAAAAAACGCTCCAGCTACTTTCCAACGACTTATGGACCAGGTACTTATGGGGGTCCAGGGCTCCGATGCATTCGTTTATCTGGACGATATCGTGATTTACGCTTCCACCCTGGAAGAACGCGAATTAAAACTGGAAAGACTAATGAAGCGATTGAGAGGAGCACAACTTAAGCTCTCGCCTGACAAGTGCGAATTTTTGTACCGAGAAGTTGCCTACCTCGGGCACATTATAGGAAAGGACGGAGTTAAACCCGATCCAGTAAAACTATCGGCAGTGAAAAATTTTCCGCGTCCGAAGAATGCGAAAAATATACGTCAATTTTTGGGACTCGCCGGCTACTACAGACGTTTTATAGACAACTTCTCTCAAATAGCTAGGCCGCTGAAGATCCTCTTAAAAAAGGATGCCGCATTCAAGTGGCAAGAACAGCAGTACGCCACCTTCGAGACGCCACGGGACAAACGATGCGAGGAGCCAGTACTGCAATACCCCGACCTTACCCAACCGTTCATAGTGACAACGGACGCATCTGGTAGTACAGCAGTCGGAGAAATGTTGAGTTAAGGACCTCTGGGCAAGGATCACCCTATAGCATATACCTCGCGTGTACTAAACGACACAGAGCAGAAGTATAGTACATACGAAAAGGAGGCTGTGGCAATATTACATTCGACCTCTCAGTTCCGACCGTACCTCTACGGTAAACAATTTAAATTAGTAACTGACCACAAGCCTCTAGTTTAGATACATCCGTCAAAGGATCCGACGTCACGCCTAACGCGCTGGCGCCTACATCTCGAAGAATATGATTACTGATTCGTCCACAAGGCTAGAAAAATGAATGTAAACGCCGACGCACTGTCACGCAGCCTTTGCGAGGACGTTCAAGTGGATACGAGCCGGAGTCTCCGCCGCAGTACGTGTATCCTATAAAGAAGCTTGCGAGGACGGTCGCAGACACAGGGGAGCCCGACGAGGATGACGAACCTTTAGCCACGCGACTACGGAAACGGGCTTAAGCATCTCCTTCAAAGGCACCTGCTAAACAATCCACTAAAGCCGCTAGTAATAAGCGGCCTGATGAGCAATCACAGGAACCAGCATGCCACACGCTGATTACAGATGATGCACGAATAGCATCACGACTTAGGAGCCGCGGAAATAAAGGCGCTCCAACTAACTCCAAACAAGAGAAGCTTAGGGCAAAAGCAGTCCGACGGAAGACTAACAGACAGGAATCACCTGTCGTGACTAGAGCAGAAAATGAAATTCCGCCACAAGGAAACGCGCTCTATCAAAATTCAATGCTTGCTAATCTCGGCGACGACGAAACATTCAGTATTTTCGGGGAGTCGGAGGAACATATATTCGATCGATCCGACTCCGATTCCGAAAATAATTATCCGCAACATGAAGTTGTACAGAAACCAGCAGAAATTTCAAGCAGCTTGCATACAACAAGCAACGACCAGCTTTTTATGAGAAAGGATAACTATTTATACTTCCTTTCGGAAGCCGGAGAACCATGCGACGAGGGATCAAGAAAGTTGGCAGATCGACGATCACTACCAAAGTTTCACAATCTCAGCCTCGGTAGTATCAGCGTGACCAAACATAATTCAAAGCATCACATTGCTATGGTTATAAAGAAGAAGAACGGGCCATTCATTGACCACCACACGTTTTCCGCTATGCAGAAAGAACTAAAAAGAACTGTCAAAGGATTAGAATTGCGCTCCGTCAGTTTAGCAAAAACAAAGGAAATCGATAGCATGAAATGGGAATATGTACTGGCTACACTGAACAAAGCATTCGCTGGCACAACAACAAAACTAATCGTCTGTTTTGGAATAACAAAATAACCGGAGCCAGCGGAACGAAAAGAAATTATTAGCGAGGCTCACGCTTCAGCAATGGGAGGTCACAAAGGAGTAACAAAGACCTACCACCAAATACGTCAGCGATACTACTGGAAGGACATGAAAAATAATATTAGCCAATAATCCAACACTGTCTACCGTGCCACTTGAAGAAACTTGTACGCGTGAAAACTTGGCAGCCGATGATTATCACCGACACACCGGATTCGGCGTTCGACAAAATTTCCATGGATATTGTCGGACCCCTGCCACGCACAGTCAACGGGAATGAGTACATCCTCACTACGCAGGATCTCCTCACCAAGTACCTTCTCGCAGTGGCACTGCCAAGGGCCACTTCAGCGAACATCGCCGACACTTTAATTAAGCATTGTATATGCATTTTCGGAGCACCTAAGACCGTTCTCACGGATCAGGGAGCTAATTTCTTGAGCTCATTAATGAAGGATGTCGCAAAGAAATTTAAAATAAAGCAATGCCGAACCACGGCATTTCATTCGCAATCCAACAGATCGTTGGAACGATTTCACCATTCCTTGGTAGAATATCTCAAGCAATATGTGAACAGGGACGATGAGTGGGACGAGTGGCTGGAGCTCGCCACTTTCTGCTACAACACAAGCGTACATGAAGGGACAAAGCACACGCCGTTCGAGCTCGTTTTTGGAAAACTCGCTCGTCAACCGTCTTACGACCCCCCAGCCGACAACGAGCCGAGCCGGACATATGGAGGCTATTTAGTCGAGCTAGCTACTAAGCTCCACGACACTTAAGAGATAGCGAGGAACCATCTCGTAGCGGCTAAAGAACGCTCAAAAAAAGATTATGATCATAAAGTAAACGCACATGAATTTAACCTCGGTGACTGTGTCGATTTACAGCGCGGTAAGAAGCAGGGAAAATTCGGCGACCACTATACCGGCCCTCAAGAAATAATAGAAATCATGAGGGATGGAAATTTAAAAATAAAAATCGGGCGCGAGCCCCAGATAGTGCATCCCAACCGCCTACGCTACTCCCACATAGATCTTGGAGAGAGTAGTGAGAAGGATTAGTTGTAGTTGCAAGATTTGCATGCGGCGAATCAGCAATATTTATAACAAATCCCTTTTCTACAGCATCGATATGGGGAACAAACCCATCTACATCATCGACATAGAGGGATTCGGCGATAACGAGAATAAACTTATCCCGAAGGAAATTGCCATCATCTGACTAAAGGACGGACACACCGACCACTGGATATTGGATGCCCCATACTGGCAGCATAATCTGAATTCGTACGCACATCAACTAAACGAGTGGGTGACCAAATATGGCCATGGACTAGAATGGGCATCCGGAAATATCCCATACTCCTGGCTATTTCAACGACCAAGCAATCTTACGGAAAATGCTGAACGAGTTTATGTTCATGGGAATCAAGTAGCTAACTTTTTCGCGGATTTTCTGAAGTGCGAAATCATTAACCTTGCTGGTTCCGCCCCTCCGATCGACGAGCTTCCGCCTAAAAACCAACGCTGTATTTATCATGGGGTAGTAATGAAGGGGACTTACTACTGCGTAGTTAATAACGCTGCGAAAATACGCGACTTTATCCTGGCAAGAGGAGAATCTGCCAACGCAGCCGCTCAGCCAGAAGAACCCTCAACCAGCAGCAGTAGCAGTGAAACCTCGGACGACTCCGAGCTCACGAATGGCGAATTGAGGAAGGAGATAACAGATGTTCGAAACAAGCAGCCTATCCCGCAACGAAGGAAAAGATTCAGCAGCGAGACCACAACAGCGATACTTGCCCAATTAACCCTTGGAATGGGAAATCGAACTCAGGCGTTAATCGGATACGACTGTGGATCAAATCGACTCAACATCACCACTCTGTCGCTACTCGATGTGGACCATTGCGATATACCAAAGATCGAACCAAATATCACAAGCACTTATGTCCAATTAATGCAGATCAGTGAGTTCACTAAGACGTATGTTATGAAATGCAAGGTCTCGATAAGGCGCACCATCTATCACTGGGGCATGCATTCGCACACTTCAGTGGTAGCCCAAGGTGCCCGCATGGAAATTTATGCATTCAAAATATACGCGGAAAATATATGTGGCGTATATTTAATATATTTCGGCAAAATCTTTGATATGCAGTATATATCTTGAATGCATCTCATAAATATATTTCACACATACATCAAATATACTTCATAAGTATGTCAAATAAAATCTACATATATCAATGATATATGTTATCGATAAATACTTGCTATATTTTAAATAAATATTGCTTGTTCTTAAAGTATATTTGGAATATAAACGTTATATGATAATCAAATACTTGAATCTGATTCTTTTTATATACTGCATATAGGCCGATGTATATATTTTCTTCATTGATCGTATAAAATACTTGCAAAATTGATGCATGATCAGTATATATCTTCTACATTCAACATATTGTAACGGATATGTAGTTGACTATTCGTTAGGACACACGATATTAGTCCGGATTGACAATAGACGGACGAACGGACGATCGATACAAGATCGATCGTCATATTAAACAGTCTAGACTGACACGTCTGACCGAACAGACGTGTGACAGCTCGTGCTCGGGATATTTTGATGCTATTGTATTAATAATATCCGCCCCCAAACTAAATACGCGTGTTGTTCATTTGCTCGGTCGTTACATTTGGTGCCAGAAGTGGGATAGGATTCAAGAGAGAATGATTAGCGATAATGAGCAGAAGAAGAAGGATTGGTGCGCCAACGTCCGAACATGGACATGGCCAGCCGGAAGGAAGCGGATCGCAGAAAGGGAAGCGGCTCAATAGTCGGCGCGCATCATCATCGCCGAACTCCCCAGGAACAAAGATAATGTCCCTTCCTTTTTTCCCGTTTCACTTATTCCTTCTACTTCTTTGCTTAATAACTCGACGTCGACCCGTGCTAACATCCACGACATTCCACGACAAACTAATGATTTTCAAAACGAATCGGTCGTGCAATCAACTTCCATCTTGAACCCGACTAGGAATAAAAAAGACTAGAACTTCTCCATTGCATCCTTAATCTAACGGTTTAGTTGAAAGATTAAATAGGACAATTCTTCAGTATTTATCCAAGTTTGTCTCAGAAAATCAGAAAGATTGGGACAAATGGATACTTCTTTTCTTATTAGCTTATCGTTCTTCAAAACATAAAACTACAGAATTTTCTCCCGCAATGGTACTCATGGGTAGGGTACTTAAGTTGCCATTAGAACTTCTTCGTGGAAAACCACAAAACAAATATTCGGAGATTCATAATCCACCAGAATTTTTTGAGGAACTTAGAGAGAGATTGAATTTGATTCACGAAAAAGTTAGAAAACGATTTATGTTAAAGAGTGATAAAATGAAATCGACGTTTGACTTAAAGTCACATATGTTTTCCTTTGAATCCGGTCAGCAGGTTTGGCTTTATCACCCCCATAAAGTCAAAGGAAAATACCCAAAGTTACAGAGAGATTGGGTAGGTCCTTATTTAGTTAAAACCAAAATTAATGATGTAGTATATAGGATTCAGAAACTTCCTCGCGGAAAATTGATGATCGCCCACATATATAGATTAGCACCATTTGAAAATTAGGAAACAGCGGTGCCAGTTCTGAGACGTTTATGATGGAAAGTAGATTTCTTGGCTGGAGCCTGGAATGTCTGTTGACCGTAGAGGCAGTACGGCAGAGCAGCATTCTGGTAAGGGTTTCCGGAGAATCTTCTGTTTAAGTGGGTATTCAGCGTTTAACTGGGCTTGGTTAGACGTTGGTATCACTTGGTCGGGATTCTCCTGGCTGTGGATCAAGAGTATTCCTTTTTACTGACCCGAATTACTGATCATAATTCTCGTTAGTGGAATATTTTTGCATTCCCGAGGACGAATCTGTCTGATATTTTATGTACGGTTTCACTGGGACAGTATAGAGGCGCGCACTGTATTGTTCGGAGAACGGTGACCGATGTTTGAGTATACTCGTGTAATGAAAAGCTTCCCAAAATATTATAACGTCGGACTACTCCGGGATGTCATTCCACTAGAGAGAAAAGAGATATACGAGAAAATAATGACATCTTTGTATTGGAGACTTAAAGAACTCAGGACGAGAATATATTTTTAAAAAAAACTATTATGTTCAGAGTTCTACGCTTGTTCCGTTTTCTTTGTCGTAGGTTAACTGTTTTCCTGACAGATCGATATTGTTCGCAAAGAAACGATGTCCAAATTGGGAATTTCGATTACTCTCGCCTGTGAACGGAGCCAACTCAAAATTGACAATCAAGATGACTCATGGGGACGGATAGAATTCAAAATTGAAGTCTCGATGGCTTCTGCATGAAATTGGAAGAAGGAAAAAGAAAAAATTGTGAACTCGATGACACTCTGTAATAACGATTGAAGATAACTCCGAATCGCTGGAAGGCGGTTGGATAGAACTACGAAGGATTGAAACAGGAAAATTGAAATTACGTATTTTTGTCGAGATACTTATGATTGTATACGGAAAATGAGTGATCTTCTCTCTCGTGTCATCGACGGGGGTAGTCGATTTGTCGAGTCGTGTTCGGTTAGATAGAATTATTTCTATGAGTATTCAGACGGTACTCAAAGTCCGCTCGCCTCCAAAACCTTTTGGAGCACCACAGAGAGTCGGAGCAGCGAAGAGGATCGCGAAAAGCCCGAGCATGTTGGTAAAGTAGGGCGCACGACAGATCGGTGCATACCCACGGAGTCGGCAACCATGGAGCGGCCAGTCTTACCCCGAGACGCACCGCGCGTCCCAACCACGAGTGGAGCACGCAGCTATTGCGTCAGCCGCGCGTGATCGCGGGGGACGAAGGAAGAGACGTCAGACTGACGTCACGACGCAAGGAAGGGGATGCAGATTCGGGCCGTGCGCACCCAGCGCTCCGATATAAAAGGAGGCCCGGACGCATAGAAGAGCACTCTTGGACAACCAGTGAATAAGCTCACTACCAAGACTCCCTCCGAACGCCAGCACCAGCAATCTTCCCTGGAGACGGGGATTACCGCTGCTGTCTGGGTTACCCCCTTACCCAAAACAGCGCCGGCGACTTCTCGTGGAGACGTGAGAGACTGCCGCCGTCTGTTAACCCTTTTTCCAACCTTCTTTCTAAAAACAGCGTCGGCGACTTTTCCTGTAGACGGGAGAGACTGCTGCCGTCTGTTTTCTTGGGCAGTTCTTTCTTTTTATATTTTTTTAAAATATATATAGCATTTATTCGTTGCGGATTTAATTACTAAGAAATTTTCTTTTTGTGATCAACGATTGAATTTATTTTATTCGAATAAATAAGGAATTTTAAATTGACGTTTAGAATCAATTTTTGGTCTCTTGAATTTTTATTTTACAGCACCTGCCCTCACATACTTATACGTGAGCCGTGAACTCACCTAACTATCGCTTTTGGAGCAGAGAGCTGTAAGCCTCCAAAAAGTAATACGTTACAACTGGCGCCCAACGTGGGGCAGGTGCGCTAAAATTCGAGTCATTTTTTGCAATAATTGGTAGATTCATTAATTAAAATAGAAATAAATTAAATAAAAAATGTCGGACGACGAGAATAAGAGTACGATGTCCGGAGACGAGTCTCATGGGGAGGAGTCCCGGAACAAGAAAAAAAGCCGATAAAGGGCAACCGGCAGAAAGCTGACCAGGAGAAAGAAGCTCCTACGACCAAAGATCGAGAGGAGAAAAACCAGGAAAAACAACCCGCAGAACACCCTAGCGAGGAGGAGGTTCGAGAACTCCTGGATTCTGGAGTCGGCATTAATGCAGGAGATATTACGCTCCCACATAGAGCGGCGAAAGTATTCTTAGATGCCGAACATGGAAAGTTCGGAGAGGCGAGCAACACGCTCGCTAGCCAAGCAAAGGCGAGACGTGTATTAGCCAAATCTCGCGAGTTTACAGCCACCGAGGAAGTCATGCTAGACATTCGGCAGGCCATTCGAGACATCACCATGCGTTTGGAAGGTCTAGCTGGCGCAATCGTCAATATGGGACAGGAGTAGAGGGACCACCGCGCTGAAATCGTCCAGATACTCGAGCAAAGAGACAAATACATGCTCGAAGCAGTCGATAGGCGACTAGCAGTAGTCGAAATCAGACTCAGCGATAAGATGAAATTGCTGCAAACCCAGGTGGCAACGGAGGTCCATCGAACTACACAACCTCTCGCAGATAAAGTTAAGGAGGTAGAAAAAAAGATTGGAAATAACTCTGAGAGGATGAGCATTCAGGAGGTGAACGACACGCAGCAGCGACTCACGCACCAAGAGATCGAGAAAAGGCTGCAAAGTTTGGCTAATAAAATTGAGAATAAACCGAACACGGAAAGCACCCGAATTATTCGACATTCCGAGAAGAACCAAGAATGGGAGCAACACGATGCCGAGTCAATTATCGGGGATCAGACGGTCCGAGGCAGATCTCGGACCGTTGCAGAGTCACAAATACGCTTAAGGCCACCAAACTTCGACGGCTCCGGCAAAATGAGGCCGATGAAATTTTTACGAGAATTTCGCAATTATTGTGAGGTAACGCAGCCTCAACTACCCGAAATGAAATATCTATTGGGCCAACGTCTGGAAAAGACAGCAAAGGAGTGGTGGCTCCTTGTCGAGGAACAGATGCACTCGCTCGAGGACGTCGGGCGCAGTTTCCAAGAACGATATTGGAGCCGAGACGTCCAAAGAAAAATCCGAAGAAATCTCGAATTTGGATTTTTCGAAGAGAACAACTCAACAAGAGTCCAGTATGCCGACCGGATGTTCGGGAGTGCACGAGACTTAATTCCTCCTCCATCCGATAAAGATATTGTTGGATCTTTGGCTCAGCATTTCTCAGATGAGATACAAGCCACGATCGTCGGTCGAGGTTTTGAGAGACTCGAGGCACTCATGCAGTTTCTCGAGAAAATCGATCAAGGTGGACCAACAAACGCCCATAGAATTAAAGAAGCCAATAAAAAATCCGAGACACAGACTAAAGCCTCGGAGAAACCAAAACCGGCACCTACATCCGGTTTTCCAAATCGGCAACAGCAACAAGCGAACCAAGGTTGGGGGGGGGGGGGGAGGGGGGGGGGGGCGCGACAGTGGAATCGGCAGTACAATTCCGGGGAGCCGCCCCAGAACCAAACTGTGCCCCCTAAACCGGATAATACGGTGCAAGCGTTGAAGACGCAAAAAGATTTAGAGAGGCCGAGTACATCGGCGGCGGGAAACGCATAGCCGTCGTACCCGTCCCAACGAACAAAAAATTAGTAAACGACAGGCGGAGTACAACGGAACATCAAACAAAATATGCAGAAGCGGGGACAGAAGGGATCCCTATCAATACGATATTCTCAGATACAAGAGAATTTTTAATGGGAGATGAAATTAACGAAGAAAAATTCCCACTAGTGGAATACCCGGAAATTTATGCGAAAATAGAGGGAATCCCAGTCACCGTTCCGGTCGATAGTAGTGCGAAAGTCACCGCTCTATCAGAAGAATTTTTCATGGAGAATCGGGAAGTCTTTAAAGACTGTCCTATTCTCCCGGTGACTGGAGTTACGGTGAAGGGTGCAGTCCGAGGAAGACCCTGTAAAATACACAAACAAATCATGGCTACAACGGACATCGGGAAAATTCGCATCTACGTGAGATTTTTAATCGTTCCCGGATTGATACGGGATGTACTTTTTGGAGTCGATACTCTACATCCGCTCCGAGGCCTGATAGATCTGGAAAATGCGACGCTCAAGGTCAAGTACAATGATCTCATGGACATTGTCCCGACGAAACCTGCGATAAGAAATGACGTGGAACCCGGATCGATTGAGACTACGAAGAAGGCAAGTGAAGCAACGCCGCGAGGAAAAGATGTAGAAGGGGGCGAAAAGAAAAAAATACTCCGAAAAACCCTCGAAGGGGGAATCGAAAATAAAATGGAGCAGACTCCCGAAGAACCAACAGTCGAACATCTGAGCCACGAAAACAGGAGCAGAGATCCCGAAGAAGAAGTAACAAGGGAAGAAATCGATACAGTCGTCGAAGAAGCGAGTCTGTCGACGGCTGAAGAGAAGGAAAGGCTACGTCAGACGATGTAGAAATACCGGAACGTGTTTAAGAAGACACCCGGTAGGATAAGAGTCTACGAACATCAGCTTAAAGTAACAACAGACACTCCGATAGTCGCGCACTCATATCCAATACCCATGCTTTATAAGGAGAAAGTAGACCGAGAAATAGAAAAATTACTCGAGTTGAATATTGTCCAAAGATCCACGAGCGCATGGGTAAATCCTCTGACGGTAGTGGATAAAAAAGATGGAACCGTTCGACTCTGTTTGGATGCAAGGAAACTCAATCAGGTTTTAACTAATGATCATGAGTGTATTCCGAACACAGAGGAAATATTTCAAAGGTGCCACGCAGTAAAAGTCATGACGAGCCTCGACTTAACAAACAGCTTTTGGCAAGTTGAACTTCATCCCGACTCGAGGAAATACACGGCGTTCAGACATCGAGGCCGAGTATACGAGTTCGTGGTAACTATATTCGGATTAAAAACTAGTACTTCAAGCCTTCTACGAGCTCTCGATATCGTTTTAAGAAACATGGGGGAAAACATAATAAATTTCGTGGATGATCTGCTCTGCATCTCGAATAATTTTCAAGAGCACATGAATCATCTCGAGGCATTACTCGAGAGGCTCTCAGCACACGGAATGACATTGAAACTACGAAAAGCACAATTTTTCCGGAAGGAAATAAATTTCCTCGGACACATTATCACGACAAAAGGGATTAAACCAAAGCCAGAAAAGGTGAAAGCGATCCAGGATTTCCCAGCACCGAGAAATCTCAAACAGTTAAGAGGTTTTCTCGGGCTAGTCAACTACTACACAAAATTCACGAACAAACACGCAGGAGAAACAATTCCATTATTGGAGTTACTCCATAAAGGGGTAATGTGGAGATGGGAAGAAGCCGAAAAAATCGCATTCGATAGAATAAAGAGTTTATTTATCGAAGATGTTCTTCTTAGACACCCCGATCCCTCGAGAGGGTACATTTTGCAAACTGACGCAAGTGATTATGCGCTGGGAGGCACTTTGGCACAGGGAGATGCCAATGGGGAGCTCGGAGTGGTGGTATTTGCTAGCCGAACGCTCAAAGGAGCCGAGGTGGCATATACCACCACAGAAAAAGAATTGCTTGCTGTAGTATGGACCTTAAAAAAGTTTAGGACGTACGTATATGGAGCACAGGTCACGGTGATCACAGATCATAAAGCCGTAATATTCCTGCGAAATTGTCAACTCTTAAATGATCGATTAACCAGATGGGTGTTGGCAATCCAGGACTATGACCTATCATTCGAGCACTGTCCGGGGGCAAGGAATATCGTGGCCGATGTGTTAAGCCGGGCCAAACCCCCGGAAGCCGGAAGTAAAAGAAAAGAAATAATTATTGCAGAATTGCTTGCAACCCAAGCCCCTCGACCCATAATGGAGGGTGTAAGAATGTTAGCACAGTGGCAACGAGAAGATCCGAAGCTAGCGGAAATCATCAGAGGAGTTAGCAAAGATAACCCAAAATATTTGTTACGAGACGATGTACTGCAAAAAGTTGCCACTAACGGTCGAAAAAAAGTAATGGTACCCGAAAGATTGATAAAAGATCTTATCTGGTACACTCATCACAGCTATGGCCATGTAGGAGCAAAGAAAGTATGGAAGATTCTCGAAGAGGATTTCTCATACCCTCGTTTACATCGAATGATACGAGCACTCCTCACGACGTGTGACTCGTGTCAAAGAAACAAACATCCGAACCAGCATTCGTACGCTGCTCAACAAAACCTGACCCCGGAAGGCCCCAGAGATCTCCTCTCGATCGATTTTTACGGTCCATTGCCAACAGGAGCAGGAGGAATGAAGTATTTACTCGTTACGATCGACGCATTCTCAAAATACGTAGTTTTATATCCGTTAAAAACCGCCACAGCCACCACGACGTTGAATAAAATCTTAAAGGATTACATTCCGATGTACGGAAAGCCAAAAAAACTACAATTCGACCATGGAACTCAGTTCACGTCGAGAAAATGGCTAGAGGCATTAGAGAGAGAGAACATTCAGCCGATTTTCTCCTCAATCCGACACCCGCAGGGGAATATAGTCGAGAGAGTCAATCGCGAATTAGGCCGATTTTTTCGCTCATTAATAACCGGCAGACATTCGTCATGGGTTAAATGGGTTAAAATCATTCAGAATTGTATGAATGAAACTCACCACGAGAGAACAGAGTTTACTCCAGTCGAGTCACAGCTAAATAAAAAACCAGTACGCGTTTGGAGACAATGGCTCCAAACAATCGGAGATTTAAACAGTGATAATGAAGAAATCTACGAACAAAAACTAATGCTCGCTGCCAAACGAATCCGAAAAAAGGGGTTAAATCGAGCAAAAAGGTTCGACAGGACTCATAAATTAACACGATTTAATGAAGGAGATTTAGTTCTCGCGAAAGCATGTAATGTTAGCGACTCGGCTAACAAAATGATCGCAAAATTCTTCTCGATATACGAAGGGCCATACCGTATCAAAAAACAGATAGCAACGGCCACATATATCCTAGAGGGAGTAAACAATAGAATAGAGCGTGGCATGTATCATGCAGGAAATTTAATTAAATATTTCCCGTGTGCCGCGATGCCAAATGAGGCGTCGGACACAACACCCGTAGAGTAAGGCTCGTGCGTCCGAAAAATAGGGAGAGGTAAAGGAAATATATATATATCAGGTATAGGTAGGAATAGAGATAAGAGGCACAAAAGTATTGAGCCAGTTGCTCACCGAACGGCAAAATAATAACACGTGCGAGATGGAGATCGGAACACAAACAGAGCGGTATTACGCCAAACGGCATTTTGGATGCCAAACGCAGGAAAAAGGAAAGTGGGAAATTATCGGTGCTCCCTCCAACGATGGACGCATTTTATTTCCACGGGAGAGGAGCAATTACACACACAAGAGGAAACTAAGAAAAGGAGCAGTCACGCAAACTCCCCAAACCATCAAAAAGGATCGGGCAATACAAACTGAAGAGAAGAATTTCGAGGAGCCAGAAATCCAAACAATCCTTAACGAGACTACAACTGTGCCACCACTGCTCTCACCGATCCGTGAAGATCCCGATGGATTCATCGAAATCACGGACGAAAACATAAAAATGTGGATGCCGGGCGAATCATCCAGACAAGACAAAGAGGATCAACGGGGAACGAGCTCCGAAATCACGGAAGAAAATATCCTCCTGAATATGCGAACAAAAAGACGCAAGGACTCGACAAAACATCACGAGAAAAAACAACGGCGCCTCCTTGAATTGTTTGGGGACGAGTGAGAAAAGAATAATAAATCAAAAAAAAAAAAAAGAAATATATATATTTAAAAAATAATAATATTAATAATAATAAATTTTTCTTTATTAATAAAATTTTTTTTTAATAAGAAGAAAGTCAGTTCTAAAGAGGAAGAAGAAGATATTTAAGTTTGGTTTAAAGAAATTTTTTAGTTAAAAGGAATTATATTTAAAATTTTTGTTTACAAGAAAAAAGTTTTTTGTTTAGTAAAAAGAGAGGATAGACTTTTCGGAAAAAATAAAAAAAAATTAGCTCAAAACGAGCCAAAGTGTAATTAGTTTAGAAGAAAACGAAACCCGATCCAGCGGTCAAATGACCAAATGCCCGGTTGAATTACCACGGCTGCCGCGGCCGCCGCGACAACCTGATTTTTATATCAGCCATGGTGAATGGAGCACGGTGTTCCGCAGGCACGGGCGCGGCGCCACGGCTACCTTGATTCAAAATCAAAACACTGAATCAAGGCACCACGGCCCGAATCTCACCATAACAAAGGCACGTGTTTAGAACAGTGCTAAAACATCAGCCACACCGTCTACACGTACCGCCGCACAAAGAAGTGTAGCACGAGCTATATTCGAGGTGAAGAATCGAGGAGGAGGCTTCTGAATATTGAAAACTTAGATTATCCGGCGGGCAACATGGGTGCGATCCCGATGGAGTTTCGGCTTGAGGAGAAATGTTTCGAGGGATTCATCGTCCGCATCCTAGCCATCGAACAGATCACCATGACGACACGTGATTTATGCCGGGAGGCGCTATCAGTGCTACAAGAGCTTCGGGAGAGTGTGGAAGAAGAGGAGCCGACCGAGGAGGAGATAGTGCCGAACCATTTTTACACTGTCGAATTCGAGCTCGAGTTTCACCGTGCCAAATGTATCCGAGTATTAGGAAACGACAAATATCTATTCTTCCTCGGCGATATCTCCCAATACGTCACGGCACCAAGGGACTTTGTATTCCGGATTCCGAAGCACCTCACAATCATGCCATGGAGGGCGGAGCAAGTTAAGCTCCTGGACGTGATACTGGCTCCCAACAAATGGAGCGCGGAAATCCAGGAGCATATTAAGTTTTTTTTGTTAATATATTAAAACAGACGCAGAGGATAGACTTTTATTTAATCAGCTATGTATTTATTTGGTGACTTATTTATTTGTTTAGTGGGTGATTTATTTATTTATAGATAGATCGATTTAAAAAAAAAAAAGGGGCGGATCTTCAGGTTTTCTTATCTTTGTTACAACTGGAGCCAATGAATTTTTTTAAGAATCGAGAAAAGGTGTAAAAACCACTGTTTCACGCCGTACTAGGCGATATAGAGCAAAAACAACGGATCCAAATAATAATAATCTCTTTGTGAAATAAATTATATATTTTTTTTGTTTTGTTTGGAGAGAATACCGAGATTTTTTTTGTTATGATGAGCGCCTAGATTAAAAACTAATGATAAAAATGATAAGCCTATAAAAAATAAAAAAAAATAAAGGGGATCAGAAAAAAAAAAACCCCTTGATTTTTTTAAAAATAAAGATGTGATATAAAGTCGAAAAAAAAAATTAGTTCGTGTTTTTTTTTAAACGGTCGGAGTGGTCGACCCCTTGTGTTTTTTGTTTCTGCTTCGTTTCAGATAAACAAAAGCGTGGGTGAACACGCACGCTTTGGTTTGGGGGGTCGTTGAGACGGTACTCAAAGTCCGCTCGCCTCCAAAACCTTTTGGAGCACCACAGAGAGTCGGAGCAGCGAAGAGGATCGCGAGAAGCCCGAGCATGTCGGTAAAGTAGGGCGCACGACAGATCGGTGCATACCCACGGAGTCAGCAACCATGGAGCGGCCAGCCTTACCCCGAGACGCACCGCGCGTCCCAACCACGAGTAGAGCACGCAGCTATTGCGTCAGCCGCGCGTGATCGCGGGGGATGAAGGAAGAGACGTCAGACTGACGTCACGACGCAAGGAAGGGGACGCAGATTCGGGCCGCGCGCACCCAGCGCTCCGATATAAAAGAAGGCCCGGACGCATAGAAGAGCACTCTTGGACAACCAGTGAATAAGCGCACTACCAAGACTCCCTCCGAACGCCAGCACCAGCAATCTTCCCTGGAGACAGGGATTACCGCTGCTGTCTGGGTTACCCCCTTACCCAAAACAGCGTCGGCGGCTTTTCCTGGAGACGGGAGAGACTGCTGCCGTCTGTTTCCTTGGGCAGTTACTTTCTTTTTATATTTTTTTAAATATATATAGCATTTATTCGGCGCGGATTTAATTACTAAAAAAAATTCTTTTTGTGATCAACGATTGAATTTATTTTATTCGAATAAATAAGGAATTTTCAAATGACGTTTAGAATCAACTTTTGGTCTCTCGAATTTTTATTTTACAGCACCTGCCCTCACATACTTATACGTGAGCCGTGAACTCACCTAACTTTCGCTTTTGGAGCAGAGAGCTGTAAGCCTCCAAAAAGTAATACGTTACAGTATATTAGCATTGATAAAGTCTGGAAAGTGTTGAGAATTGCTTGGCTGGAGCTTTTGGACGGCTTTTTGGACTCCCGTTGAGTGGAAAGCGTCCTAGTCAGTTTCCGTAGAATTCTTTTTAGTGGGTAACTGCTGTGCCTGAGTGACAGAGTTACAGAACGGTGCACTGTTGGCTGATGAGAGGTTTCGAACAGTGACCGATGATTTAATGTAGAAAAATCTTTCCAGATGAATATTTATGATGAGGTGTCGTGTTATTGTAGAATCAATGGTACATTGATTGAATTTCAAAGTCGATAATGAGAGTGAGAGAGAAAGAGAGAATAGTCATCAAAATAATGTTGTTCCATGTGCAACTAGTATTTGCAGAATGCTAAGCGATTAATTTGTGTGTCACAGGTCAAATTGGAAGATGCTGTGACATGATCAGAATCCTTCCTACTCGAATCCTTCCGAATAGCCAAAAGGAAAATTGGAGAAGATTGAATAAAACGAAAGAAAAATAATGATGTATTGAATTAAGTATTTAAGCGTTAATTATAAATGGTCTAGACACAAACCGAAATACGACAAAATCACATTATTTAGCTCGGATTTAAATAATGAATCTAGGAAAAATGTGATTATTTAGCATTGTGAGCACTGTTCTTCCCAAGGTTTTCGGCCATGGTTTTCCTTGTGGACATGGACGAATGTCGGAACAGTGTAGATTAACGAATGTTGGACGGATTTTAGAATGATGGACCGTGGGACATCTTAGGGTGGACTAGGAGTTGCCGGGGCGGCAACTTATGAGGAGGGGAGTAGTGTAACGGATATGTAGTTGACTATTCGTTAGGACACACGATATTAGTCAGGATTGACAATAGACGGACGAACGGACGATCGATACAAGATCGATAGTCATGTTAAACAGTCTAGACTAACACGTCAACAGACGTGTGACAGCTCGTGCTCGGGATATTTAGATGCTATTGTATTAATAATATCCGCCCCCAAACTAAATACGCGTGTTGTTCATTTGCTCGGTCGTAACCATATGTCTCAGAAGTATATGAAATATGTTCACGATAAACGGCAATTGCATTCTGATTTCATTTCAAATATAGACTTTTGGCATCAAAAGTATATCCTTGAAATATTAGATTCGCTCATAAAAAATATTTTTTTTATGTACATATTAATAAACCATATAAAATGCAACGGAGATCCTCTCTGAGAGATGTAACGATACACGAAAACGGATCCATTGCGTTTGAAGAGTTGAATGACTATTATAACAAGTAAAACCTACCCGTCATTTCGTATTTAATGCTGCCTACGCTCTATATCAAGGCTCCATATTATTTTAAAGTTTTTGAACAATGTTTGGTTCTCTTAACGGAATTGTGGTAATCAAATTATGATAACGGAATTCACAGTCGAGCATTTTTATCGGCTATAATGCTAGCCAATAGGCAGGCTCTTCCTGAATCACGACAAGCGGATATAGGTACCGGACTGAAATACAAGAGAGATTTTCTTAGTGCTGTCGTTAGTGGAGCATAGGACGTCTAGACGCTGTTGTCATATCTTATCGATCACAAATTCTCTCTCGTACGTTGGTTGCATATTCAAATGCATTTCCTATGCTCAAAGTTGCAGTCTGGTAGGTTTTATGGATAAAGAAGGGCATAGATAAAGTCTAAGAATGAAATGGAAATGGATCGAACAGGAAGAACTGGAAGGAGAACTCAAATTATACGACGTATAAGTAGTCCAATCCGGATAAAAATGAATGAAACTCGTTTATTGTATTACTGAACTATTTTAAACCTTACATCAATACTGCCTTACATTATGCTAGAACAAAATACTATAGAAAATCGAATACAATACATTGAATCGCTGATATACATCTTGAATAATGCGCCTTCGTGAGATCGTGTTTATTTTCTGTTTCGAATCATCTAATCGCTCCCACGATAAAATCTTTAGGACAATAACTCACGATGGTTGGGGTGCACACACGCAAGCAAAATCCCTGAGTCAGTTTTCTCGTTTAGAGTCACTTTTTCTTTCAAAAACGATGTTTCTACCACCGCAAGATTGACTTCACGTTTTTCCAGTACGATCAAATGGCCTAACCGGCGCCCTGGAATGATCGAACTTTTTCGCTTTTCGAAATACCTGCCGATAGTGGATGCTTTGATTTTATCTAATTCGACAACCAAAAACGATTCAATTTCGAATATTTCCCCGGTTTGCAATAGGGCATAATTGCTAGCTCTCTTTTTAACCTTTGAATAACTTTTGCTATGGAAGTGTTACGTCCTGTGAATTTTCCCGAAATATTTCGAACATAATTAAACAAATATCTGAAATATATTAAATCGCTAGAAATAAACATTGGAGAAATTGCCATTGTTTAATTTGTTGAATTAGAAGTATCAATAAATAAATAAAATACCAAATGGCGAAATTATCCATTTGGTAAAAATAATTAGCCTTCAGGTGCGACAGGTTGATGTACAGAGGTGACTGTACGAAGCAAGTCAACCGCATGAGAGTCGGTAACCTGAGGCGCAAGAATGCAGATAAGGATATCGGCGGAGTGCTCCTCGCAGTTGTCGAACATAGGCCTGCTTGTACGGCGCGTGTCACGAAGGGCACGATGCTGAGAGCGACCGTCGGCGTAATGAGTGCAGCACCTCCTGGACAATGAATATCGATGAAGCTAGATCATCGTTATAGTCCAGGAGTTTCATAATTGAAATAGTAAATAGAAGAATAAATAGAAATCAGGTTTAAGGGACGAATACACGGAATTGACATAGCATTTTGGAAATAATTAATAATAGAATCGGGAAATAAAACAGAGTCAAGAAGTAAGAGAAGAAAATTAAGCCATATCGTCATGATATCATTCAATATCGAAATTAAATAAAATTAAAAAAAGAAATAAATATAAAAACAATAAATAACCAATAAATTATCAAATAGCAAATAACGAGGAAAAATATAGAAAATTATGGAAATAGGGAAGAAATGTAAACCATTAACGCCGAAAATCAGGAAAATAATTAGATAAATATTAGGATAAAAATGTGTGTCAACAAATGTTAACTTCGCAATGAAAGGTCGTGCAACTTTCATTCAAATTTGTATGTTTATAAAATCCGCGATAAAATTTAAGTAATGACAAATTAAGATGTCAAAATTGTTGTGAACCTACGAAATTGGTAATATTTAATTAGACAGGCAAAGAAAGGAATCAGGTGATGAGAGTGGGGAGACGAGGCGCAGGTATGACAGCGGTGACGCGGGGGTGTCCGGCACCGAGGTTATTAAATCGCGCGCCCACCGCCCATTCGGGGTTATTGTCACTACTTCTTCGACTTCTTCGCGACCGGGGCAAAGACCTCAATCCTGTATTGTACTTAGAGCCATTAACAAAGAACTTGTAAATCAATTCGTCAAATTTTCGAGCCAGTATTCATTTTAACCGACTTCAATAAACAATTCATATCTTTCTGAATTATTCCATCGATATCAAGTATATTCCTCCTGAAAATCATTTTATCATCGGAATTATCAATCTACATAATTAAAGTCTGGGAAGGACGTTCATTTCCGGAGTCGATCATCATCATCACTCGATTCTGATTCGAGTATTCGGCATTTTGGAAGGACGTTATTTTCGGAAATCAGTCATCATCATTCGATTCTGATTCGAATATTCATCCAGATTGGGAAGGACGTTCCATTTTGATATCGTTATTCTAGATTCATCAATCGAATCGTTCGACCATTCATTCTGAGGTAAAACCATTTAAATCACATCGTAAGTTGGGAAAATTTATCATCTACATCTTAAACATTCATTTCTTCTGGATATTTAATTGTCGATGTCTATTTATCAATGTTTGTTCAGTCACCTGAAAGGTTAAAATATTTTCCTGGACAATATATATTCGTGTTGGTCAATTTTATTTCAGCTATAGTAGTGCGCGTTAAAGTATTAGGATAGGTCAGGAGAAAACAGTGAGAGAGTGTGATAGTGAATCGTCGCGAGCCGTGCGTCGAGCGAGACGCGTGAGAGTGAGATAGCTGCGTACCGTGTTCCATTCGGTAGAAAGAGTCAGCTTCCAGAATTTTCTTGTCCAGCTTAAAATCGTGACTTAAAATCCAGTAAATTCCAATTATTAACCGTGAATAAAATTTCCTCAGTATCAAATGTATACACTCTAGGCCCTATCCCGAATTATTTTCCGAAAGGTTAGGTTCAAAACAGGGCCGAAACCTCGATAAAGCGTCATCTCCGAATAACGTGTAAAGGGAGGGTGTAAACTCTCCTTGACCGAGATGGAGTGAAGATTGCTGATCGGGACGTAACAGAAGATTTCCGTCCGCACGATGGCTCTTTTGTAATATTAGCACCCCGAATTTTCATCAACGTTAATGTTCGATCTCTGTAATGAGAGATTGGTTTCGAGGAAGTTTTTTTATAAGTTTCGGCTGTCCCCAACAATTGTGTATCGTCGACAATTAAAGAAAGCCGTATCCTTTGCTCCTTCCCTAACATTTTATTCAGGTGATCTATTTGAGACTCGTTCAAAGCTTCCGAATACCTTTCGTATAATCTTTCTACAAACAACATGGTTCTGAATGTATCACAGATCTGTAAGCTACTCCATTTGAGCTTTTCACACAATCCAGCAATGCTTGATTTGCATTCTCGAACGGGAACGTACTGTGCGTCCATAGCGGACCCCAGTTCGAAACGCTTCGTGGTAAATGAGCCAGCAGATGTACATTGAATGATATATGCTCTTTACCATATAATTTTCAAACCCTGTCAATAAATTGAATCAGGCATTTATAAGCATACTCGATCTCAGATGAGATTATTGACTCTTTTGAAAGTGTCGATATACCATCTATAAGCAAAGCCCAATGGTTCACGTACTTTTGCGGAAAGAGCACGTGTAAGATTGGTAAACTATAAAATAATAGGAATACTACCCATTCGTGTGCCTTCCAATGGACGCGGTCAGATATTTAGCGCGGTGTACGTGCAATGTCAAGATCAGGTGTGATAGATTTCAGCATTGAATCCATTAAATCAATGAGGTGTCCGAAATAAACGTCTTTTCCATTATTTATAGAATCCAGCCACAATCTGGCAAATTGTCTGCATACACCTAAAGCGACGCAATGCATCCCGTCAACGTCTAACGATTCGATGATGTCGAAGGATGGAATTTCCGATAAAATCGACGGTCCTTTAATACCCTTGTCCTGTATTGAAGCGTGATGCAATGAGTTTTCATGATTTCGCAAAGCTTCACCAAATGGTTTGCCATCTACGTCCAAAGGCCAAACACGTGTGAAACCTCTACCCTTCGCTATTGATTCGCCTGCATGGAGACACAGGCCGCAATCATACTCTCCGTTAAACTGATGCGAGTTCCTTAGTAGTGGACGAGCAACGGAGTCGCTGATGCACATGAGTATGCGGCACTTTCTTGTATACGTTGAACCTTGGAATTCGTAGCTGAATCCTTCCTCAGCCAACATCTTACTTTGACGTTAGCCGGTGATAAGTACGCGGTCTGTCCTGTAGTTCGGATGAAGGGTCAAGTGGTGTTGCGGTTAACGAGGTTGGAGAGTACGTTTGAAGGGTTTCGGTGGCCCTAAAAAGGGCCGTTTAATCCCGGGGTTTTAACCCGCTCCTATCTTCTCGTCAGTTTCGCATCGTAAGTGCCCGGTCGTTAGACCGGGATGTTCAGTTTAGTCCCTAAGGGACACGGTCAGCTTGACCGGAAGGGTAAACCTTCGCGTCTAATTCCGGGGATGGTACGTCCCGGACGTGGTCGGCTCTTCCAGAGGCTTGGTGGGTGCAGGCTCCGTGGGCGCGGCGCGAATGCGCGTGGGCACGTACTCCGGCGGGGCTCGCTGGAAAACGCCCGGGTGGTGGCCCACACCGTCGTGGATCGAGGTGTACTGCTCGGAAGGGTGGTAATTCTTGGCCCGGGGGGTGTTTCCGGCGACCTCCGCCAAGACGTCCAAGGCCCCAAACCCGGGTAGCGGTAGCGAACTCGGCACTCCAGCGAAGATGGCGGCGGCGCTGGCGAGGAGATGTAGCGAGCTCCTAGAGCTGAGGTCGCTGTCCGGCGACCAACACGGACCCGATTTATTTCCCTGCCATTTCCCGGAAATCGCTGGTGGTGGATGGGAGAGTCCCGCCACGGTCTCTGGCGTCTGGCCGAATAGGTCTGCTAGTGAGGCGCGGTTTTCTTGGTCCGCAGTGCGAGGGTTGGGTACGGGCGCTTCCCTCGGGCTCGGCTTCGCAGGCGCCTACCCGTATAAACGCTGCCACAGGCCGTGCAGGGACTCGGGCTCCTCTATGGACGGGCGGGGGTGTTAGGGTCCGAAGCAGGCGACTCGCTTCCCAGGGGCCTCCAGGTACACCCTGGGTTACCTCGCGGGGTGAGAGGGTTTTTAACCCGGGAATCGAACCTCCCGTTACCTCCGGACGGACGCTTCCCCTCCGTGGCAGATATGGTTGAGCGCGGATGGAGACTGGTCGAGTGACGGCGACAGGAGGTGCGTACCCTCCACCCTGAGGTCCGCGTGAAGTCAGGCGCCGTACAAGGAGCGGTTCCTGGGCAGCGTACTGGAAACAAGGGAGCTCCAATAAAGGCGTTCGTTCTACTGTCCAGGGAAAAAGTCCCCGTCCCACCACGTCCACGGTGTTGGGGGCCGGCAGTAGGCGCGGGTGGAAAGGCCACCGGCGTGGGTCGACTGAAGCGACGTGGGCGATCCTCACGGTGACGTCAAGGCCACGCTCCCTCAGCTCCTGTGTGAGGTCCGCCGCCCTTGCGTCTAAGCGCGCCTCCGCTCGGGCGGTCAGGCGTCGCTGGTAGCAGCTATTATTCTCGGCACGCGGCATCCGTATAACCGACGTCCGGCACCAAGGAAATGCGTGCCCTGGGGGGAGGTTTCGCCTTGCGGCAGGCTGGCCGCTCTTCAGCGGTGAGAACCGCTCTTCAGCAGGGTCGAGAACCGCTCTGCAGCAGGTTTCGTTCCGCTCTTCAGCAGGGGTGAGAACCGATCTGCAGCAGGTTTCGTTCTGCTCTTCAGCAGGGTTGAGAACCGCTCTGCAGCAGGTTTCGTTCCGCTCTTCAGCAGGGTTGAGAACCGCTCTGCAGCAGCCTTCGTTCCGAAAGGAACGGATTTTTGGAAAGTCGGTGCAGGCAAGGCCCACGGGCTATTCCGGTAGGTAGGGTCGTCTTTACGAGGACAAAAACGTGAGAAATGATACTCGTTCCCGAGTCAGAGACTGGTTCGGTTGGGTAAAATTCTGATTTATTCGTGGAAATTCCCGGCTTCTTATAGCCGCTCAAGTGCCTTTCCGCCTGCGAGAAACTAGTCTCAAATCTCCCTCTAGCGGCTAGTTTTACAATCTAGATCTATCGTCGGGGCTCGAGCGCACCGTCGCGGCGTTCGGTAATTTCCGTGAATGTTCGGGTTCTCGAGTCTCGACCAAGTGTCGAGCGTGTGCGCGGCGACGGTACGCCATAACCTCCGCCGGTGCTACGCGTGTGTTTTTTTTATAATTATTATAATTTTCAAAGGAGTTTTACCGTAAAGTGAAGTGAGCGATGTGTGGTTGGGTAAAGCACACATCGCTGTGAAATAGTGTGTGGACGTGTTAGTGAGTGATAGTGTTTTTACAGGTGTTTTTCGGCGAATGTTAATGCGAGCAACAGGTGGCTATGGCGGTGCCGGATTTCTCTTATTGGTAAGTCTTTTTTTTTAATTTAACATTCGGAGATTCTCTCCCGAGCGAAAGTATTTTCACTCTTTTTTTTCCTAGAATGATTATTTTTGTAATGTACATTTTTCCTGTTCTTCTATTTATGGCTATTCTTAATTGTTTATATGTAGTTTTTGTTGCAGGTTACGGCGAGGTAGCGGGTAAGCCGTTACCTCGCTCGGCGTCGTCGGAGGAGCCCAAGAGTCCATCGTCGACTAGCATAGGCGGAAGGCCCATGTCGGAGAATCGCAGGTGAGTTTTGTTTTTAGGCTCAAATTCTAATTAGGATTAATTTATATTCTCCAGTATTAATAATATGTATTTTCTGTTTCAGGTTACGGCGAGGTAGCGGGTCAGCCGTTACTTCGCTCGGCGTCGTCGGAGGAGCCCAAGCCGTCGGTTCATCGTCGAGGTAGATATAAATATTACTCATATTTTTATTTCTTTTATGTATTTTTCAGGTGACGGCGAGGCAGCGGGGAAACCTCCACCTAGTTCAACGTCGCCCGAAGTTCGTCTTGGGGAAACCTCGTGGCCTCGTCGGTGGATCTGCACGTCACGGTGAGTATTATTTTAAGGTACTGTCTTTTTATTTTCAGCATACTAATTGTTTTCTGTTTTCTTTTTCAGGTGCAGGGTCCCGGTCGAGGATACGACGAAGGATACGGCCCTTCGTCGTATGGTAAGTACGTAGAATAGTAAATCTATTTTGTTGACTATTTATTAATAGTTGTTTCTTTTTTTTTGTTTCAGGCTTTTTTTTCAGGTTTCGGCGAGGGAAAACGCCGATCGGCGTACAACAACTTTCGGCTACGAATGGTTTTCGATATTCGCTCATCTTCGGTTTGCCGTGTCCGAACCAAAGAGTGCATAAAAGCACATTTCTCTTCATCGTGCTCAGACGCAATTCATTGATTATGCATAAGATGGGCTAAATGGAGGAATTGTAGCTATCAAAAACGGGTGCGCCATCCACGCCGAAGTTGATGCTAATCATTCCATCGATTATCTTCATCTTGTACAATCGACCATCGCGAATGTTTTTGATTTGACTTTTGTGAGATTGTTTCTTTTGGTTGGCGAACATTTCTTCGTGGGCAGATGTAGTGTCAAACGTTTCTTTCAATTGATGTTTCAGCGGCATGTAAATAAAGATGTTGTGGGCGTTTATATTCGATTTCACATCGATGTCTTTGTTGCATTGATCGCAGTCGAGCGAATCATCCGCCGCCGCCCCAACATTTGGTTGTGTGTGTCGTCTACTTCATCGGTGTGGCGTAAGTGTCGTTTCGGTCGTCCATAGCCTCTGGTCTCAGCGCGTCGTCTGCTATGTCGGTGTTGCCCGTGGCATCCTCCTCAGCACCATCTCGGCCGAGCCCCTTGCCGCGCATGTCGAGAGCTTTTCCCATAGGTTTGTTGTTCTTTTTAATCAAAATCCCAGCTTTTTCAGGGCCTTATTTGCTGCCTGTTGGTGTACGGTGTTCAGGATTTCCCCGTATGCACCAATTACCACCACCACTAGTCCGGTAGGGCAACAGTACATCCGGGACATAACCTCCATCAGGTTGCGGCCTCTCTCTACGGTGTCTACGTTCTCATTGGTGACGTGTTTTGTTGAGTTTACCGCATACCATGTTTGTTTGATTTTTTCCTGCATCCTTATGTTTTGCAGGTGCGATACCGCTACCTCAAAGACGTACACCTCATCTGGGTTGGTGAGGATCACCTGTATATCCGGCCGGTTGTGATACAGCGCGGGGTCGGTGATGACTTTCATCCCCGCCCTAATCTCCACTCTCCTTCCACCCCACATGTGTTCAGTGCACACCACCGCTGTGGCGAACACTAGGCTCGCCAGCGACTCCTCCGGTGCCTCTGTTGCCTCCAAGATGTTCAGGATGATCCAGTACACGGCGAGGTCGTGCCTGTGCGTGAAGGCTGGTGTGATACACGCCGCCGTGACGTGGTACGCTGTCTCATACGCATCGCAGCCGAACTTACACCTCCTCCTCGTCGATGGGTCCGCTCCTAGTCCACGTACCTGTTCTTCGGCTGCCGCATGAAGGCATGCCACCATCCAGTCATCCAGCTTTATTGACGAGTACGCCGGGAATGAGATATTTTCCACCTCCCTATTCACTACTCGTGCATAGTGAATAGACAGCGTCCATTCCTCCATTAGGTTCTCCTGCTGTTTTTTCCTAACTTCATCGACGGTTCTTCGGCTGTACTTTGCAACGGATTCTTGTTCTTCTCTCTCCGGCCACCCGGTACTGTACTTTTCCATTACGGCTTGGGCGTCCGTAACCGGGTTTCGCCATCCCGCCTTGACAAGCCTTTCGTACTTCCTTCTCATGGGTCCGGCTTCCGGGTGTTCTTTCAGGTACGCGCCTTTCCTCACGTACTGCAGTTCCGCCTCGAGTTTTGGTGACTTTACTTCGAGTCCTCCTTTATCGCAAGGTACACATTTGCTCTCGTTGATGTCTGATTGAGCATCCTGTTCGCCACTAGAGTCATCCTCACCTTCTTGTCCATGTCGGATAGTCTCTTCAACGTTGTTGCCCTTGACTCATCCGGGTATAAGTTCCCCAGGACAAAAGCCGCGGCCGTCACTGTTGTCGAGTTATACAGGGCTATTTTCTGCGCAGGCGCCAGTTTCGAGCTGAAGATGTCCTCAGCCTGTGCTCTGACCCGCTCGCTCGCTGTATTCATATTTATTTCGGTGTCTCTCTCTAGCTGGTGTAGCCCCAGGTACTTGTAGCCTTCCCTTATACTCGGCAGGAATTCATGCTCTCCCTCCGGATGGTCTTGGTCCGCATCCGCATCTCTCGTGTATATTCCACACTTCCGGATATTAAGGGCCAGTCCCACTTCACTCGCTGCGTCCCTGAGCACGTCGGTGATGCACTCCGCCGCCTCTTTCGTGGGTGCATGGCATTTCACGTCGTCCATGAAGACCGCGACTTCGTGTTTCCCCCTCGTGGCTTGTATGATCTGCCTGTCCGTTTTTATGGCTTCTATGATGTACGCCGTGACCAGTATGAACAGTAGTGGACTCATCGTGTCTCCTTGGTATACCCCTCTCCTCACATGGATCGGCCGGGTCTTCGCTTTGCCCACTCCTATCACCACTGCCCACATCTTCATCATGCCCCGTATGGTGGTTCGCACTTCCTTATGGATCGGAAGCGCGTCCACCAGCCTTCGTAGCTGCCAGTGGTGGATGGAGTCATACGCCTTTGAGAAGTCGTACCATGTCGAGTAGTTCTTCCTCCTCGACAGGCGGGCCGTCTGCGTGCATGCCTTGTCCCACAATGGGCCATGCACCGTCCCCCATACTCCTTCTCTGGCCAGTTGCTCCTCCGGGATCATCCACTCCGCCATTCCGTCTTTTATCATCGAAGCGATTGTCGCCGTCAGGATTTTGTAGTCCGTGTTTAGTACTGCTATTGGTCTGTAGTTGCTCGCGTCTTTTTCGTCTCCACCCTTATGGATGAGGACCACCCTCGCTCTCACATCCTCTTCCTTTATCCTCTCCTCTCCCTTTAAGACCTTGACGATGGATGTCATCAAGTATCTTTTTGCCGTTGGTAGTATCTTATAAATGGCGCCCGGGATTCCATCTTCTCCCGGCGCTTTCCATGGCTGGGCATTTTTGAGGGACTGCAATACTCTGGTGTTTATATTTTGGTCGGTCAGCTGTTCCTCGAAATCTCGTCCATCCCTATACTCGGTCATCCTTATGAGCCAGTTATTTAACATCGGTGAGTACGGTCTCTCCCTCTCTCCTTCCCCGTAGACTCGCCTAAAGTGCTCTTCTGTCGCTCCCAGATCCGGTGCTTTCCTCTCCTCTCTCGGTAGGATGGTCTTCATAGACGGTTTCTCCTGAAACCTTCTCCTGACTCCCATTGCCTCCGCCACTTTTTTTTGCTTTTTCACCTTGATGTTTAAGGCTTCGAGTCTTTCGCTGCCGATTTCAACGAAGTGCGACGGCGTCGTTTTGAGGTCCTTGATGTACCTTGCCTCTTTTTTTAATTCTCGGGGGATCTTCTCCCCCTCCTCTCGCCACTCCCTCAGTCTCCTGGCTCGCTCTATTCGTTTTTCCAGCTTATCCGCCTTCCTCTGCGTGTACAGGTAGTAAGGTGGACTTGCGTTTCCCTTTCTTCCTGCTTTCCCGGTAAGTATTGCCGCCGCTGCATATATTGCTGCTTCGGCTTTCTTTCGCTTTTTAACCGGTGGTAATGGTGTTGCTTCCACGCTATTTATGGCTTCCCTTAAGACTGAGTCTACTGCCGATATGAAGGGGGCTTCCAGATGCTCCGATATTCTCTTTATCTTCGGTCTTCGCTTCATTGCCTTTGCCCACTCCGATTCGAATTGCCGCCTCAGGCTCGCCTCTACGGGTTCTCCTTCTCCTCCTCCTTCCCGCTCGTCCACACCGGTTCTTCTTTGCTGCGGTTCTCGCTGGCCCGCTGCACCGCCTTCCCCCTCCACGGCCTGCGCCGCTTCTGGGGTCGTTCGTTGTGTATCGTCCACTTGCTCTGGTCCCCTTCGTTGGCTTCTCGTTCGGTGTTCTTCTTCTCTCTCTCTCGCTCGTGGTGTCGTTCTCGGCTCTGCTTCCAGTTCATTGACCCTTTGTTGTTCTTGAGCCGGTGGCGCCAGTCCCTGGAGTATTTCCCTTCTCTCCTGCTCCCCTCGCCACTCAACCGGGATTCCCGCCCTTTGATAATAAATCTCCGGGTATTCCTCCCGCATCTTCGTCTGGATCGCCTTCACCGTTCTTCCCGGAAATTCTGGCAGTATGCTTTTCTCCGTTTTTATACGGCAATCCGTCTCCACATACCTTGTCACCAGTCTCCGTATCTCCTCCTCCGTCCAGTACGCTGGTGGTCGTCGCGCCTGTCCCCCTCTCCTCACCTTCTTTATCTCCATGATCTTCTTTTTTATTGCTGGTATGGATCTCTCTATTGGGAGTAACTCTCTCAGCGCCTGGTGTTGAACCGCCGTGATTAGCCCTTGGTTTTGCTCCAGGTACTCCTCGACTTTCTCGATTTCCCGCCTCGTCCATGTCGCCATAACCCTTCCGTCTCTTCACTTTTTCCACCTCCGATTTCGTGTACTCTACACCCGTACCCGTCGGTTTTTTATTGCTCAGATGCTTTATGAACCTTCGGTATAACGTTTAGACTACCCTTTGCACTTTTTTATTGTCCTGGACAGCGAATTATAACGATTTGCCGCCAGCCCCAATTTTCAGCGCGTTTCACCTGTACCGGTAATACAGGTAGGTACGCTTGACAAGCCGGGCAAAGGTGATGAACACTCATGTGCACTGAAAAATCGGAGACGATTTTTTTCCAGTAATATTTTGTGGCGTCTGATAATCTTTCATCATTAAGAGCGCCGAGTAATTGTACAATGCCTTCCGTTGCAGAATATGTGAGATTGAACCGCATTTTTGTGGCCAATATAAGTAATGTTTGGATCAGGGTTTTATCGGAATTGTTTTGCGTCATATTTTCGATTATTGGTGCTGGATTGGCGTCACAATCACACGGTGGCATTGTGCGAGGAACCTCGTGACCAGGATCACTGTCCGAGCCTTCTGAGACCGACATCTGTAAAAAAAAGTGCATTAATCACACGGGTTGCGGTTTCCTGTCCAGTTTCCTCATCAATTCAGCGTAAACGTAAAAATTAGCCACTACGTGAATCATTATCAGATATTCGTGTCCTATGTTCGGTGATAACACATTTTTTCATTATATCTTTTACCGTTTTATTCATCTTACAATCTTCGTTCGATTTGACACCGATTGATGATATTTCAGCAGTCATATTTGATGAATTACCATCTTCCATTTCATCTGTCGAAACTTCCGCCTAGAATCAAATTCCCAATTACAATTATGGATCACGGATTTGAAATCGGGAATATTTTTCAACTCGTCTTTAAACGAATCTAGATCTATAGTTTCATGTCGAATAATTTCCCTGTTTCATGTAGCACATATTGCACACACTGTTCGTCAAGTTCTTGTCCAATGACCGACACAGCAACAGCCCGGGCCTGTAAAACCTTTTGACTTCTAGCGCGTAAATCATGCACAAGCAATTGGGGGATTCCCGAACACAGATTTTACAGCTCAAGGAACAATGGAATTATAATAGGATTTCTCGGTGTATGTGAGCGATCGTATAACAATGGGAAGAATCGAATTGGGAAGAATCGTGTAAGTAACAGTCAACTCCAAAATAGTCTATTATCATGGGTCGGAATATTTCACACGATCATACTCGAGGAACACTAAAAAAGTGGAAGATATAGTTTAAAGGAACATACATTCTGCTACAACACATCCGTTATTATGTCCAATGAAGAAAACGTTTTCAAATTTTCAATTTACTGCTTCAGACTCTGCATGCTTGCTTTTGCTGCATTACTTGACTGAACACTGTATGAAGTTGAATATAAAAATAGAGAAAAAATCTAAAGCCCAAAAGCAGAAATTGTTATTATAAAAAATTACTGAATAGTAATTTGTTAATGTATCCAATTCAATGCAATTCTTCCTGTAATTTTTTGTAACAGTGCTTTCATGAAGTTTTTTTGTTCCGCCTTCGAGAAATCTCATCACGCAAAGGACGAGACCACGCATAGTCTTATTACTTTTAAAAATGCAAGTTACGACAAGTTGGGAACATCTCTTTCGAGAGACTGTGTTATAGGATTATAGTTCAAATTACACTTGCCTGAATGAAGTGTATTATGTTTGTTGAAAATAGAATTTATAGCCTGCGGGTGAAGTTTTTGATTTAAACCTTCTGCGCAGTAAACATGTTGACTTTAATTGTACCTTTCAATTTTTCACTTGTGCACGTTGAATTCATGGTATAATTTTTCCGATTGTGCAGTAACGAATTGTTTAATTATTGAGACAGAGATAAATCTTGTAACGCAAAGGATGAAACCAGCCGATTGAACATGCAATCCGCGAGCGAAGACAAACAAGAAATGAGCAATATGTGTTTGTTTGGACTCTACTGCAGAATTGGAGTGTCAATGATCGACTTGATCCAGTTTCACAAGTTATATCAGCACCGTACATTTGAGCAAAGTCTTGATGAATAATCCAAATGTCATCTGATGGTTTGGGATAAACTTACATCTTTTGCCAGTGCTATACAAGTGGTAAGAAAACGTTCATTATTAACGAATAATTAATGTATTCGAAAAAAACATAAAGCCAAACAGTTCGAAATAGTATATTATGCCACAAGGGTGAAAAAGCACTTCCTCCCTTGTGGGATACGATATTTTTTTTCCGACTTCGTTAAAATAACCACATTTCTTGCGCAAAACTGTCATATTCGCCAATGATCATTACTGCCCCGAGAGTAATAGAGCTTCCACAGGGAGTAATGAGCCCTATCACTCCTTAGGGAGTAATGAAATTGTACTGCGCATGCGCACAGGTTATTAATGATCATCGGTCAAAAAAATAGGCTATTTTCCGCCCGTATTGTACGCAAAGAATGTGGTTATTTTAGCGCAGTCGGAAAAAAATATATTTTTTGACAATTAAACGTGTTCGTCTGTTTCTCAGAATCATATGCAAGTTTCAAGGATTTTCTATTCATATATCCAAACCTAAAATATTCCGATTCTAAAAGATCGCCGTACTTTTTTTCACTCACCGTTTCTTGGCCTTCATCGTTTGGGCATTCATCTCCATTGCATGAGTGTAACGTCAGCACTGCCTTGTTTTTTCTGCGAAAGAAAGTTCAACTATAAACAATACTCGATTATGGGCTAAATTCTATAATGTTGCTCCTACACATCACCCGATGAACATCAAAATAGTATATCTTTCAAGGTTAAACCTCAGATTTTAGCTTGTATATCTATATTTATCAATCAACTCACCGTTTGAATCAACGCTTTGATTTCCAGTATCGTTCAGTACGTTGAGGAATCTCATTTTTTAGATCGCCGTGGTTATTGCACTTTTTGTAGAGCCCTTTTTTCTTCGTACCCGCACTATTCATCGTTCAAATACGTTCTACCACAAAACCGTCGACAGATACACTATGAGTCTTATGAAAAATACCGGTTCATGAATCACATTAACCTAAAAACCCAATTAAATGTACAGACACACAAAAAGAGCACTGGAAAATAAATGGCGAAAAGTGCATTGAAACAAAAAATGTGATAAATGCCAAGGAGGAAAAATGCTCGAATACAGTGTCGATGATGGAGGTTCGAACTGCTCGCGAATTAAATAACGTTAGCAATCTACCATAGACGCAGCATAAGGCCGTAAATGAGACTCAGCATTACGTCTGGATTCGCCAACTATATTGAGCATGCGCATGAGAGGATCTTCGTGTATTTAGTAACGTTGACCATCGTGCGTCGCCAACCAATCATAGTCCTTGTTTTGTCACCAGCCGTTTCATCTATAAGGATCTTTTTTACCCACCGTCTTCTTATCGATCTATGTATATCTGAATCACTATGATTGGTCACTGCTATTCCCGAGTTCATAGCAGTGAAGTCGCCATTAGCACATGGAGACAAAGCTCAGACAGCAATGCTCGTTTGACTCTAGTCGTATCTCGAGATCGTATTCTTTAAAAATTTTGATAACTTTTCCGAGTAATATTTAACTGCTGAAACATTTGTCAGAGTTGAAAAGTATCAGTGCGAGTGAATATAGCTTTTTAAACAGAGCCACCGAAAAGCTACAAACAATTTTCTCTGCCGGCTACACCCTAGCAAGTAAAGTAACTGAATAAAGCACCGAGAAGACAAAGAAAAAGTACCGAAAAAGCACCGCAAAGCACTGAGTGTTTTTCCGACATTCAATCACCGAAAAAAGTTGTGAAAGCACCGTAAAAGCACCGACAATGGCACTCTCTTCGACAATTAAAAGATGACGTGCTTTCACCCATACGCCACCATGAAAACACTGAAGAAGCACCGACACAAATTATCAGGGTGCAGTGCTTGTTTTCCTTCTGAAACTAAAAATCGATCGAAAAGCACCGAGTGCCAAATTTTTATTTTTTACTGGGATTTTGTACAAAAGAACCAGACCCATGGTACTTTTATAGTACTAGAAGATTATGTTTTGCTTTTTTTTATTTATATCGGAACACAATAAAATATGTTATTACATACATCAGTCATTAATTTCTTCTTTCTCCCGATTCGGTTTCTGGAACTTTGTATAAACTCCTTTCATCAGTTGTATCGTCTTCGTCACTATATTTTTTTTGTTTTTAATATTTTGATGGTTCCTCGGACGGTCTTCTTCTGCATGTATTTGTGGAGTTTAGGTAGCAACCTTCGTTTATTATAGCTTCGTTTATCGCCTATTCATCACTAAGATACGCATTTTATGTTTTATTTTTTTCCAGTCGGAACTTTGCACAGGTTCGTTTTTTTACTCGAATCGTAGAACCCGATCGCTCTTGCTGGCTCCCCATTTATATCTTCCTCGCGGCTAAATTACGTAATTTCTTGAAATTATTTTTTCTGTTCAATCGATTTGCGCAATACAAGATCTGGGGTATTGTATCGTACTCGATCATCCCCCGTTGGAAGATCGATCGTGAAACACATCCTGTTCCATAATTGAGCCGATCAATTTTTCTTTCTCTTCGTTATTACAGTATTGTCGAAAGCCTCTTGAACGCTCGGGTCACTAGAGGCCTCGTGCCTTGCCGTCTTCGGGATCGGACGTGCGGGGGTTTTCTTTAATTTTTGTCACGATCTAGTCAACTCTCGATAGCTTCGACGAAGGTTCTCGTCATTTTGTTCTTTCTTTCCTTTTTCACAATAAATAGACTATCGCGGATAGCTGATGTCAGTTGTCGCCCTATGTCGCGAGCTCGTCGTCGGCGAACGCTTTCCAGTCATCGCCGAATATTTCTTTGAGCACCTGAAACACGAATCTCTTTTAAAAAAAATTTTTTAAGAGAATTTTTTTATCTTGTACCTGTCGTCGAGACGTTACCGCATCTCTTGATTATTAGTTAAGTGATCGAAATACAGTTTTTATCGGCATTCATCATATGACATTTTTTTTATAGAATTTTAAACCAATGTTTCACCATTGCTGTGCGGAAACTTACCTGTCGGATGTTTTTGAATTCGTACGGCGAATCGCTATCGGATATAATGTCGCTGTCGGCGAATTCGAATATCTGAAGCGCTCTACCCCGAAGACGAGCCATAGCGAGTATATTTTCCTGATAGTTTTTTTGACCGACGTAAACCGGCTCCAAGAAACTCGGAGCTCGCACTTCCAGGCGATGAGAATGAGAGAGTCAGGGCATCGAATAAACTACGCTTGTAAGAGTAGGTCTATGAATGAAAATAAAAAATGTCTAAATTGTTGATACACCGAAGGCTGATAATTTGATTTTTATATAAATCAAACCACGTTTCATTTTACATTGGAACCTGAATTTGTTCTCCAGAACAAGACGTGGCCTAATCAGTTTCCCAAACATTTGGGAGTCTAATCATGTGGAGTCGTTGGTCAGTTGCCTTTGTAAGAATCGCCGGTTCCGGTGCAACTTCGATGCATACAAGTTGTATTTCGTCGGTAATCTCTACGTTTGTAATATATCCAGTTTCAAACGCCCATCCGTCAGTGGACATGAGTCAAACGAGAAAGCCGCACACTACGTTGTCGTTATGATCAAACCGCACTATTTGCAAGATCTCTGCATACTTATTGTATTCCCAATATATATATTTATTGCAGAACTTGGTATTTGTGGCGCAATCACGAGTCCTGTATTCAATACCCATTATGACTGCAGTATTCATACAGGATACAATTTTTGTCTCATAGCCTGCAGACCTCAAAACTTGCAATTCCCATTCTTCTGTCTGTCGCGTGATCACTTTTCCAATATCTTTCAATGTCGATGTTTCTTGTTCCAAGCTTCGAACGGAAACGCAGAGTGGGTCCAAAAAGGTCCCCAATTTCTAACCGAATTTGTCAAATGTGTAACGGCCGCAGCCTAACTATTGAACTTTTGACTTTAATATTTATTCGAGGGTATCAATACGGAGCGTTTGCGTTCGATACGCTCTTCAAAGAAGCCCTTAAGGCTATCGCACATCCGGACCGCCGCGAGCGGCCACTTATCTACTAGTCTAAACACTCTTTATTCTTTTGTAGCAGCGAGCGCGAAGCCCTCAGCTTCACGCCCGCTTCATTAGTTCAGCTCCGACCGACGACCAGTGCGGTACACCTCCGAATTACAGTCTTCGACTAATAAAACCATAATACTTTTATACTTTATCCGACTCGACTCATTCAACGCGTGCCTGACCAACCGACCATCTGTCACGTTGATGTCAGAAGTGTGGGAATCACACAAACACGCCTACATAAAAAAAAATAAGAAAAAGGTTTTTACAATTTAAAAAAAAATCTGACACCCGTGTGCATCCGTCACATTGGTGTCAGAGTGGGCGTGCAACGTAAACACCCCTGCTTAAAAAAAAAAATCTTTTTTTTTCACTTTTTTCAAAAAAAAAAAAATTCACCCAGACGCGACAACCGTGCTCAAGCCGCGCTCGCACGAATAAACAAAATCCGAAGTGAAAAACAGTGAAACAAAAAACAACGAACAGTGGAAAAAGGAAAAGAAACCTAAGCAGTAAAAAAAATACACACAAATAGTGAAAAGACACGACTAATAATAAAAATATACATAGTGAACAGACACTTATTAAATAATAATTGATAGACAACAAAATATAAAACAAGTTTTAACCTTTTAGAGTATATTAAGGCGACAAACGGACGCATAACAAAAAAATAATAACAAGAGTGTCGAGTGAGCGAGCGGCGTCGGCTTACCGACCGCCGAAAGTTCTCGCGCGGCGGCAGCCGCCGACGTTACCACCGGCGAGCCGTCATCGACCGCGGCATCGATTCACCGCGACCGTGATCCGTCGCACCGACATCTCGACGCCCACCGTCATCCACCATCCACCTCCGCCATATATAAATAGAAGGAAGGAAGGACGTCAAAAATACAATAAAATAGTAGGTAGGAAGAACAACATACGACAGAAAAGAAAAAAAAAACAACAACAACAAAATGTCCAACCAAAACCGATAAAAGTTGGATAAAACTATAATATATCCTCATCGAACACGTAACCCCCATGAAAATTTATGTAGGTGAAATATATGCAGAAAGTCTATTCCCAATGTATACAATTTATAAGCTGCATATATTTTAGATATATGCCGTATATCTGACTTATATGTCAAATATATGTCGAATAACCTACATTTTGGCGGCTTAATATATGATAGATATACGCTCATTGAGATATATGCGAAATATATGTATGATATATGCATCAAATAAGCTTTATTATATTTAAAATATCCACGGTTTCATATGTACATATATGCGACATATATATTGCATGCATGTAAAATGTTCCCAGTTTTATATATACATATAGGCAAAATATATGTTGCAAGCATATTAAATATAACTGGTTGTATATATACATATAGGCAAAATATATATCATGAATATATAAAATGTGTCCCGATTTATAAATACATATATGCAATATATACATCATACATATTAAAAGTACATACGATTGCCTATATCCATATATGCTACATGCATGTTGCATATATGTACAGTATACATAGTTTAATATGCACAAATATGCAGTATGTACATCATGCGTCGCAAATATGTACGTGTACGCAACATCCCAATAAGGTCCATAAAAATAATACGGAGGTACCCCAATTCGTACGCATATGATAATTATACCTTCGAATTAACGAAACACTTATCGGACGTACATGATAATTTATATCTGATCACTCCGGGAATTTATGATAAAATCTGAATCAATACTTTTTAAATTATTTTTATTTCTTTATCCAATGGTAATAAAATTAGAGTTAAAACAATAAACACAAAAGGAGCTTTCGAACAGCATTTTTCTGATATAACACGCTATGCCCCGTCCAGCAAAGTCGATCTTCACGGACGATCTTGAGGCTCCGGCCGACGCTCAGGCTGAAATGTTAAATCGATATATATCATGAATCAAGTAATTAGTCTGAAAAATGTATATACGTATAAACCTCTAAGTAATGTAACTATATTCTAAAAAAGCAAATATCATTTTATCAAGAATAGAATTAAAATAATATTCGAAAATGTACCTCAGCTGAACGTATTTTTTCGGCTCTGCGCAGGGAATTAAGCTTATTATTGATGGCTATACCTAGCCCAGCTGCATTAAAAGATTTCGGATGGTATGTCTCCACAGAATCTGGAAATAATTATATGTACAATATAATTTCTCACTTAAAGTTGGTTTGTTTTTTTTTACTTAGAACACTTTAACCATGCATAAGGCAACCATGCATAAGGGATTGTTTCATCTCTTTCGTCGAACGGGTGGCGCCAAATGACTCATAGCATGAAGTGATGGGATACATGCCGCAATCTTTAATTGATTAATATTCTTCGAGTGATTAGGAGCCTCCACACAACTGTTTTTATGGTTAGAGATATAATTTTAGGTTTATAAAAAACCAAAATAAATACGATCGTTTATGTGTAAATCATTCAAAACGATCCTATTGGCTGTATCCTGTAAATTCCTAGCCCCTACGCGTAAAACATTGTTCCAGCGAACACTTTTCAAAATACCACTGTAAATCAGTATGAGACGTAAATGAAGTCGCCAAGAGCACAAATAATAGTATTTCCCGATACCACATTTCTGCGAAATGATTATTTATGGAAATAGTTGAGAATAGTGAATTACGGAATTATGTACAACGGAATAAACCGGTTTTTATACGTATGCACTATCAACTAACTTTGACAGATTACACATGCAACTTAAGTTTGATAAGATCATTTACAATATATAGCTTCTCGAATCTTCTTATTCAATGCCTCGAACTTGGGAACATCCGGCGATCGTGCAATCTTGCTGGACCCTCCTTTTAGGTTGCTACGGAGCAATACTTCCATGGGAAACAATGCCATCACTAGCGAGACTCCCATCGCGGTGTACGTTGATTGAGCTTTAGCGGTACGAAACTGGCTGATAGTCACATGCACGCCTGAATTCTTGGGTCCAATTCGTACCTGTTAAATATTAGTAGCCATTATACAAAAACTTTCAGCTCTGGCGCTGTATGCTGTCGTATCCATAAACTCAAATCGTCAGCGTATCCGATTGTTAATTCATCAAAAACTAAACAGTTTCGGCTTATTTTGGTTAGGCTTAAAAGAGCTTTAAAATTGACAGTATTCTATCGCGGAGACGGGATATTTACATAATAAATATAATATATTAGTCATAAGAGGGACAGCTTGCGAGAAAAGTTAAGGGAGAACCAATCTGGGCGTAACATTCCTTTTCCATTCTGAACATTTGCATTAGAGTTAAGACAAAACATTTTACCGTAGGTTCATCGTCGCTCGAATCGCTGGAATCGTCGCTTGAGGCACCTCTTCTTCCTCGCTTTTTTTGTTGATGTCTCAACTCCTTACACACTTTCGCTAACTGGTGCTGAATCTTTTGGTTTCCTGTAAATCAACAATTGTATATTCAAGCATTGGTAATTGCTGTCATCAATACACCATTAATGGCAGCAAGTCATTGTGCATATCGTACATTTACATTTACAACTGGTGTTCGACTATTAGGGTTCAAGGCAATGTAAATTTTCGTTAACCAGATTTCCGATGAAATGAGATGAGTTGCACGATATGAGTAATACATTAGTCTGCACTAATTTTTGCTTGCCCTTGTTTCTTCTGAATGTTAAATATTGCGTGACTAATAAGGACATAAACACCGAAAAGTATAATTCCGATCCCAAAAAGGTTAATATATCTGAATATTTCTTATTGTATAGTTTACTTTTTATCAATTTTTTATAGCAAGAAACGCGATGAAATTCGATGCTTTCTCATAAATTTCATCTCAATATATACAAAAATGAAAGCGAACATATATTCGAACTTCTGTGTCAAATTTTAGTCAACTGATCTAGCCGTTTTTAAATATCAAGAAAAATGTTGATACTTTCAAAAAATTTGAATCCTCAAAGATGTACTTCAGTATAATGAACGCAAAACTCTTTGTATTCTATAGGAAAAATAAAGCTTCCTCCATGAGGAAGCAATTAAAGCTTACACATTCATTTGGAGAAAAAAGGTTATCCGTACAGGTTTCCATATATTATTAAATAAATTATGCAGACTATGTATAATGACTAGGGCTAAATTTCGGGATACTGATTTGTTACTATTATACCTTTAATCATTTTTTTCATCACATTAGATGAATTATTTATCTCGACAATTCCTGATTCAACCTCGTCACCCGATCCTTGCTCGCTGACGTGAGCTTCTTCCAAGTCGAGTCTGCGCTGTTTTCGAGTTGGAGGAGGAGTATCCTTTCCGAATGTTTTTGGTCGAGATGACTTGGCTTTCGATGCTCCTCTTGAGTGTTCAACATTATGTTGCTTTCCGTTCACGCCTGATCCACTCGGTATTTGATCTTGACTGCTGTTCTGCAATATTAGGATATCGAATAAGCACAAAAGTAGTATTATCGACGTAACACAATATATACGGTGTAACTAATGACAAGAAATTCAATGCAACGGATTTATTTTGGTTTCTAATTAATGGACCCGAAAATGAACGATAATCCCAAATGCCGTCAACAAAGTGCAAAAAAAGAGGCTTAGCGTAAAAGCTGTAGGCTGTTTAAAAAAAAATAGGCGCCCGCTACCTTTTCGTGTAAGAATAAATACACAAGCGCCCTATTGTTATATGAAACGTTCCATCCAAAAATACAGGCTTTTGAGCGTAGGATAAGTGTCTCGATACAACAGCTGCCGCTAAATTTACTTGTGAGGAAGCTATCCATTCTGAATAGCAAAAGCAACATTACTTTATGGACAAAATTGCAAAAAATCGCAGTTCTTTAACAGAATTTATAGGAAATCACGAAAGTTGAGATTAATCTGTAATGCACAGATTAGTAAAGGCACTTATCAACAAAATGCACACCGCAACTCTGGTTGTGATTCAAGAATGTTGTTCCTGCGATTGTTTTAGTGGGTGCGAAATTTATTCATAATTATACTCACCGTGTTATTGGTTTGTACATTCGTCGACGAATCATTTGATGTAACTGGTGCCTTGCAAACCTTTGTTGGACTCAGGACACCGTCAATCTGGTTCAATTTCTGTTTTAAGATGCTGAGACGTTCTTAAAATTTAAAGAAACAAGATATTATTTTAATAAAAAGCAAATCGTTAAAATTTATTTGGAACAATGCCCAAGGAATCGATCATCGTTTATGTAATTGATATCTCATTTCGACCAACTATGCAGCAGAGGTCTTAGAAAAAGACCAATTTGTTACTGAAATTGCTATCATTTCATTTCTGATAGCTTAATAAAGAAGCCACTGGTAGAATATACATCTACACTAACTTAACCGACAAGGCACAGATGAAATTTTCCTCTATGCTAGTTCAATGAAGAAGCCACCGATCCAATTTTCATCTACATTAGCTTAACAAATAAGCCATCGAAGGAGTTCTTAACTACGCCAATTTAATAGAGAAGTACCCGATGGGATTTTCATCTGTAATCCGATACTATATGCTTTTATAGTTAAATACTCTGTGGTAGCTCAATAAAGAAGCCACCGATACAATTTCTATCAATGCTAGCTTAACAGATAAGCTATCGAAAGAGTTTTAAGATATACCAGCTTAATAGAGAAGTAACCGATGGCATTTTCATCTGTGGTAGCTCAATAAAGAAGCCACCGATGCAATTTTTATCAATGCTCGCTTAACAGATAAGCCATCGAAAGAGTTTTAAGATATACCAGCTTAATAGAGAAGTAACCGATGGCATTTTCATGTGTGGTAGCTCAATAAAGAAACCACCGATACAATTTTTATCAATGCTAGCATAACAGATAAGCCATCGAAAGAGTTTTAAGATATAACAGCTTAATAGAGAAGTAGCCGATGGCATTTTCATCTGCGGTAGCTCAATAAAGAAGCCACCGATACAATTTTTATCAATGCTAGCTTAACAGATAAGCCATCGAAAGAGTTTTAAGATATGCCAATTTAATAGAGAATAGTCACCGATGGGATTGTCATCTGCGCTAGCTCAATGAAGAATCTACCAATACAATTTTTATCTGTGCTAAGTTTAGCGATAAGCCACCGACAGAGTTTCTAAACTAGCTTAGAAAATAAGTCACCAAAAAGAGTTTTTGACTATGCCAGTGTAATAAAGAAGTCACTGATAGACTTTTTCTATGCACAGACAAGTTTAATGAAGAATTACCCACCTGAAACTTCAATGACGTATCCATCATAGCAGTTCCAGCCACCAACAGGTTCCTTCGATGATTCATGCCACTCAATTACATACGTATTATCTGTTGAAATAAAGCAGTTCAGTACGAACGTCTATTGACAAAATGTGTTTACATTGACATGCTTCTAACCGTCGGATGATGATATATATTCGTCGTAATTGAACGACTTGATCCATTCAACCGGCACCCCCACGGTGTATTTTCGATCGTCTTCACCACCAAGCCACTTTATTAGGGCGAACAGTTTTTTCGACATCCTATTTATAACAATAAAACAGAACAATGATGCAAAAAAAAATTAATATTATTTAATTATATATATAAATATGACGCGAATTTGCAAAAAATAAATGCTACGGTCTGGGCGTAGGGACTATAACTGGGAGACAAAGAAAAACAAGATAACCAATTATCACAACACTTACCTTGTTACAGGATGACAGAAAGCAGCGTCAATAATATACTACTTAGTATACGTTGTAAATTCCTACGACCGAATCAGTGCTCATACGCAGGGATAACGTTTTTTTCGGATACTGACAAAATGTTGGCGCGTCGGATAGGTGTCCGGAAGCAAACCTCACTTAACATACCAACTTATCTTATCCAAAATCGCTAGGCTTTGCCGTATTCTTAAAATTGTATTACCAACCAAAATTATGGGAAAAAGGACGACTGATTATTCGAAAAACACAGATCTTTTTTCGAAAATAATTCGTTGTCCATCAACAACGATGTCATACGAATTTTTCAACACCTACCTACTGGTGAAACTCATTGTGACCATTAACATCTACTATATAATTATAATTCTTTATTGCACGAGTTGTACCGTTGTTTGACGTCGGGGACCGCTAAAGCCACACACCGCGCGCGTATCGCTGTCGATTGGACCAGGGTAATAATAATATTAATATTTAGAAATATATTGTAATTTACTTCATAGATAAATTGTCATTGGTGAAATATCGTTTGTAGCCGGGGTTAATTGACTAGTTATTTACTCTGACATTTAACTGGTCATTATACCAACTCACATCACTAGCGGTGACATTTAGTAGTCAGCAACCCTGGATTGTCGTAAGTCACGCTTGATCCGGTTTGTGCGCGATCTACTATTTATATATATTATCGATGGTGCCGAAAAAGTTCTAAAGTAAATTTGTCGACTTTTCGTTGTCTGGACTCGCGATAATGAACAGTTCCGACGATGACCACTGTGCAAAGAAAAGAGGTCCGTATAAAAAATATAATAATCATGGAGTTTGCAATGGGAAGATTCCTCGAAATACCAAACGATACTGGAAATCTAAACACCGATCCGAACGGTAGGTTATAATACATCCATCAACTTGTATCATAAGGTCAATTTGTCTAGCGGAAGTATAAAATATACAGCTTTAATGTTAATGTCGCGATCTGATAGATAACCTATTTGCACTTTTTCTTGCAGAATAAAGAAAGGAGTGCTCGCAGAACGCCCACACGGCAGCGGGCATAAGTGTGAAAAAGATAATATCTCAGGTGCAGTGAGTACAAACAAATAATGGCAATATTCTAGAGACATTATTTCTGAGTAGCTTTTGTTCTTCGACATATTAAGAGGGGCGAGTCAATATTTAAAAAAAACCTTGACAAACACAACAAAAGTGAAGGTATTAGATCAATAAACCATTAATTCTGCAGGGCAGTTCATCAGACACGATATTGTTCCATTTTCTACTTCTACCTTGCATCTCTGAACCAAAATAACTATGCAAAGTCTCATTCTCTTCGCTAGAAGATTTTTATAGTTCATGTATATTTCCATTACAAGCTCTACCAAAGAAGTTGTAGAATAAAATCAGTCAGAAATTGATGCACGAATGACAATTTATCACAGAAATGAATATATCTTTTGCGTGGGAGCTTAAAATAAAAATTCGTCGTCTTGAACCATAAAGAATCTTGTTACAAAGTGAAAATTACCTGCTTGCAGAATCACTTCGATTCAGTGATGGAATCTGAATGGCACAAATTCAAAATGAAAAAAATATTGTCATCGATGAACTATGTTACAAAATTATTATTTTGACGACCAACTTTTTTCAGTTTTTTGGTATTTTTCAAGAAATTGTCAAATATTTGAATGCATTATAATGTGTAACTCCTTTTTTATTAACGTGATTTTTAGAATACTCTATCCCTTTGATACATATCACGTCATAGGAAGAATTCTTCACGCACCAGGTTATTACTATGCAATACTGTCTTCTGTTGCAACAAATCACGCCGCTGCCGCGCGTTTTTCCGACTATGTTCTAATAAAGGGTCATGATTGATACCTGACTGATAATCTTTTTATTTAGTAGCGACAATATTTATTAGAAATATTTAAATATTTATTTATATTTTGTGTATGAGGGGTAATACACACAAGAAAGTATATATGATGAAGTTCCGATTATAAGACTTTGTTCTAATGAACTTGTAATATCTTCTATTTGACTATCATCGATGCTTAAGGGACTATTTTTGAATATAGGATTGTTCGGATGGGTAGTAGTAATTTGGCGCAAATTATAGATACTTTCAATAAATGGTCTGGATACATTCAATTGCAACAGTTGATCGTATTGCGTATGATTTACAGAATGATGAACTAGTAGCTCATACACCAAAGATACAAAAAGTCAAAACGACAATAACAGTACTAATAATATAACAATGTAACACTGTATAAAACTAATTTAAACCTTTGCTCGTGAAACAGATCTTCGTTCTCTCTCGATGGAGGATTTATTATATTAAACCACACCGTGTATATACGTTGCAATAGGGGTTATACAACTTTTCGTTAATTTCAGCACATCGTGTCTCTAATCATGCACTGAGCTGGCGAGAAGCCAGCGTAATTCGATTCTTAAATTCTCGATGTTTTGGAAATAAATTATTATTTCCAAAAAAAGATACAATGTCATTTAAAATGCCATTTAAAAAACGACTGTACGACATGTACATCCATAGGATCGAAATATGATGACTAACCGGAACGGAGGAATTCGATTCTAATTTCACTGTTCCTCGAAAAGTGCAATGCGAATATTAGGGGATTCCCTTGAGGTCGAGCACCGTAGTACCCGTTCACGGAACGGTGGATTCCCATTTGGGGGTCCCTTGGTCGCGCGCGCAGACCTTGCACCGTAGTTATGAGAATTGTCAGAGGGGTTGGGCTGTTTCCTTGCGCGATACGGGGCAAAAACGCAGCGGACGGTACATTCAATAGGTTTATACACGGCGTCGAAGAATTTCCGTATGAATTGATACAAACAGATTTTTATGATGTTTCATGATATACGAAAAAATATAATATTTTTTCTTAGACTCCTTTTCTGTACTCCATTTTTGTATCAAATATCTAAGCTAATTAACATGAAAACAATATCTGACAGCAATCATACCCACGATTAGTAGTTCCGGAAGAGTAGTTTTCTACAGATTCAGATGGTTTTAAAATTTATGCGTGTTCAAAATCAATATCATACAAGTTGATGATGGTATATTTTAATACTATAGAGCTTTATTTACGAAAACATGACTGAAGTTTCAAATGTTTTAATGTTTATAATGATTTTTTATGCTACGTGCACACTTGATAACTTTACTTTTTCATGTAAAAAGGGTCTTAACCCGTAAATAATATAATAAATAAATAAATAAATAAATAAATAAACAGCCTCTTCTATACTTTTTAAAAATTTATTAGGAGGTGCGGTTAATATTAGTTGACGATAGAGAGGTGTGAGACAGTTTGTCAATATTAAAACCCTCAAAGTCGGAAAGAAAGTTTAACATTATGTCCTTCACGTTATTCCGAGATTAGCGCCCCTGGCGGGTAGCTTGTCCTGGAAATTAAGTACGCTTTACGCGATTTATATGTCTCGCACACATCCTCCGCATTCGCGGCGTGGAGCGAGTTTCTTTCAGTTTTAAACTTTGAATTTGTATTACAGATGAACATTTCACAAAATGACATTGAAAGCTGCGATCTACCTAACACCAAAGCAGGACCATCATCTAGTTACATTGCTTCTGATAACGGTTGCAATGCAAACAATATCATGATAACTGTAAGTAAACAGAAATATTTTATCGTTTGAATATGTATAACTACTTGAAATGAAACCATCGGTTTACAATTCGGTCCGCAACTGCGAAACTAATCTTGAAACCGAATGATCGCAATATTCCTTTATGTCTTACAGAAATCGGGTTCGGAGGGCTCGGCCGATGATGACAGAATGATACCGGGTGTTTCAGATGAAAGTCTGATACCAACGATCATCGATGAGACCCCATACTATTCTGACGAAGTTTTAATTCAAACCTTGCTAATCTTGGCAACGAAATTGCGTTTCAATCTCACATACGCTGCAACGGAAGGCATGATGCAATTATACAGCGCTCTTGCCGATGTGACTCCGAAAAACTCGACCAAATATCATTGGAAAAAAATCGTTACTGATTTTTCGACACACATGAAAGTTCATCACTTCTGCCCAGCCTGTGAATCATATGTTGGAGAGGCATCTGGTGATTTACTTCGCTGTGATCAATGCGACGAAGATATTGACGTCAAATTAAACATAAAGAAGCACAATATCTTTATTTACATGACTTTGGCGCAACAACTAAAAGAAGTCTTTGAGACCACGGATGCTCATGAATCTTTAGGCATTGAAGGAAAACAAAAATTATACAAAAATGCAATCGAAAGTATTTGCGACGGCCAAATGTATAAAAAAAAAATGGAAGCCGAAATGATAAGCGTGAACTTTGGTGTGGATGGTGCGCCCGTTTTTGATAGCTCCAGTTACTCGATATGGCCCATCTTGTGTACGATCAACGAGTTGCGGTCAAATAAGATGAGGAATGTACTTTTGTGCGGTCTTTGGTTCGGACAAGGCAAACCCAAAATGGGTGAATATCTAAAGCCGTTTGTGGCTGAGAGTAATATGTTGGCGACGGAAGGGTTCAGCTATGAACTCCGAGGGTCAACGTATAAGAAAAAGTGTCGACTACTCGTGTGCATTAGCGATTCCGTTGCACGTCCACAACTCAGGAACTCGCATCAATTTAACGGGATGTATGGCTGTGGCCTGTGTCTCCATCCTGGAGAAACAATCGCTAAGGGTAAGGGATTCACTCGTGTTTACCCTTTAGATGCGAATGGCGAACCATTTGGCGAAGGTCTGCGAACTCATAACGAAACAATACATCACGCTTCGACGCAAGAGAAAGGGATCAAAGGATTGTCGATCTTATGTGACATTCCGTCTTTCGATATCATAGAATCCTTAGATGCCGACTGGATGCATTGCGTTGCTCTGGGCGTGTGTAGGCAGTTTGCCAAATTATGGTTGGATTCCGTAAATCATGGAAAAGATTATTACTTTGGACACCGCATCAATGCAATGGATTTATTGCTGACATCTATCGTACCTGATTCGGACATTTCGCGAACACCGCGCAATATATCTGACCGTGCCCATTGGAAAGCTCACGAATGGGTGGTGTTCTTACTGTTTTACAGTTTACCGATTTTACAAGTGCTTTTTCCAGACAAGTACGTGAAGCACTGGGCATTGCTTGTGGATGGCATATCGATACTTTTGAAAGATTCAATAATGCCTGTGGAAATCGAGTATGCTAAAAAATGCTTGATCGAATTTATTGACGGCGTTGAAAAGTTGTATGGCCGAGAACACGTCTCGTTCAATGTGCATTTACTAGCCCATTTACCACGAAGTGTATCGAACTGGGGCCCGCTATGGACCCACAGCGCTTTTCCTTACGAGAATGCAAATCAGGCGCTGCTAAACTGTGTGAAGAGTTCGAACGGAGTAGCTTTGCAGATCTGCGATACATTCAGGATCATGTCGTTCATAGACAGATTATATGACAGATATTCGGAAACCTTGAGCGAATCGCAAATAGAGCACCTAAACAAGATGTTAGGGAAAGAACAAAGAGTAAAGCCTTCTTTAATTGTCAACGACACGCAAATGTTGGGAACCGTAGAACTTCACCAAAGATTACCACGAGATCAATATCTAGCATTGCAAAGATTGAATATAAACATTGATGAAGATTCAGTGATTCAATGCTACAAAAGAGCCATCGTGAGAACGGTAATTTTTCATGGCAAAAGCTATTCCAGGGTGGCAAAAAGAGCTAACAATTATGCACTTTTGCAGACAGGGGAAATATTCGAAATCGAATGGTTTTTGGTATTTAAAATAAAGAACACCCTGTGTTCTTATACGATCGGCAGATATTTCGAAAAGTCTAGAAACTCGTTCATTCATGGACGAAAATTAGGCCACTTAATCGTATTGGATAAACGCCAAACCAATCTAGCGGCTGTAAATACTTCGTTTTTGAAAGAAAAGGTGACTCTCATCGAGTTAACGGATTCGCGAATTTTACTTGCATGTATGCATCCAAATCATCGCGAATTGTTGACTTAACGGCTTCAAGATGTAAAAGATTGAATGACCCGACGATAACAGACGTAAATATGAATAGGATAATATATATATTCCTTTATGAACCCTTCACCTTCAGATGCATAATTTTTTTCTTTCGGCTTTCAAATTTTTTCCGACAAAAAATTACGTCCGCGTCATTTTTTTTTTTAGTACTGACGCATTGATTGTACTGTAAAAATTAAGTCCTAATCTATTCTCGTATTGTATCATACGATAAAATACAACATCTGAGAGTTTCAGTGAAATAAAAAATGTTACGATGTTAAAGGAGTTCTTACAGTTAAGGCAAATTGGAAAATTGGTCATGAAACCGTTGTAAAAAATATTACAAAAGCTCTTCAGCTTTCACGTGAACTAGTTATTTAAGAGCATGAAATAGAGAATACATATGACACAAAATCTATAAGACATTAGGACTATCAAGTACCCGAATTATACATTAATACTTTAACTTTAAGTATGAAATCAATTATTCAATCATATAGTAGAACTAAAAAAAGGATAGATAAAAGTGTAAATAATATTACATCTGTATGGCATATGAAATATCCATTAATAACGCTGCTAGTAATTATTCTTGTAAACTATAAGGCATTATTCATATGTGATTAAATATTACATTCTAATGACACAATAACACAATAAGTTTTTTTACAAATTCACTTGAATCTTTCCTACCACGCGTCGGTGCGAAATAATAACGAAATCCACCGTACAGTCGAATCAACATTTAGGCAAACGCGTGTAACTCGACACCTAACGCCGCATTTAAGCAATCGCGAGCGACTCGGCAAGTAACGCATCAGCTCAGGAATTGCTGAGCCAGGTATTAGGAAATCATCGACGATATCGTATTCTAGCCGGAAGCGAGAATTGTTTAAACAATTAGCAATCTGACGAAATATCTGACATCGACTAAAATTAAGCTGACGTGCCCGCTCTTCTGTCTATATATAGGGAACCGGGAGCAGGCACCCACCAGTCTCTTCGGAACTCTTGATTCTGTACGGTTGGCTACGTTCCGTTCGTTACGTTTACGATTATTTGTGCAAGGGCACGCAATTCGGTAGTAAGTGATACTACTAGTTCGGACAAGTTTAAGTTCTTCTGCGGGAAGACCAATGTACAAGGTGTACTCGATAAGATTGGTCATAAACTCTAATAAACATTGTTCTAATAAACTATTTGAAACTTTTCTCTAATAAACTATGATAAATAATAAATCGTGCGAATATAATTCTCTTGGGTTCTAACCCTTAACTGGATAAATCCCGAATCATAAGAGCTAACGGCTCTCCCGCAGAACTCAGAGTAGCTAACTGAGTTTCTGCGGATATAACACTGGTTTGTATTGCCAACTCCGCCAGGAGCACATCTGATGCTCTCCAATATGCATGATGCTCCAATATTTCATGTTATTTTATCTTTACTATGTAGTGGTATTGCCGGTTACAACTTACTTTGAATATATACTGGAAATCCGTGAACACTAGCGGCCAGATGCTGGATAATTTTATGTCTTTCATGAAGTTCACTGACGATTTATACACATTATAATTTCATTTGGTGAATGGAATGATTTTATTTTCATATTCTCAATTTATTAATGAGAAACTTAAATATTATTATTCTTCAGGAAAATTTCTAAGAAGTTACACGGATAATTATTTATATATAATATATTGTATATATATATGGAAAATTCATAATGTTACGGTAGACTACTTGCATTTTGAAGATAAATATTTGCCATATCCCATCTGTATTAATAATATATACACGATATGAAGATAATACGAAATCTATATACTTTTAGTATTTGAAAAATGTAATTCTGCTATGACTTATATCTAGTAAAAATATATATACGATATGCTCCTAAGATGCATTTTAGATATGGATAATATGTACAGGACGTATAGCGATTTTGCAAGTATCTTATAAATTTTATATAAAATCATATACCGGGGCATATGTTATACATATAAAAGACACTCATTTCATGTATTTATAAACTATACAACACGTATAATTAAGATATATTTTAACAGTAAATAGTATGTATTGAACATATATCGAGTATATATTTCTGACATATATGCATCGTATATATCAATTACATAACACTTACTTTCAAAATATATTAAAATATATTGAAGATATATGCAACATATATTTATGACATAGATATACGATATATACCATTTAATAAACATTTTGGCGAAATACATCAAATATATGTCAGATATATTTTTCTCCTATATTTGACATACATATATTTCCATACGGGAAGTACCAATCAATTAATAAAATTATTTTTGTTGTTATTATTTAACAGTGTATATCGTTTGTTGAGCCAATTGTTATTGTTATTATCATTACCTATTTTGAATTTTTATTCAATAAGTGAAATATGAGCACCGACTCGCGAAAGCGTATTACAAAAACCTTGTTGCGTGCTCGTAGCGCATGTCACGACGTACGACCATCGTAGTTCATGGCATTTCACACGGGACAAGTAGAATTTCCCTTTTTCTCAAATACATCTCAATTCTCTTTTTGCCTTTTGCTTCACTTTAACACAAAGTAAACGCCCCTCACCTAGATGGCAGCGAATAAAAAGAAATAAAAAAAGATTACAACATTTATAGAGATACACAAAAAAAATATAACGAAAAATTGAAAAAATCATATCGATGCGATAAAAAAACAATTTTGAAAAGACAAACCGAATCGAGTGTTACAAATATTTATAAACAATATTTATCAACAATAATAATACCCCTTTTTTTACCTCGATAAATTATCAAACCTTTTTGAACGTTAACAAAAATCTTATTTTATTCTCATAATTCAATCAAATTTTTCATACATAACTTCGAATTTATTTGTCATTTGGCCTTTATCAATATTTCGTTTTTTTTCTTCTGTGAATATCAAATAAATTCAATTTCCATTTCAATCCATTCTTTTTTCACATATTCGATCAAATATTTTAGCATGTGCAATAAAAAAAAAATAATTATAATACAAAATTCAAACTTTTACGATTAGTACACAGTTCTGTATGGATTTTTAGTCGAGCCAAGCAAGCGCGCTTATCTACAGCTTCGCGTTTGTTTACGTTTCGGCGTGCGATTAGGCGTAGTGCGGTGAGCGGGGAGGAGAAGACCTTTGGCCGCCTGGATAAGGCGAAACAAAGGCAGTCAATAGTCGAACGCGTGAGAGAGCGGATGGCTATGCGACGTCACGACGAGTTGTGCTATTTTGTACCAAATAAATATTTTTGACTTTTCATTCTTACATACTCTTTCAATGTCCCACAACATCAGGAAATAACAACATCCATTTCCTTATAGTTCTAAGAAGAAATTGATCAATAAACAATCACACTATACATCATCATCAACAATGGCGACCAATAGTGTTGCGCTTCGCGATGTTTGCAGCGCAATACCATCGTTTGATGGTAAAAATATTCCACTTCGCGAATTTTTAGACACTTGAAGAAAAGTGGCAGAGATAGTTCCCGAAATTGACCAATCGCTGTTTTTAACCATAATTAATCTAAAACTATCCGGATTTGCCGCAGATATAGCAGATTCGAAAACGCATCTTACACTCGAATCTCTCCTGAGAGATCTCAGAAACGCCTTTGAAAAACCCGTAGAATTATCCGATTTAGAATTGGAATTGACGTCTAACGTACAAAATTACAACGAGACAGCTAGAGACTACTCAATGCGTACGCGGAAAATCGCTAAAAGAATCAAAGAACACCTTAAAGAAGTATACACGGATGAAGAAAAACAAGAGTACCTGAAAAACAGATTGCAAGAAGTAAGCCAAACAGTAATAAAATCGTTTATCCGTGGACTTTTTGACCGGGTAGTACTTGGTCACAATTTGCTCTTGTCAAAAAACTTTTTAACACTCGAAAATGCGATCGACGAGGCCTTGAAATTCAAAATGAACTCATTCGCAGACAAGCAATGTGCCAAGCGATGAAACGCGAAAAATTCGAAGCTAGGGAAAATAGTCCCAATAAAGCGAAAATTCGTTCCGCACAGTCCAACGAGCAACATAGACAACGAGCGTTTTGTGAAAAACGTTTCGAGAATGCAACTCAAACAACATCAGATCAAATCGACGATCGTGACAGAGATTCGCACGATCGAAACGACTATCACAGGCGAGATTCACGAGGTTGTGACTGTCGAACCAATTCGCGGAACCGAGATTATCGAGATAACTGTCGCGATCAAGATTATCGTGATAACTCCCAAGACCGAAATTGCAGAAATTATTCTCGATATTGCAAAAATAATTTGCGTGATCAAAACTGTAGAGAGAATTCACGAAACCAAAAGTATTGCTGCCGAGTGAGAGATAACAAAAACAATTCGCAAAACCGATATTATAAAAACGAATTGCGTAACCGACAATATCGTGACGACTCGCGCGACCGAAAATATCGTGACAACTATCGCAACAACTATCGCGACAACTCACGCGATAATTATCGCAACAACTATCGCGACAACTTGTGTGATAATTGCGATTCGCGCGATAATTATAACAATCCACGTAATAACCAAAACAACTCGCGACGAGACGATTTTCGAGATCGCAATTATCAAAATGATCGAAACGGTCGGGATTATCCGCGCGATCGAACCAACTCACGAAAAGGACAGAATACCAGTAACACCGGAAACTCGCGAAAATCAGATTATCAATCAAGTATCGACACATCACAGATCGAACAGATAGTTCAATGACTACTTCAAAAGAAAGGAGTAATGTGCTCCACAAAACTTCGCAACAATATTCAGGTCACAACAATGGGCGACGCAAGTGCCGAAAAATCTAAACAAATTCTCCCCAAACAGACAAAGCAACCACAAGAAGAAACAAACCAATTACCAAAAAAGACAAAATCAAAACAAATAACGGAGAGTGTACTGTAGCGCGGCTAATTTTCTGGCCGGAATTTTCGGCTCGCTCGGGCTCACACGAGGCGACACCGCAGGGCCTAGTTGTTAAGTCGGGATAGCGCTTAATTTATTCGGTAATGATTTCATGTGTCCCCGGGACGAGAGCGCCGTGCGAGAGGAGCGACGGACGGGAAGGTCATAGAGGAGCATCGAGCCGGGAACATCGAGCTCGCGAGTCTTACCTCCCTGCTGTCGGAAGCGTGGACGACCGGACGATGCGGATTATCGCATTTCAGCGCATTCATCGCAGCATCGCAGCCATCGCATGTACGGCACGGCCGTCCGGAGTCTCGGGCCGTGCGAAGGAGGATTCACCGGGAGTCTCCCGGCAGGGGGAACTGAGTACCTCTGGGGAGAGCTCTGTTTTGCGGCGTCAACGAGTATGTCGTCAAATGGCCGGAATGATTAAGCGAGCGTCGCGCGAAGGAGATCTCGAGCGCGCGCTGATCGATGTGCGAAGCGATGGGCGAAGCGTTCGGCTGGGCCGGAAAGGGCCGAGCGGAACCCGGAAAAGTCCGAGTGGTCGTAGCGTTTGGGCAGGGGGGTAGGCGGGCGGTAATGAGAGCAATCGAGCGTCGATATTCGAGACACTTCTCCGTTGTGAGGCCGAGCGAGCGGATCGATCGACAACTGTGTGGAAAAATTGTTGGAAAGAAAGGAAGGAAGAAGGAACTCCGGGTTATGCGGCCATTAATCTCCGGGCCGGTTTTTCCACGGTGTGCTGTCTCTCGATACGGTGAGCTCTCTGTCCAAGGGACTATCTTTTGTATTTAAACGGCGAGATTTTGCTTGTACGATGTTTGTAATCCCGTGCGAGGGAGAATTGATTTTGTGATACCGACGGCGTGCTTCGTTCGACCGTGCCGGACGGAACGGGACCGCCGAGTTTCGGCAGGTGTGTGAGACGTTGCGTACGTGTGATTTTGTCTTGTATTGCGCCGCGTGGACGGACCGGGAAACCGTACTCGGCCTTACTCGAAGCCATCGTGAGTGTTTTTCTTGGGGAAATTAGTGAAGTCGAGTCCAGTATCGCGTTAAGAAATTTCCGGGAACTATTGTGTCGCCTTGGGAACCTTTCACGGGGGAGTGTGCTAACCGTCGAGTCGTCGCTTGCGAATTTCTGAGCGCGTGGTTCTGGGTGTGTGAGTTGGGTATTGCCGCGTCGAATGGGCCGGGTGAATGCTAAAAAGAAACGCCGCGATTAATCGGGCGAGGTGAATGAGAGCGTTGGAGTTTGTACCGCGCTGTGTGAGTGTGAATTTTTAGGGTTGAGCCATCATGCGTGAGACAATAAGGGGATTCGGGAGAGCGCGACCGTCTGTATGCGAGGGTGAGCGTATGTGCGCGAGCGGCGAGACGAGCAAGTCCCGTGAGCCGGGAGTATTTTCCCGGTGATTTGTTCTGCGAGCTTTATTTTGTGAATTCGAATTTCATTTACGGGACGAGGGTTTTACCCCGGGTTCTCCGGTTTTCTCCCTCATTAGCTTCGTTCTTTAATCAATAAACTCGAGTCTTTGGTTCCCGTACTTCGGTATTTGTGCAATTTATTTTGGATGTTATCTATTCTTGTGTTGTCCGAATGGTAGTCGCTAATCCAGCCACTCTGCCCTCGAGAAGACCGCAGCGAAACCGGGAAGGTTCTTTTTGTCGATCTTTTCCCGGTGCGTTTCGACGTACCTGGCGCCCATCCCTGATTGAGGGAAAATTAAGGGGAAAGATCGTAGGAGTTTGAGTGTAGGCTTTTACCCATCCGGGAAGAGCGCTACAGTACCCACAAAAATTGATTCAAATATTCACAACGAAATACCCCAAACTGAAACATCAGAAAACGAAGCTGAACTCATAAAAATACCTACATGGAAACAGACCAGGCAAATATTAAAAGGAAAACGCAGAATCAAACTACAATGGAAACCGATCGAAAAATGTCTAGCGCACTCATCTGAAGACGAAGATAGAGAAATAAACGAACCACGCAAACGAATTAGGAAACGCGAAGATAAAACGATTATGGAATACAAAAATAAAGGAAAATCTGAAAGTCCAACGAGGCCGCAAAAAGCAAAAAGCCCAATGAGGTTACAAAAAATAGAAAGCTTATCGCAGCATAGCAAAAGAGAGATTCGCGAAAAAGTCAGCCCCGACGGGGCAACCGGCTACTTATACGGTGACAAAAGCGAAGATAACGACGGAAACAGGGTGGAAAGCAACCTAAGCGAAAATTCCGGCAACTTATACGGTGAAGCTGATGGTACTGTCGTCGAAAATATCGATGGCAAACGCATAGAAACTCAAAAACACGGCAACTATCAGGCAACAAATAAGGAAAATGAACCGGAAAACGAAACAGAATCCGAAAACGTAAATTCCAACAAACAAGGATTTAAACCGTTGCCGACGAACATCGGAGAATCGTCCAGCGACGAAAATAGTGGTAACCCACCCGTTCAACCAACTTTCAGATCACCATCCACGGCTATAAAACAAAAAACAAACAATTTAAAAAACGACGGAAACAGCATACCATAGGAAGTGCCACCGAACTTCCAATCACCACCAATTTCCAGAAACGCCTTAAAACTCGGAAATTTACAATCACCTGTACATCCCAAAATCAGGTTACCACCAATCAACGCCGAACGAACTTCCGAGAAACACCCTGCACAAACACCAGTGCAACCGAACTTTAGATCACCATCGATTCCCGAAAAAACAAATATTACCGACATACCTGACAGATAAAACAAACAACACCAAAAACAACAGCAATAATGGACGGTCAGCCATCAGCATCAGCATCCATCTTGAATGTAAAAATTGAATGCCTCCTCTGCCCGAAGAAGATGAAGGCGAGTAAGCTGGCCGATCATGCGGCCAGGTGTTATGTAGAGCTGCAGAAGCGGACGGCGAATTTGGGATCGCGGCATACAGGATGCCCGATATGTTGCTGCGTGCTCCCAGCAAACCGACTGACGGTGCACATTGATAAATGCGTCGCCTATTTGCTGAAGCTACAATTATTCGATCAGCAACAGTATTATAACCAACAACAAGAGGCAGAACAACGACAACCAACACCAAATTATACACCGCACACACTCGAGGGATCACCACCACCGCCGAAAAAAGAAGACACAGAAGAAGAAAACACAGAAGGAGAAAACACAGAAGAAGATGCAGAACCCAAAGACACAAAAAACGTAGATACTGAAAACACAAACGATACGAACGAAAAAAGAGACGAGACGAACGAAAAACCAAACGGAAACGAAAAAACAGACGAGACGAACGAAAAACCAAACAAAAACGAAAAAACCGACAAGACAAACGAGAAACCAAACGGAAACGGAAACAACGACAACAAAAACGAAACGCATTTCGACCCAAAAAATCTGACCTTTGAACAAGGTATGGAATGGATCAATATCCAAAAGCTTAAGGCCTTACGCAAAATTAAAAACTTCAGCCCAACTTCAGTTGGTTGGCTCAGACCAACATTTTCCTCGCGAAATTAAATAAAGAAAAGAGGAACCTCTTTAAGCCACCAACAGAACTCCTCAACACCAGAACACCAAAATAAAATTTTAATCAGACTACCAAGACGAACGACAATAACGAAACTACATTGAATCATACACACAACCATTACATCTTTAAATCTTAATAAACAATCATACACATATAATACAACATATAATAATTATTTAAATATATACAATAGGCATAAACGCGACATGCGTCGCGCAGCGTCGGTAGAGGATAACGGGAAACAAAAGAACCCCTATATAATATTTTGTTTAATTGTTTTTCTCTCTCTTCATTTATAAAAACAAATTATCGTTTTAGTCTTTTTCTTTCTTTTTTCATTTTTTTTTATTTTCGTAAATTCTCTACGACCAATATATATGCAACGCTTTTTTTCCTATAAATATTCGTGTTAATCATTTTACCCATTTCCAGAAATAACTTCCATCTTTCACCAACAAACCACTTCCAAATAACATACCTAACCCACTAATCACCACTATTCAGAACTTAGAATGTTACAGGCACTATGACCATCAAAATACCAAAATTATAACCAAAACCTCGAAAAAGGAATGTTAGGACAACAAAATATTTATACCAATAAACAATGGACAACCAAGGAGGAACCGAAATCTATTAAATACGGACAGATTTGACAAATGGAATAACATTTTTTGGGAAAACAAACTTGGAACTCTAGCAACCGAACGAAACAGGACAACATTTTAATTTTTCTTAACCATTTTTGTCACCAAATTTAAACCCATCCAATTTAACTAAACCATTCCCACTAACACGAAAGACTAAAAGTTTACTCAGTTACAGATATCAACAACCACCAACTATTTTAAACAACCACAGGAGTGTACCGCAAATCAACTTCAAAACCAAAGGATAATCCTCCAAATCAATCCAAACAACAACCAGGAGCTTCACGTCTTTAACAGTCAACAACCAGGGGCTTTACTTCTTCAATAATCAACAATCAACAATTAGGAACAAATAACCACCAAAACACATATCCGAAAAACATTACACAACCTACACAAAAATGAAAATATTTTAGAAAATCAACAAAAACCAAAATAACTTTCTTTTTCAATTATATCGAGTTACATCGAGTTACTCAACAGATTATGTCAAACGTAAAAATTATAATATCCGATGCAGGGGCATCGTTTCCTCCCAGAGGGGGAATGTAACGGCCGCAGCCTAACTTTTGAACTTTTGACTTTAATATTTATTCGAGGGTATCGATACGGAGCGTTTCCGTTCGAAACGCTCTTCAAAGAAGCCCTTAAGGCTATCGCACATCCGGACCGCCGCGAGCGGCCACTTATCTACTAGTCTAAACACTCTTTATCCTTTTGTAGCAGCGAGCGCGAAGCCCTCAGCTTGACGCCCGCTTTATTAGTTCAGCTCCGACCAACGACCAGTGCGGTACACCTCCGAATTACACTCTTCGACTAATAAAACCATAATACTTTTATACTTTATCCGACTCGACTCATTCAACGCGTGCCTGACCAATCGACCATCCGTCACAAATGCGTCAACAAATGGACATTGTACGACATGTTCGTGGTTCCATATCTTGTTTGGTACCCCGTTACATATCGCTGTAGAAGTGTTTGCGCTGTGTTCAGTTCATCGGCGCCAAGGATGGTATTTTTGTTTAAGATATATACGGCCCAGGATAACATTGACAAGAACGTGCGATCTTCATCAGGAATTATTCCATCTAAACAAGGTACTGCGTAGAATTGTATCCAGTTCCTTCATTCGGACGCTTTCCACTGCTTTCTGTCTTTTGTATTTCTGGGCATCCTTGAGATTCTGTTTGGAGGTCTTAAACGTGTCAGTCGTGAATCGATTTCCGTAATATTACTAGCACTGCCGCGGTACCAATTGTCAGTACGCTTCCCATCGAGCAACAACTTAGCGTGACTTTTGGCGACACCCATGTACACGTTGTGCATGCTGTCGACAACGATGCCGGACTCAAAATCGAATTCTAATAGAGCCGACATTGCAGCGATTCTTTTGACCCCCCTACCGTCGTCTCGGTATTGTGGGCTTCTTGCATAGCATTTCGAATCTCATCGTTAGTTCGAAGAGCGGCGATTTCGTCGACGGTATATATACGATGTAACAGGAGCAGATGCCTTTTACAATAATTTTTCCGTATTTGCGCACCTTCTTAAGAGGAACGGGCACTCAAACGGAAGGATTCGTGGACCCAAGCGTCTAGGAATTAGGGGTTGGTGTGTCAGAGACGTTTTTTTTTTGTGAGACAACAATAATTTTTATTTATAAATTGACAAGCTCTCATGTGTTTACAAGTTTTTCTCTTTCTTGAATTATTTTGTTTCTTTATTATCGTTCGAGCTATTTATTTCCGTTCATGACCAAGTTTGTGGAGATCGATTATTCTGATACTCGGATCTTATTCCTCTTTATCTTGAATAATTTACGTGCTTGAAGTCGGAAGATTAAGCTACAGAATTTATTCGCGTGTATACCGCACTGCGCACGCGCCGGCAGCTCCTCGATCGCCGCTGAATCCAGCTGGTCGTCGCGCTCGGCTGTCTCGTTGTGACGTCACGGTACGGCGATCGACGGTGACAGCCCGTTCTCCTCGCGAATTGCAATTGGTGTTTATTTGCGAAATGGACGTTTTTACCTTAATATGATGGTGTATCCGTCTTCAGGGAGCGTGAACGTATCCCTGGGTATGCCTTTTTATGTCCTTAGAGTTGTCAAATTATTCGGTGACATTTGAGGCTTTTCTGACGGTCACTTTGGTCACTTTACCCGTTCACTCCGAATGTCTCTTTTATCTGCTCCGTCCACTTGAGCTTGTTAGACAGGCTTGTTTACTCGTAATGTCTTAAATCCGACTTCGGCACAACTGTTCTAAGTCCGAACAGGCACGAAAATTTATAAGTTCAGTATTGGACGATTTTTATAAGTCCACAATCAGCGCGAAATTCATAAGTCCTTTTTCGGCACGAATTTTTATAAGTCCACTCGGCACGAAAATTTATAAGTCAAAGTGTCACAATTTTTATAAGTACAAATTGGCACCAAATTTTATAAGTTCGTTTCCGGCACAAAATTTATAAGTCCATTCGGCACAGATTTTATAAGTTCACTTTTGCACAATGCACTTTTATTTCACTTTTACTCACTGTTCACTTTTCACTGGTAGTCCTTGAGAGTTGTCCGCTGGTAAGGTAGATCGTTGAACTGATGATCGACTTCCGAAATCGCCGTCTTTTATACCCCGATTTTGGACTCCTACCCCGTCGGATTGGTAGATTTCTGGCAGATTCGCGTCGGCGTGCGGCCACCCGCCTATGAATTTTCTTATTGGTTGGAAACATTGTTCTTTCTTTACCCTCCAATCCCGGGTCGGTATTATAGTGACGCTCTTCCGGTGTTATCCGTTGAGCTAATGGTGTGCTCGGTCGGTGCCGTGTGCACCGTGAGTGTCGTCATTTCGGTCCAATCGGCGAGAGTAGTGGTGTACAGGGCTGGGGAGACAGAGACCATCTGTTGTTCCCCCTCCACCACCCCTGTCTGGCGCCATCCCCCCACCCCCCGTCTGGACCGGGATGCTGTAGCGGGCCCAATCCGCGCACGCGGGCGGGTGGTGGGGGTAGTTTTTCGCGGGAGAGGGGGGGCCATATGTTGTTCCCCCTCCACCACCCCCTATCTGGCGCTATCCCCCCACCACCGTCTGGACCGGGATGCTGTAGCGGGCCCAATCCATTTTTCGCGAGAGGGGGGATAGTGAAAAATTCCCGAACTGTGATTGGTTGAGAAATTTTCCCCGAGCTTCGATTGGTCGTTGAAAATTCCCCGAGTTACGCTTGGCCAGTTTTCCGGGAGCTCTCCGAGAATTACCGATCTACGTTAAACTGTAATATTATTCTACAGTCGGTAAAGTCGCTTTCTATATTATCATACTGTAATGGTAATATCTTACCGACAATAAAAAACACATTTAAAGAATCAGGCGAATCATTCGCGTATGCTCGTTCAATGTTTGTTGGACTGGGTAACGCGTCGATAACTGCGTTTGCTGAAGACAAATCGGTTGATTGACTAGCGGGTTCAGATTGATTTTCCCACTGCTGAATGACTTTTTCAGTTCGACGTCGTCGTTGCCGGCTACAAATTTGAGAATCACTTTTTCTTTTGCGTGACTCCATATGTAGAAGAAAAATTGGTTCTTAGGGCTTCGTAGATTTTGATATATACGAGCAGAACGCAGTGCAACTTCGATTAAGTTAACTTTCAGAACATTTACATCTTACGTTACCGCAAAAAGGAAACTTTTTTTTTTTACACACTAATTCTCTTTCCTGACATTCCGAGCGCAACTATAAATGGATGTATGAAGCGAGGAAAAATGAAATCAATGAGTTAAAGAAATAAACTGACTTTTACTATGAATTATTTTTTAAATAGAATTTTTTGAAACATCTCCATGAATGCACACCATCCTTTCAACCGTTGTAACAAATTTCGTTGAGAAATAGCCACCTCGAATGTTCGTCGAAGAAAACTTGCACGGACTCGCACGAACTCGCGCTGATTCGAGTTTCGTAAGGGGGAGGGTGGGTGAAGACCATGCAAAGCATATACGAAAAGAGAACACATTTTTTCATATATATGCATATTCTTAAGATAACTTGTAAAAAGTACAATTGAACGGCGTACGGGTACGAATAGCGTCGAAGAAGAAAGAATTTTTCGCCAACACCGATTGAGGTTATGTATGCACATGGCACAAGACTTTTTTATAACGATAATAGAATGGGAAAAAAGAAAGAGATTATGAGAATATAGAAAGAAAAAAATAAATCAATCTATTCCGCGATCAAATAATACGAAGCCCACATAATAAATGACGACACATTTTCATTATATTTCAACTTCTACGGGGTCTTTCTTTCTTCACAGTCCCCGCCCGTCATTATTTTTCTGATTGCGTTTCAACCGTAAAATTGTATTATTCACACAATTACTTACCTTAAGTCAATGTACCTCTGCTACGTAAAAAATCACACGATATGTAACAAACGCTTCGCAGAGCCTGGCCGACATGCGGCGTACCTTATCGTGAAGCTGATTGGTCATCGACAAGAGCGCGCATTTTCAAACAAGAACCTTGAGAAAGCATTCGCTAGGTTCAATTTCTAGCTCGTTTCCTTATTTTTTGCTATAAAAATCTTATTTTCGAGGTTCTACATTCATAATCTATTATTATGATAAAATTGTGCTAAACTTTTTAAAATTTGCAAAAATTAGAGCTATTTGTTAATTTTTCGAAGTTTTCGATAAAATAAAAAATATTGTAATGTCTGAGCGATCTGATCGACTCTGTTTAGATTTTATATACGATCAGCTGAACAAAAAATTATACTTTAAAATTGCAAGAAATGAAAAATTTCGAATCAAGGCGCAAGGGGCGTGGCCACGCGTTGCTGTGAACGTATCTTTGATAATATGCAAGTATGTACTTCCCAGGCATCTATACGCAAGCGCACTGTGATTGCTTACTCACAGTTATGGCAGGATATTGTAACGGCCGCAGCCTGACAAATTTCATTATTTTAACTTCGAATATTTATTCGAAGCAAAGAAGCCCTCAAGGCTATCGTTCACTCGGACTGCCGCGAGTGCCCACTTATCTACTAGTCTAAACGTCCTTCGACTCTTTATTCCTTTGTAGCAGCGAGCGCGAAGCCCTCAGCTTCACGCCCGCTTCAGTTAGTTCAGCTCCGACCGACACCGCGAATGGTACACTCTCTCCAAATCTCCGACTAATAAAGACCAGTACATTTCATTTCACATAATCTTCGACTTCATTCATTATACGCAGTGCCTGACCCATCGACCATCCGTCACATTTGGTGTCAGAGTGGGCGTACCACGTAAACATGACTGCTTAAAAAAAAAAAATCACTTTTTTCAAAAAAAATTTCACCCAGAACCGACAACCGTGCTCGAGCCGCGCTCGAACGAATAAACAAGACTAGAAGTGAAAAACAGTGAAACAAAAACACAACGAACAGTGACACTAAGTGGAAAAAAACAACGAACAGTGAAAAAAGGAAAAAAAACCCAACCAGTGAAAAAATACACACAAATAGTGAAACGCACAAAAAAAACACATACAGTGACAAATAGTGAAAAGAAACGACTAATAATAAAAATATACATAGTGAACGGACACGTATTAAATAATAATTAATAAACAACATAATATAGATAGATAGATTTATTTACGCACATATATGAATACAGTGATTCAAAGTGCGGGAGGTTCTACATATTTCAATTGGTGATACAGTATAAATATAATAGTTTTTTTTTTTTTTTTTTTTTCATTCGTTGTGGCTTAACGGCTAACGCTTAACTAAGGTTTAAATAAGGTATTTCGGGGTTCCAGCGAGTCGTCGACTTTCCCTTTAGCTTATAACGTAGTTGATCTTATTGAGCTAGTTCCTAGCCTATTACGGGGGACCCAGTAATTTTGACAATCGAGTGCTTCCTGATCAGCTGTTCATAATCTCCGCTCTCAACATGGCACATTTGGACATAAAAAAAAAAAAAATAGTGATGCTCTGTAAGTCGTTTGCGTCAAGTAGCTTAAAAATATTTTCTTCATCGGTTAATTCGGCGGCAAAGCTTGGCATGAGATAGTGGCATCTGAAACCATCGTACATCGGGCATTTTAGCAAAATATGTTGGAAAGTTTCATTTTCATTAAAATTACAAATTGAGCAGATTTGCGTTGGATCGATCCTGTGCAGCGCTTTGTTTATGATAAATCTTTTCGTATATTTAGTTGCAAGTCTCAGTTGGGCTTTGGTTCTAATATATACAATCGGGCATCTTGTCGGGTAATGAGAGAGGAAGTCATCGTTTGCAAACCTTTGTAGTCGAAACTGCGTTCCTGTGGTAGCATTATATTTGTCCATATCACTGTTTTTGAGCCGGGATTTGACAGAGTCTAAGACTTCCTCTCTTTTGCTCAACCAGAGTAAGCTAGACGGGTTTGTCCATAGCTCTTCCATGTTCGCGTCGCCCAGTGCGTTCTTCAACTGTATAACCCAGTTATGTTGTGGATCCACATTTGGACTATTCGTTAGCTCAATCATTCGCAACAGGCCAATTTTTGGCAGGCGCGACTCACCCATCTTAAGGACCTTGATTATCCAATCCACCGCCGTATTGATAACATGAAATGTGATATTACTAATGCCTAGTTCAAGCCGCAGGGTATACCCAGGCGTACTTTTTGGCAAGTGGAGAAGCCTTTTGAAAAAATCGAGCTGTGCGACCTCCAGATGTGTCGTGTAACGCAATCCCCAGATCGAGGCAGTATATAATAACGTCGAGGTTACAATACTTCCGTAAAGCTTCAGTATAGCGTCCCAAGCATCCGCCCTGGCTGTGGCCAGTAAAGAAACGACAGTTCCGGTCGCGATTTTTATTTTTTTAACCGTTTGTTTCGCGGCTAACCATCCCAGGGCGGATGATGAGAAAACTACTCCGAGGTATGTGTATTGCTCAACAATGGCAATCGGCTCTCCATTATACACGACATTTTTCGAATTTTTTCCGATTTTACCGCCCGCTCTGAAGATTACGATTTGCGTTTTCAGGGTGTTTACAGTTAAACCATTCTCTTTACAATACTCATTCAACAGTACGAGTTTTCTTCTTAGGTCGACCGGTGAATAAGCTAAGATTATAAGATCATCCGCGTACAACAGCATAAGAAGGTCTGTTCGGTCCGTTACGTCTATTCCTCTCGCGTTTTTCCCTCGAAAGTAGGAGATCATGTCGGAGATATAGATTTTAAACAACAGCGGACTGAGAACCTCGCCTTGTAACACTCCCGCACTGACATAGGCCTGGTTGGAGAGCCCTTCTTTAGTTTTAATTTGCAAGGTTGCCGCGTCGTATAATCTTCTCAAAATCCGAATCGTCTTAGCGCTGATACCTAAGGAGAACATTTTCATCCACAACTTTAACTGTGGCACAGAATCAAAGGCTCGTTTAAAGTCGACGAACAGGGCGTAAACTTTCCCCCCGGACTGCCTGAGCCGCAAATGCAAGACTGATTATAGGATGAAAATGTTATCGCTTACCCCCTTCCCTTTACTGAAGCCGGCCTGTTCTTCGGGCACTACGTCTCTTTCAGAAGTCCAGAGTTCCAATCTGTCTTGTAAGATCTGTGTGAAAATTTTCGTAATAACGTTTACTAAGGCAATCCCTCGATAGTTCAACGGATCCATCGGGTTTCCTTTCTTATGCAGCATACTGATCGTAACTCTGGACCATGACGTGGGGAGTACTTCGCTGTCGAGTATTTTGTTAAACATTGCTAGGATATACGCGAACCATTCTTCTGGAATTGCCTTGTAGAACTCGCTAGGGATCGAGTCGACTCCCGGAGCTTTGCCGCGCTTTACCTTTGTAATACATTTCTCAAGCTCTACCGGAGTTATTGGACGGTCCAAAATAGGGTCATAAACACCCGAAAAAACGATTGACGAAGGAATTCTCGGCTTGTATGTGTCGGCTAAAAACTCATTCCACATGGCCTTGGACGGGCAATCAATATGTTTGGACCGGAATTTACAATTTCTCACCGCGCTCCAAAAGAGCTTGGGATTGTTAACATTTGCGAATTTTTCTACTAGAATATGCATGCTCGCCTTTTTCTTTTCTCTTAATAAATTTGAATAGTCTGTTCTTTTATCTACTGTGACGTGGCACGTCACAAGTCCCTTCCGCTGCCTGGCTCGAAGGCCCACCACTCACCTAGGGAATAAACCGGAATTAGGACTACAATTTAAGCAACGATTAGTAACTTTGTTAACCCCTTCCCTGACTGACCTTCATCCTATATCACCCCCGTCAGACCTCAAACTCACTTATCGAAGGCCCCGTCAGCCTCCGACGCAGCCACCGAAGACCCAGCGCAGCCACCGAAGACCCAGCGCAGCCACCGAAGACCCATCGCAGCCATCGCAGACCACCCTGGAGGGAAATTGAACCCCTGCGAAGCCTAATCGACCACGACCGACCTAGACAGCCCAAAAGTTTATACACCGGCAGACCTTTCAAGCACTAACCTGCAAAACTGATGACAGTCCCGAAAAGCCCAGTCCGACACCGACAGCCCCGGGAAAAATTCCGACGAGTCGGAGCATCCTTCCCGACTCGTCCACAGGCACTGAAGAACCCGGCGACACCCCCTCGGCTCGGATTGCCGAGTGTAAACCGACGAGGTGTGTCGTCCGGGTAAACACTGAATTCAGCACGCGATCTGTCACGGGAGAAGCTTCGCCTACAGGCCGCACGGAACCGCCACCTCCCGACAAGAAGAATTGCCCGTCGATCGATGGGCAAATCGATGACGAGGATGCGCGCGCCGAACGTCGCGACGAGTCTTCCGTCGCGACGAGATATTCGCACGGCCGCGCGGCCAATCCCGACGCCCATCGACAGCTAGTCCCGAAATCGACCAATTACCCCACGCGACACCTGTCGCTCAGTACACGACCGACCCTAAGGTCGGAGAAGAAGCCGGAAGCAGCGAGGCTGTCTGCACTTCGAGCCCAGGCGTGTGAAAGAGTAGAGCGTGTGACAGGTGTGAGAGGATAATAGAGAATTATTAGGACATTTTACGACGACTCGGCCATCCCCGTTACAATTCAGACTCCTTCCCGGAGAGAACAGACCAATAAGCCATTGCCCAAGGATACGATTTGGGCCGAGTACGAGGAATTATAACGACAAGGCTAACCAAGGAATATTGTGAGGAATTTTGAGAGGAATATCGGAGAAATTGTAACCGATATTTTACGAGTGACCCGGTTGAGTGAGTAGTGAACAAGTTTTCCCCCGCCGACCCTTTTCTCACCTTTTCCCGTCTCCCCAACCCCCTGAAGATTTACCCGAACCCCTTTTTGTAATATCAAGCCGTTTCTTTGAGTTTTTCCACGCTATTTATTTTGGAATTGTATAAAGTTTTGACCGTCGAGTACCGGCCGCCACGTGCGCCGACATTTTTGAGTTATTCGAACACGTGCGCGTGAGTGGTGGTATTCGCGGAGATTTCCAGCGTGCGTACCGTTTATCGTTAATTTTCCCCCCGTTTCCCGAGACACGTTATTGAGATATTTTCCGATTTTTACCATTGTGATTTTTGCAAGTTTTTGTATGTGCCGAGGTAATTTGTCAAGAAGCCCTGGAACAGTGTCCCCGACCTGAGAAGTCTCATCCCCCTCCCCCCCCCCCCCGTTTTTCCCTGCTAGCCGTGTGCCGCGCAGTATTAGATTTCTTTCGTTCTTTTCTCTCCTTTTCTTTTTTGGAAGTTACGGTGCTACACCGAGAAAGTAGCTGGCGCCCAAAAACAATTGACATTTTTATTAGTTTTAGTTCTTTTTGATTCCGAGTTAGTCCGACCACTTTTTTGTGTAGAGTTTTTCACCGGCCAGCCCCCCCCCCCCTTTTCCCTGCGATTGACCCTTAAGAATTATTACCGACTCCTGCGTATTGATTAAGTTTTCTATTTTCTGATTTCCCTTTTTTTTGTATTTCCGATTTTTGCTTTTCTTCCATTGTTTATTTTTCGAGCCCAGTATTATCATTATTATTGCGAACTTTTCTCTTTCCGATTGATATTAAGATATTTTGTTATTTTCAAGTTCCTATTCATTTTCTTTTGTTATTTCTTCGAGTATTAAACGATCACATATTATAATTTTCTACACAAAACGTGGGTACGTTATTTCCCCCTTTTTCCCCTACCCTATACCCCCCGGATTGACCCGATTTTCGGAAAATAAAAGAAGGCTGCAACGTCACACTACATACAATTGGATTAGACGATTGTCGCCACGCGCTGCTCTCATATTTTTTAATTTCACTCGCAACTCTTTCCTCATATCACGGCATTCTTTGTCGAACCAGGGCTTACACGTGAAGCTTGACGGTGCGCGCACTTTTTGTTTGATCAGATCGGCCGCTTTGGCAGCGGACTGTATCGCACGACACAAATTTTCACTAAGCTCATTTATCGAGGTAAGCTCAAAGTTTATAAAAATACCGGGCGATAGACGTAAAAAATTACTGTACATTTCGGTCGTTTCATCCTTCCACTGGATCGATTCGCTACTAACTGTCTCGACGACAGGTGTCGCCATTTGCTCAGGCACGAGGTAGTCCGCGAAGAGTTGCACGTAAACCGGGAAGTGATCGGAGCCGAGTAGATCGCCCTCCACTTCAAGGTCGCAGATGAATTCAAGTTTTGAGGCATTCACCCAAATCAAGGTGTATTGTGCGGGTCTGTCTTTAATTGTTCTTCCGTTGAGTAATATAAATTCGTTTTCCGCCATGAAGGCTTGAAGTGCTAGCCCTCTGTCATTCGTCACAGTGTCAATTGATTCTCTAGTTTCGGAGAGGCATGTACCCTCAAAGATTTCCGATGGCAGATCATCAAAAGTTGAAACTCGGGCGTTGAAGTCTCCTCCCAGGATGATGATATCTTCTGGAAATCTATCCACTATGTCGGTCAGTGTAGGCAGGAGCAAGTCTAGCAGATCGGTAATATCGAGAGCAATCCTAAAGTAAAACGAGCCGACCAGGGCGTGCCACGACGCACATGAAATCCTCACCAATGTCCACCAGTGCGAAATGTCGATTATTTCCGTGTTCCAAGCGTTTTTTACGACGGTTACCAGTCCGCCGCAGGCGCGACCTCGGACTGAAGTAGTTTCTCAGTGACAACGGCAGCGAGTTTGGTCGCTCCGATTCGCACCAGGTTTCACAGAAGCACCCCATTATCATGTCGTCGTGAAAGTTATTGTTAGGCAGGTTGTTGATACCGTGGAGGTTCCAGAAGACGAGTTTCTCGCGACCTAGTTTTTTGGGTACGATGGTTCTGCGGGTGTGGTTGTTACAGCAGGCCCAGTGTTGGCTCTTTTTTCGAGGGAACCAGTTGTACGGTTCCAGAAGATCCACTCATCATCAGTTTTCAGTTTTTGGAATCCAATTTTAAATGTTTTTCGTTCGGCTCGCAACTCCCTAGCCTTGGCCGCGATTAGTTTGTTAATTTCCCTGTCCGTGCTAGTTCTTTCGTGCTCGATGTAGATAGGTCTAGCTCCAAGTTTAGCTTTCTGCCTCATTATTTGATCCTTGGCTTGGCTATTGCTTAATTTAGCGAAGATGAGTTTGGGCGGTTGCTTCAGCTCTCTAATCTCGGATACGGCGTTTACTACGCCAAACTCATTTTGCAAAAACTCCGATACTTCATCAAGAGCAGAGCGTTGATCCGTCCGAGGGAGTCCTTTAATAACGATGTTGCTGCTGACGAGCTTTTTTTCCTGCGATTCAAGTTTAATTTTCAACGTCGTTAATTCTCTCAATAATGCGATGTTTGAGGCCCCAGGATTCTCCTCCAGGCGAGTGACTCTTTCCTGTAATTGCGTGACGTTGCTATCGAGGCCGTTTTGGGGTACCTTGACCTCCAAAGCGTTGAGCTTCTTATTGAATTTAGCTTCCATAGACTTCATGGCATTTTCTTGTTGTTTGTTGTTTCTGTTTAGCTCCTCGCGCACCTCCAGCTTGAGGTTTTCCAAACATTGTTTATTTTCCGCATTCGTCTCCTCAAATCGTCGCTCCAATCTGTCCGTGTTCCGCCGGTTTTTTTCTGTCATGGCAGCCAGCTGGGCTAAAATCAAATTTGTACTGTCGGATTCCCCATTTCCCGAGGTAGACTGTCCTTGGCTCATTGTCGTTGAATTGCTGCTTACAGGTGGTTGCCTCTTCTCCGTAGTCGGTTCCTTTTCGTCGACAAGATCCCCGAGGCTAGATCTTTTTTGGCCTGTCGATTCGGGGCGCAGGAGGGCTTCTTCTGGTGGGGAATGCGGTGTCAAATTACTGCGTTTAAAAGGAGAATTATCCATAAACTGGCCTATGAGGCTTTGCTCGAGTACGTCTCTTTTCCTCTTTAAAATTTCTTTTAAATTACCCGCCGAGTCGCTCCTTCCTCTGGCTTGCAGCGATTCAGCTCTCGTAGGCCTTCCGACCCTCCGTTTCTCTGTGTTCTGTGATGACGGTAACTTGGTGTGAGGCGACTCCCGCGATGCACCCGGGGTAACGGTGCGGCCCTTCGCGGTGATAGGGTCTTGCTTCGGCGTCGCACAGGTGTCACAAGCGTCGTCTTCGCTCGATCTATTTGGGTCGGTCTTATCAGAGGGCGTACTATTCGCAGCGCTATGTGGCAGAAAATTGAAGCTTAAATTGCCGATCGTTCCGCCGGTATTATCGTGATCTGTCATCTTACAGATAAACAGACGCTCTAACCTCTCTCAGATTTCAAAGTAAAACAAACTGTGCGAAGAATCTGTCCCTGCACTCGCACCAACAATGTTTTTTAGGACAGTCGGTGGTCTGCCCTTTTTTAGTCCTCTGGGTAACTTGATCTTTTTTTTAAGGCTAGCCTTGAGCAACAAAAATTGAAACTTTTGGCGACACAACTGACACTAGGTCCTTTCACTTATTAGTCCGGAACAGAACCTCTAAACAACATAATATAAAACAAATATTAAACTTTTAGAATATATTAAGGCAACAAACGGACGCATAACAAAAAATAATAATAAAAACAAAAAGTGCCAAGTGTCGAGCAAGTGTCGAGCGAGCGAGCGGCATCGGGGTTACCGACCGCCGAGGAAACCCTCGCGCAGCAGCGGCAGCAGCGGCAGCGGTCGACTTTACCGCCAGCGAGCGTCATTGACAGGCAGCATCGATCCGCCACGGCCGTGATCCGCCGCACCAACGCGACTCGCCCGTCAGCTGCCGACCACTGACGCACCATCCGCCACCGGAAAAAATCTCGAAAAATAGAAGGAAGGAAGGAAAGACGTAAAAAAATATATAGAAGAGAGGAAGGACGAAACAAAAAAAAATAAATAATAATCCGGAAAGTAAATCCATGTTATTAGTGTTCCTCATCAGCGTGGTAATGTAAGTATCAACTTATGTATATTTTATTCTGTTTAGAAAAAAAGCGTAGCAAAATTTTTCTCAAAGAAAAAAAAAAAAACAACAACATATAATAGTTTTTCTCAAAAGAGAATTAGTATCCCGCGGGAACCGAGCGCCGACAGCCGACGGGATGCGTGTCAGTGGCGTACGACCGTCAAGAGCATGCGACATACACACATGCAATAAATTCATAACAATTTCCTTATTTCTTTTAATCATAATAATTTAAAAAAAAGAAGTCATAATATAATTTTTAAAAAAAAGTAAAGAGAAAACAATAACGCGCCTCGTACGAGACGGCAGCGAATATGTATATTGTAACGAATATGTAGCTGACTATTCGTTGAGACACACGATATTAGTTAGGATTGACAATAGACGGACGAACGGACGATCGATACAAGATCGATCGTCATGTAAAACAGTCTGGACTGACACGTCTGACCGAACAGACGTGTGACAGCTCGTGCTCGGGAAATTTAGATGCGATTGTATTAATAATATCCGCCCCCAAACTAAATACGTGCGTTGTTCATTTGCTCGGACGTTACAATATATACACATAAATAATTCCTTTTTATTTAAATAAAATAAATAATTTGTTTCTTTTCTTTAACTTTCGAATTTTTTCTTTTGTAATTTTTATAAAAAAAACAACAACTCAAAACCTTCTCACACAACTAATGATTAGTTAATTAAATAAATAATTTTTTTAACAAACATAAAAAACTCGGAAACAAACAAACGATTAGCTTTGTGTCAATTTTTAACTTTAGAAAAAAATAAAGTAAAAATACATACACATTCATAAAAAAAGAGAAAAACAAAAATAACCAAAATGGAAGATATTACCTTCACATTTTTCTTGCGGTTTCCTGAGTGAAACCCCGTGACAATTTGCAACCCCTAATAGTGATAGTGGTGATGATGGTAATAATAGTAATAATAAAAACAAACAACAATAAACACTATATAACAACACAATACAATAATAATCAATAGTTATTTTTCCTACACATTAACAAATAAATAAAAAGAGAAAAAAAATGGCATTTCTCTTTTCTTAGTTTTACAAAAAATTAAAAATAAGTCCGCCGAAACCGCCTCGGCGCACACGAACAAGTAGCGCAAATAGTTTTTTCCGCTCAGCATTATCTGAGAAATCAAAGGTAAGAACGGTCAGTTAATGTCCTGGAATTCCGGCACAAAACCGTCATTCCGTCCTCGACCATAAAGGTCTCACGCCCATTAAGAGCAAACGCATACATTCGTCCTTTTTACGATCATGTTGCGCTGGATAATGCCCCGCAGAGGCCGACCTCAATTGAGGTGCGCACGACCCAAGCATAAGTCATGCTGGCAAGCACCTCCCCTACGATACCTTTGACTGGGTAAGAACGGTCAATGAAGACAATGATAATCCCGTACCTAACACAATGAAGCTCCGTGACGTACAAAATCTTGTACCAAACTTTGACGGCAAAAATATGCCACTTAACGACTTCAAACGCGCATGTAAAAATGCTGCGAAACTAGTAATAGAGAACGATCGAGCGCAATTTCTGACGATTGTTCAACTCGAACTGTCGAGAGTTGCCACCGATATTACAGACACGAAAACTTAAAGCACATTAGATTCACTCTTGAGAGATCTCAAGAGCGCTTTCGACAAACCAGTTGAACTATCGGATCTCGAAACCGAATTAAAATCGAACACACAAAATTACGGCGAATCTGTTCTCGTGTACGCAACGCGTACGCGAAAAATCGCGAATCGATTCGAGAATAGGCTAAAAGAAGTTTACCGAGCAGAAGCTCAACAAGAATATCTAAACGAACGAATAAACGAAGCGAGGCAAACAGTAATAAGAACTTTCATTCGCGGATTAGCCGACCAAATTGGAATTGTCATCATGTCAAAAAATTTTCTAACCCTCGAAGAAGCAATGGACGAGGCATTGAACATCGAAAACGAACGCATTCGTAGGCAAGCTATGCATCAAACATCAAAACGCGACAAATCGGAAACCAGGGCTAAAAGTCCAGAAAAAGCCAGGGTCCGATTTACTTAGAGTTCCGATAGCGGACTTAAATTTTGCGAAGTTCATCGCGAAAATCCCACACATTCGACGACCGTGTGCTATTCTGTACAGCGACTACGAGAAAACACAAACACACGCACCAACAGTCGTCAATATCGAGATGATTCGAGCAATAATCACCGAAATAATTCGCGCGATAATTATCGCAATAATCCACGCAATAACCGTCAAAACAATCCACGCAACATCTATCGCGGCAACTAACGCAATAACTATCGCGACAACTCTCGCGACAACTACCGCAACAACTAATGCGACAACTCTCGCGACAACTATCGCAATAACTATCGCGATAACTCTCCTAACAATTATCGCAACAACTATCGCGATAACTCTCCTAACGATTATCGCAAAAACTATCGCGATAATTCACCTAATAATTATCGCAACAACTCGCGCGACAATTAGAACAATTCCCGCGACAATCGAAACAACTCGCGACGAGACGATTCACGAGATCGCAATTATCAAAACGATCAAAATAGTCGAGATAATTCACGCGATCGTAACAATTCACGGGAAAGACAAAGTGGTAGTAACACCCGAAACTCGCGGAAATCTGATTACCAATCAAGTATAGACGCATCGCAGATCGAGCAGATTGTCGAGCGCGTACTTAAAAAAAACGGGAGATCCGCCTCTCGCGACAGCGCGACGGGAGGCAGGACACCGGAGCGCTCGTCCAACCCGAACTAAGAAAAGACGCAAAAGTTGCGCACACCGAGCCTAAACTCCTAAAACACGTAGGATCGGCATACGTAAAAAAAAAGACGGTAGCGTAACAGTTAGAAAAGCTAAAATAAAATTAGGATTAACGAATAGACATAAGCCACCAAGCGAGACCCTAGAGTCACGAGACCTGTACTCGAACCAGGCTGTGTTTCTTGCAGACACTGGAGCAGAGATAAATCTCGTAAGAGATTCCTTTGTTGCCCGAAATACGGAGATAGACCCGACGCTCATATACGAGCTCAGTGGCATCACCGACGGAACAGCGAAAACAACTGGTAGATGTTGCATCCGAATCAAGGAATTTAACATCGAATTCCACGTAGTCGACGATTTATTCCCGATTATGCAGGACGCCATACTCGGTGACGTCTTTTTCAGAGGAACGCCCGCCAATATACTCTACAGCGAAGCGTGCATAAAATTTGCTATAGCCTGCAAATTTTATGCACGCTTCGAAACAATCCCGTTCGAAACATTCGAGTGAGTGACAATACCAGGCAGATCGAAACTCATCGTACCCATCAGGCTAAAACCGACCGATCTCGAGGAAGGATACATCCCGAGAATTGACGCAGGTCCACGTCTCTATATGGGTAACGCTTAAGTAAAAAAACAACATCGGAATTGCGTACCTTTGCGCAATTAACTCGCAAAATTGCGAGATAAACCTAATAGTCCCGACGTTAGAACTAATACCAGTCGAGATTATCTAGCAAAAACCAATCGATAACTTCACACCGAATGACCTTCACGGTTCCTCAAACGTGGACATATTAGATCAACTGGGAAACGCCCGGTACTTTTCAACGTTCGACCTAGCGTCCGGTTTCTACCAAATAGAAATGCATCCAGCGGATAGACATAAAACAGCGTTTTCAACCCCGAATGGACATTACGAGTATCACCGAATGCGATTCGGACTCAAAAACGCGCCAGCAACCTTTCAAAGGTTGATGGACGTCGTACTATCCGGTCTTCAAGGCACAGACCTATTCGTCTATCTAGACGATATTGTAATATACGCGAGAGACATCACCGAACACGAAAATAAATTTAAGAGTTTAGCGAAAACACCGACTTCGGCAGGATTGACGCTACAAACCGAAAAATGCCACTTCCTAAACCGAGAAGTGACATACCTAGGGCACATAATTTCAGCCGAAGGCGTCAGACCGAATACGAGTTACATCTTCGCAGTCAAAAACTTCCCAACACCAAAAGACAAAAAAGGAATTGAACAATTTGTAGCACTTGCAGGCTACTATCGAGTGATTCCTTTAACCCAACAATCAAAGAAATCAGAGAAATTCGAAAGGACGGACGAATGCCAATCAGCGTTCGAGTACCTGAAGGCAAAAATTACCGAACGTCCAGTCCCAAAGTGTCCAGATTTTGACAAACCGTGTACACTTACCACCGACGCGTCAGACTACGCAATACGCGCAGTACTTAGCCAAAAGTATGGAGACTTCGATCATCCAATAGCTTTGTACTCGAGAGCATAAAAAAAAACCGAGATCGCGTACGACGCGATGAAAAAAGAGCTCTTAGCCATAGTGAAAGCGGTAAATACTTTAAAACGTATCTATACAGAAAACGGTTCACGCTATTCACAGACAACAGAGCACTAACATATATAAAAAACAAACCCGACATCTCGCAACAGCTACACCGATGGCAGATAATACTCAACGGCTACGAATACGATATTCAGCACAAACCCGGAAAATTGAACGCCGTTGCTGAAGCTCTTTCGAGAAGCCCCGCAGAAATCAAGCCAATCAGGCAACGCGAGGAGAGTTCATCCGAAAACGCAAAAGACCAGGAGACGAAAAAGCAAAAACTGTCTTCCGAACCGTCGCATCAAACTAGCGTACGATCAACAACCGAAACGGGTTCTGGAAACCCAGCACCTAGAAAAAAACGAAACACATGGGAACTGTCGACCGACGAATCGGAGGACAGAAAAACCGCATATCAGAGAACATACCAATCAGACTCTGACGAATCAATGGAACTAGTAACGGAACAAAAGAAACAAACCCAACAAGAAACGAACCAACCACCAAAAAGGACAAAATCAAAACAAAAAACGGAGAGTGTACCAACGAAAAAAAAAATTAATAATAGATACTGAAACATCAATCACCGAGTTATCGGAAAACGAAGGTGAATTTATGCGACCAATCAAAAAAATGGTCGAGGAGCTGAACTCAAAGGAAAATACGGAGCCACAATGGCGACTCTCCAAAAAACGTCCAAACGACACAACGGACGACGAGGCGGGTAAACGACAACCACGCAAACAACATAGGAAACGAGATGATGCTGAAACAAAACATAAGTATACAGATATAGATGATAGTACAACAGAGGAAGAACAACAAAAACAAGAGCCCATCGAGGCAACAAAAAACAAAGAGCCCAACGAGGCCACAAAAAGAGAAAACCCCAACGAGGCCACAAAAAGCGAAAAGCCCAACGAAGCCACAAAAAACAAAAAGCCCAACGAGGCAACAAAAAGAAAAGAGCTCAACAAGGCCAAATAAAACAGAAAGCTTATCGCAGCTTAACAAAAACGAGTTTCGCGAAAAAGTCAGCCCTGACGGGGCAACCGGCTACTTATACGGTGACAAAAGCGGAAAAACTAATAAAACTGAAAATAAAAACGACAACTCTAAGGCACGAAATAAGGGAAACGAAACGGAACACGAGACGGAATCCGAGAATGAAAATTCCAACAAAAAAGGATTAAAACCGTTTCTGACGAACATCGGAGAATGGTCCAGCGACGAAATAGTGGTAAACCACCCATTCAACCAACTTTTAGATCACCATCCACGGGTATAAAACGAAAAACAAAGAACTCACAAAACGACGGAAACAGCATTTCACAGGAAGTACCACCGAACTTCCGATCACCACCAATTTTCAGAAACGTCTCAAAACTCGGAAATTTACCATCACCTTTTAGCTGTGTTGAATATCTAACGAAATCCAAAATGGATAGACCATCGCCTGTACATCCCGAAATCAGGTTACCACCAATCGACGCTGAACGAACTTCCGAGATGTTCTGTACGCTGGAACCTCGCGGTGCTGGTACGACCGTTCGGAGTTGTAAGGTCCGAATTCACGCTGGCGGTGACGAAGTCTCGCTGGTACAGAGGTGCCGTCAGGGAAATTAATCACCGACTATCTTAATTTGTTTGTGACAGATTAGAGATGTAAAACTTGTATACAAATCAGTATAATATTTATTTATAGAAACAAACAGAACAATTTATTACACTATTTCACTTGAACTATTAATAATGGTAAACTTTAACTTTGAAGAAGTGGCTACACTTTAGTTGAGTCCGCGGTGACGCGTCGTTTGGTACTAGTCTCCAAGATGCGACCGTCCGTTATCGCTGAAGTTCTTAGACTGTTTTTAGAAGATATGTTTTGGTAGAAGGTAAAAAAGGCGGGAGTGCCTCAGACATTAGGAGCGATATTTGAAGATTCGAGCAATTGGCTGATCGAAAAAACAAGAAGGGATTTTACGCGAGTTGACGAATGAAATTGCAGTTTTACTTGGGGGCGAGACGCTTGCCGAAACCCTGTGTTTTAGGCAGGTAAAGAGGCTCAGCGCTTGACGCTGACCCTTGCGCGATGACGCACCGCACTGACAATATGCGGGCTCATAAAAAGACCCACGGACTCGCGAATTACCTCTTCGTGATTTTTGTCAACTTTAAAGGATTTTTTCTGTCTTTATTCGAAAGAACTCAGCTGCATCGCAGATGTTTTATTGCTCCGCTCGCAAAGGTCTAAGACACCGAATATTCTCGAGAATTCGTTAATCCTCTCGTCCGAAAGTTTATTTCTTTATTCAAACCGTTCGATGCGACGGAACACGAGAAACACCCAGCACAAACACCAGTGCAACCGAACTTTAGATCACCATCAATTCCCGAAAAAACAAATATTACCGATTTCCGCACTGTAAAATCATCAGTGCCGTCGTACTTCAGGTCACCACCCTACTTCATGGTATCATAAAAAATTATGGACCGAAAACGAACGATTATCAATCAAGCGCACTAATACCGCACAACAAACTACTACCAGAAACAATCAGTAAGCATCCATCGAAACTAACGTCAAATTGTAGAATTTCGCCTGGAAGAGTATAATATGCATCATTGACATAAACGAACATCTCGATCATCGACGCAAAAAAAAATCATAATATATACGAAAATATTCATCAACCTTTAAGTTAAGACTAGACTAGTGTTACGTCCTGTGAATTTTTAGTCAAATTCACTGACGCAACTGGTCGAAAAGTCGATAAATGTTCAATAATAAAATAAAGAATTTACAAGGAATTCAGAGACAATTTTAAGTCAAATAATACTGACAAGTAACCACTGAAAGGTGATTTTGCATGAGAAATAATTAACAGTAGCGCATTTAAATCGGCGGATGATTCTATCCAGTGGTCGGCATAAGAACAATCAGATGGGTAAAAATATTAAAACAATGGAGCTATTGGACCCGCTAGCAAGGGTCATCGACAGTGAGAATACCTCGGGTCCATACCCATTGTCTTAATTAAAGCGCAAAAGGTAATGTGAATCTTCCTTATGCGGCGGCGACATGAAAAGAGACGACACCTTATCGCTCTAACACGCAGAGCGAGGCGGTGCACGTACGCATACAGCGGTGCAGCCAAAGAATTGGTGTACCTGTCTCGAAGCGATTGATTAGCAGATTTACCGACAGCGCTAACGAGTGCAGCACCTCTCGGAGGATAATTATTCAAGGGTTATGGGAAATTATAATAATTTATTATCGATGTTAAATTCATTTGACTCGAATATTTATGGGAAAAGACCAGTAAACAAATAGCCAAATACCAATGCAATAGAGTCAAGCTTGATAATTCGTTTGGGTCAATTCGTCTGTATAAATTATTGTAAACAAATTATAAAATGTTAACATAATGGGAGAAAATATTTTATAAATTAAAAATTATGGTTTGTCATAGTTTAAGCAAAGTAAGATAATTATCCTTTAAAAATCCGGAATATTTAAACAAATTTTATTCAACTAAAAAGATAACTTGGGATAGAAACATCATAGAAATGTCATTCAAATTTCTAAATTCTTGTTATTTAAATTAGAAATTATTAAGGAAACCTGTTTATCCGGGAATTCATTGTAAAGACCAACTTTGTAAAAATATTTAAGTAAGCAACGTACGATGTCAAAAACCGATCGATAATCATCGTGGAAGGGGACCAGCCGATCAGTCGGTAGTTCACTGGACATCGGTGGATGCAGCGGGGAGCTGAGTGGCAAGGGGTCCCCCCGATGAAAACAATAAAAGCAGCTCCGCTAAGGGTGGAACGAGTCACTTGTCGAGACACTAGCGTTCCGGTGTAATATCACTAATTATCACAACCAAATCACTTATAATCAAATATACCGGAGTTTTACCAATAATTCGTTCCATTATTCCATCCTTCAACTTAATCAACATTCATTCACTGAACTCGACATCTTTCGTTCATTCCATCAATCATCTGAAACAATAAAAGGAAGGAAGGAAGGAAGAGGAATTCCGAATCCAACTTTCGATAAATCCAACCGACGCAAATTTAAATTGAACCATCGTAAGTCATTGGAATATTGCATCTTCATTCATCTTGTTTTATTTTCATCTTTCTCTGACGAATGTTTAATTTTGTTTGATACCTTTATTTAACTGAGTATTTTAAATAATTCGGAGTACTTAATGTTCAATCCGTGATTTGGTTAACTTAATGAGAGATGGATTAAACTAAGGAGCTTCATCGATTTTTCTTCGAGGACGTCTGTCCATTGTGTTAGAGTATCGAACCCACCAGTCCGCGATAACGCTAGCCTTGACTCACTGTCGGGCATCGCAGCGGACCACGCGTCATCGGGAGTTTTGTTTCACGGCCTTGCCACGGTATGCGAGGTCCACACGGAGTGTCATATCAGTTCGACGTAGTAAACATCGTAGTACGCGCCGAGTAGAATTGAATACCGAGCCATAGTAAACACCGTATGATTTCTTTCGACCTATAATGTTTCGGCATGCATTCTTAGCCCATCCCTGAATAAATTTCCGAAAGGATAGATTCGAAACTGGGCATTGTCCTGATAAAGCGTCACATGCGATAAACGTGTAAAAGGGAGAGAAATCTCCTTGACCGTAGATGCAGGAAAATGCTGATCAGGACGTGACACTAGATATACAGCAAGGGCCAGGTGAAACTAGACGGCCAAAAAACCGTGGGGAGGGGATATCTGAAATATCATTGGCTGCGGCCTTCGCTCGGCAGTGCGTCTCAACTCGGCGGCGATCGGGTCCCCATGCGGCATCGGAGGGGACCAGTGAGAGAGTGATAGTGGGGGAAAGCCACGCTACGGAGACGCGCGATGACGGCAAAAGGATTGTTACTAGCCGAAAACACCAAGAGAGCTTTTCTTCTTAAAACAGTGCCATTTAATCAGAGACATGGATCTCGGTGCAAAAAAATAATTGGTTTAAAAAATAACTATTATTTATTTGTTTAAAAAAAGCAAGAAACAACAATCGAAAATTTCACCTGCGTGGTTCGATTTTCCATATTTTTCCGGGTAAAAAAGTTTCTCTTCATCTTTGCCGTAGGAGCAAGACTTTTAAAGTGATCTGCGTGGGAGTTGCAAGAGCCACCCCCTCGGCGCGGATGACGGCGAAAGGGTTGCTCCTAGCCGAAAATACTAAGAGATCTCTTCTTCTTAAAACGGTGCCATTTAATCGGAGACATGGAGCTCGGCGCAAAAAACTAACCGGTGTTCGAAATAACTATTGTTTATTTGTTTAAAAAAAGCCAGGTCCAACAATTGACAATTTCACCTGCGTGGTTCGATTCCTCATATTTTTCCGGGTAAAAAAGTTCCTCTTCATCTTTGCCGTAGGAGCAAGACTTTTAAAGTGATCTGCGTAGGAGTTGCAAGAGCCACCCCCTCGGCGCGGATAACCGCGAAAGATTTGCTCCTAGTCGAAAATGCCAAGAGACCTTTTCTTTTTAAAACGGTGCCATTAAATCAAAGACATGAACCTCGACGCAAAAAACTAACCGGTGTTCGAAATAACTATTGTTTATCTGTTTAAAAAAAGCAAGGAAGGAATGAAAGGAACGAAAAATCTATTTCACCGGTGTGGTTCGATTCCATACATTTTTCCTACCACGTTTTTACTAAGTTCCTTTCCATCTTTGTGGCAGGAGCAAGACTTCCGAAGTAATCTACGTAAGACTTGCAAAGCCACCCTCTCTACGCGTGCATCGACGAAAGGGTTGCGTCTATCCAACAGTATCAGAAGATATTTCTTCCTCTAAATCATTCAGAGGCTACGGAAAAAATAATATCTGTATCAAAAAATGAACCTTACATTTTTCTTTTTCTTTTTGTTCATGTTTTATAAATAAATAAATTTTTTGAATGATATCGTACTATTTTTCCAACTTTTTTGTGTCATCTTGAGTTGAAAAAAATCTTGTGCCACTTTTCGTACTGGCAAACCTTTCATCGATGTCCGTAATCGAATTGCATAACAACCCGGTTTGTGTGTGTACCGACGTAGGAGTCAAACTTGCCCAAAAGTACAATTCTTTAGAAGAAAAAATAATTGCAGACCGAAAAAATACAATTTTAACACCATTTTTTTTGTTAATGTTTAATAAATAATAAATCATAATCGCTTATTTTGTTACTTTTTTCCCTACATTTCTTGCATCATTTCGATTCCAAGATGTCATCGATATTTTCATCAGTTTTCATCGATGTCGGTTATCGAGTTGCATAACAATTTATTTGTATCAATATTTCGATACAATTTTTTTTGTGCCCGATATTAAGATTTTGTGGCATTGGCCAAAACACATTGGTGCGCCCGTAGATCGCTGATCGAAACAATACGTCTTTACGATGCGCTCGAGTGTGGTCGAGTACCTGCCGAAAAGGGATCCTTCGGACCCCCCACTCATTGATCAACGGCACGGCTGGATCGTTTCCCTGCGTTAACTGGCAAGCGAAGCCGATTAGAACCTTCACTTCACGCGCTGTAACTCCCCGTCATAACAATAAAATCTCCCGTGTGGCCCCGGTGACGTCACACCGCGAGAGCCCGGGAGAGCCTGTCAGCCGGGAAGACTGCAGCCGTCGGACAAGCCCGCAGAGAGACAAGTGGCGCCATCCGACGGGATCAAGCGGCGGCTCGATCGATGCTGAGCGACGCGCACGCGCAATAGTCAACTCCAGCAAGGATTCGGAGGCAACGCGGCGCTGCCGAGCGACCTTGCGGCGAAAGCACGCTCAAGGTCGGAGAAATGCAAAAGCGAGGGAAAATCGGCCGCGCTGATAGGACGAAAATGAAGACACGACGAGGTGCACACGGCACCGACCGAGCAGATGGAGAGCACATCATTAGCTCGGAGGATAACACCGGATAATCGTCACAACCATACCAACCCGGGATTGGAAGGCAGAGGAAGCAAAAGGCTTACAGCCAATCAGAAAATGAATAACCACGCGACCGCACGCAGACGCGAGTCCGCCAGAAATCTGACAAACCGACGGAGTGGGAGTCGAAAATCGGGGTATAAAAGACGGCGATTCCGGCAGTCGGTTATGAGTGATCGGATCTACCTTACCAGCGGACAACTCTCAAGGACTAAAAGTGGAAAGTAAAAGTGCAAAGTGAAATAAAGTGAAACTGTGCCGAATTGGACTTATAAAATTGGACTTATAAAAGTTGTACCGAATTAAACAGATCAAATCTGTGTCGATATGAACTTGTAAAAATTGTGCTGGTTTGGACTTATAAAATTCGTGCCGATTGGAACTTATAAATCTGTCCGATTGGGACTTATAAAATCGGTGACGATTTGAATTTATAAATCGGGGCGATTTAGACTTATAAAAAGTGTGCCTTTGTGAACTTCTAAAATTGTGAGGAGTCGGACTTAGAACATTTATGCCGAAGTGGATCTATACCATTAACGGTGAACAAGTCTGGCTAATCATCTCAAGTAACTGAGCCGCGAAACGAGACACTCAGCGTGGACCGGTAAAGTGACCAAAAGTGACCGTCAGAAAACCGCAAGTATCGAGGAATAGCTTGACGAGTCCAAGGACATCAAAAGGCATACCCAGGGAAGGGTTCACTCGCCCTGAAGACGACGCTACCATCAAATTAAGGTAAAAACGTCCATTGAGCCAATAAACAGCAATTACAATTCGCGAGGTGAACGAGCTGTCACGTCGATCGCCGTGCCGTGACGTCACCACGAGACCTCCGAGCGCGACGACGAGCTGGATTCAGCGACGATCGAGAAGCCTCCCGCGCATGCGCAGTGCGGTATACGCGCGTATAAATTCTGTCACGTAACATTACAACTTCAAGCAATTCAATTCAACAAGATAAATAGACATAAGATCCGAATATAAGAATAATCAATTTTATGGACTCGGTTATCAATTGAGACAATATTTTGGAAAAAGAATACAGAAACGACATAGTTCAAGAAAGGGAAAGACTTGTAATTACATGAAAGCTGGTGAATCTATGAATAAAACTTATTACTTTTCCGTATCAAAACGTCTCTGGCACACCAACCCATAATTCCCAGACGCTCGAGTCCACGAATCTTTCCGTTTGAGTGCCCGTCCCTCTTAAGGGGGTGCACGAATACGGAGAAATATTGTAAGAGGCATTTGCTCCTGTTACATTTGGCGCCCAACGTGGGGCTCGAGCAAAAAGGAATTGGCTGTGTCAAAGCAGCAATTAAAAATAAATTAAAGTAAATTAAAAGAGAACGATGTCGGTAAAATCGGTCGGCCAAGAAATCCGCGAGCTACAATTGATGGAATTAGAGGAAGATGTCCATCGAGCTCGCCGGGAACTGCGTGACAAGGAGAGAAGGCGCCGCAACTCCGCAGGAGCGACCGTGATCGGCATAAACGATACTCGCACGTCGGCAGCCGAGGATTCCGACTCCGAAAGAAGTATTGTCGACGCCAATGCTCCCAATTTGACCATGAATTGGGAATCGACCACCGCCGACCACATGCTCGAACACATCGGAATCCGGAACCAGGAGGGACTGAACCGACTGTCCCTAATTCCCCACCAGAACGACGGGACACCACCGAATCAAAACAATCGGATGGGGAACCCGACGGAAGCAGCAAGAGGGACGGAGAAAGATGGAGGAAACGGGAACGGCGCAGCTAAACTCGAGGATGTCGTCAAACTCCTCATGAACATGGCCGCCGACAATAAGAAAGAGTTTGCGGAGCTCAAAGGAACGCAAAAAAGTCAGGAGAGGGCGTGCGTCGCTCGGGGTACCACGATACAAACAGAGATGCTCGATGCACTAACGAAAGTGGCCCAGGACGTCGAACAATACACGGATCGAAAAGTAGAAAATATGCGCAACATCATAAGGGACGAACAAGAGCCAGCGAACGATCTCGTTCGAGACCGACTCGCAGCCCAAGACATTACCATCGTGGACATGATCGGGAAACTGGAACGGGTGACGGATCAATCGACGCAAGCACTAAAAAGGGCCGAGGAGAACGCCCGAAGAATCCGGGAATATGCGGAAAGGGCACAGCCAGGTTTGTCCCAAACCATGCTTGGGAACACCACGTTCTGCGGCCTCAATGCCAGTAAGGCGTACGTCGCGTCGAAGAAGCTCCCGACGTTTAAGGGCGATGGCGTCGAACGGCCGATGCAATATCTAAAAACGCTTCGGGATCATTTTAGTGCCATCGAGCCAGAAGGCCCTGAGTTCCGGTGCATGATGGGGGAAGCTATGATCGAGACGGCAAGGGATTGGTGGCACTTGGTCGCGCCCGAGGTCACAAACATTGCACAGTTCGAGGCGGCTTTCCGTGCACGATACTGGGGACGCGAGTTACAGGACAAAGTGAAGCGATACCTCGAATACGGGACTTATTTTGTCGAAGGACAACGCCTCACGAAGGCAGAGTACGCGACTCGGGTCATCGGAAACATTCGCGATCTGAGTGACCCGATCAGCGACCAAGAGACGATCCGCCGGCTCGCAAAGCACTTCGACGAGAACATAAGGACGGCGATTCTCGTCCGAAATGTCGAGAAGGTGAGTGAGCTGATCGAGTTGCTCGAAAGCAACGATCTCGGCGGTACGATCAACGCGAGTCGCAGCAACGATCGAACGAACGGGGGCGGATACGGGCCACAACGCGGAAATGGCCGAGGAAATGGGGGAGGACAGCGCCAGTGGCAGCAGCGAGGGGGAAACCAAGGCCAGTGGCAATCGGCCCAGTATGGTCCACCCCAGGCCCCGCCGCAAAATTATAATCAGTGGCAAGGACCAACAGCAACGGTGACATCACCGAATTTTTCGGTCCCGCCACCATTTTTCCCCGTGGCACCGCCACCGACACTGGCACAGGCAATGCAGCAGGGACAAGGCGTTGATCCGAACGCCACCGCCAGGAACCAGGGAAACGCGTAAACGTTGCGTCCGTAAGGCACGCAGTGATACCACGAGACGCAACGGCGGCGCAAAAAGAAGAAAAGGAAGAAGAGAAGAAGAAGAAAGGAGAAAAGAAGAGACACGAAGAAGAGAAGGAGAAGAAAGAAGAAAAGAAGAGACACGAAGAAGAAGAGAAGAAGAAAGAAGAAAAGAGAAAACACGAAGAAGAACGGAGACTAGAAGAGAAGAAAATCAGAGAGGAAAAAGACAGAAAAGCGGA
>CAKOFT020000038.1:600000-793440 GCA_933228735.2 Amblyteles armatorius | reverse complement strand
AATAATCAATTCGACAATTAAAAATTCTACTTAAATGCTTATAACGTAAAAAATAGATTGAGCAGCTGTCGAAGCATGTTACTGTCAAGGGCAAAACGTATATCCCTCGAATCCTTTCGATCCTTTTCACCGACAATCTCGCAACCACTTACAATTATACCGGCAAGTATTCAAAGGAGTCGTTTTCGAACCTTGCTCTAGCGAAAGTGGTAAAACGTAAGATTTTGTCCCACCAATTGCTCTTCAATTTACCGGACCTATGAATATTACATAATGTAATTCTCTAGGAGCTGTGAAATCGGATAGTGCTGGGAAAAAAATGAGAACCGTCGATATTGATGACAAGATCAAATCGTGGCTGCGACATGCGAAGCAGCGCCAAGAACGCACTACAAAAGGGCCTACGAGCGAGGATATGTAATAATCATATCTCACGGGGGCAGCCAGGATTTTACTATCCCTCCCATCTCGGCCCCATTCACAATCGGAAATTGTTGTTTTTTTCTGTCAATTTTCTCATGAGCAACGTTGATGCTTAAATAATTCAAATTCACCCCGATGTATCGAAGGGATTTTTTCTGCTTTATAAGCAATTCGGCAATGGATTCGGCAATTATTTTAAATGAATTGCATTGAAATATTTAATTCGCGATTGACGCTCGGCACAACCGAAAGCCCATGTTCGCGAATGATACTTAATGTATCGTCTTCTGTTCAGCGTCGGTCCCCGGAGATGATTGCGAGAAATCTTTCTACGATTTATAAAGATAATATAAGAAATCACTTCTGACCTTGTGAACGCTTATTGAAACAACGATTTAATTGTTGTCATTAAAATGTATTTCAACAACTATAATAATAAAATAATTAATGTTAACAACAATAACAATTACTGTCATGTGCAGGCAATCGGACGGTTTTAGAAAATATCTAGATGCCTTCTGGCATACCGAAGGGGGCTGAATAAGACACAATACGAAGTGTCTTGTCCACTTTGTATTGTGTCTTATTCATAACTCCTCTGAGCTTTGACGTTGCATCACCCAGATTTCTATTAACATTTTAACGTTTCAACGTCGTTCGTGCGCCCTAACTTCCGGTTCGACGTGACCCCCGCCATTATCGATACAGCATTCGAATCTACGATGCAGATTGTAGCGGACTTTTCGTAGCGTTTGTGGAGTTAGCGATCGGCATGCTGCGACGATTCGCTCCCTCATGTCTTCTTCGGTAGTTGGCTCTGTTTTATAGATTACATCATGTAACGCGCCCCACAAGTAAAAGTCGCAGGGCGTCATATCGGGAGACCTCGGCGGCCACGTGATCGGACCCCCTATACCGATCCAACGTTGTGGGAATCGACGATTTAAGATGTCCCGCACTCTTCGAGCAGTGTGAGCAGGAGCTCCGTCTTGCTGCCACCACATTCGGTCACGGATGTTTCTGGGAATGCGCTGGAGTAAGAGGGGAAGTTCGTCCTCAAGAAATGCAGCATACAGGCGACTGTCGAGGATTTCATCGAAAAAGTATGGACCGACGATTCGATCTCCGACGATGCCTGCCCAAACGTTTACTTTCTAACGATACTGGATCGGCACCTCGCGATTCCACTGCGGGTTATTTCGCGACCAGAGACGCAAGTTGTGACCATTCGGGAGACCGACATTGGTAAAGGAGCTTTCGTCTGTGAAAAGGACAGTCTGGAAAAAATTCCTGTCGTCTTCAATTTTCCCCAGGGCCCAGACACACAAATTCTCTCGGTTTCCATAATCGGTGGGACGCAATTTTTGTCGAGTATTGAGCTTGTACGGATAGTTGACTGACCTCACGATCTTCCGTACCGTTTCACGATTTGCGCCTATTACAGGATAAAGTTCGTGCGATTAACAGGACATTCCCGTGAAACCCTAAAGTTTTGAACCATTTCGTAATGCCATTGGTGACGCATTAGGCGAACGATAATAATATCAGTATCGACAGTTTGCATCGCTTAATTTGCTTACCTAAGTTCCTCGCAAGACCTCGTGCGCTCTGAATTGAGGTTCGCTCTATCGCTTGCAAGTCTCGTCTTCTCAGGGGGTCACTGACAGTCCTAGCTCGCTGCCGTCGCGGGGCTTTCAATGCACCATATCGACGAATTGTATTGTGTAGCCGCCGAAAACTTTGCCGTGAGGGCGTCGGGTCACCATGAGTTTGCCGATAAACTCGCACAGCAGCCGTATAATTATAATTCACGATTGCGAGAGCTGCGTGCATGCGCAACCGTGTAGCCTCCATATTTGTGATGAATCTCGTATCACGATAACAATTGCCTCTCGTAACCTGATTCTCATTTGTTACTCCGACAAATGAACATCAAGCCACCTCGATAGCGCTCGCTTATCGAGATACATTCGCCGAATCTCTCGCCATCCCGGGACGATCCCGGGACGATACCGGGACGATACCGGGACGATACCGGGACGATACCGGGACGATACCGGGACGATACCGGGACGATACCGGGACGATACCGGGACGATACCGGGACGATACCGGGACGATACCGGGACGATACCGGGACGATACCGGGACGATACCGGGACGATACCGGGACGATACCGGGACGATACCGGGACGATACCGGGACGATACCGGGACGATACCGGGACGATACCGGGACGATACCGGGACGATACCGGGACGATACCGGGACGATACCGGGACGATACCGGGACGATACCGGGACGATACCGGGACGATACCGGGACGATACCGGGACGATACCGGGACGATACCGGGACGATACCGGGACGATACCGGGACGATACCGGGACGATACCGGGACGATACCGGGACGATACCGGGACGATACCGGGACGATACCGGGACGATACCGGGACGATACCGGGACGATACCGGGACGATACCGGGACGATACCGGGACGATACCGGGACGATACCGGGACGATACCGGGACGATACCGGGACGATACCGGGACGATACCGGGACGATACCGGGACGATACCGGGACGATACCGGGACGATACCGGGACGATACCGGGACGATACCGGGACGATACCGGGACGATACCGGGACGATACCGGGACGATACCGGGACGATACCGGGGCGATACCGGGGCGATACCGGGACGATACCGGGACGATACCGGGACGATACCGGGACGATACCGGGACGATACCGGGACGATACCGGGACGATACCGGGACGATACCGGGACGATACCGGGACGATACCGGGACGATACCGGGACGATACCGGGACGATACCGGGACGATACCGGGACGATACCGGGACGATACCGGGACGATACCGGGACGATACCGGGACGATACCGGGACGATACCGGGACGATACCGGGACGATACCGGGACGATACCGGGACGATACCGGGACGATACCGGGACGATACCGGGACGATACCGGGACGATACCGGGACGATACCGGGACGATACTGGGACGATCCCGGGACGATCCCGTGGTTGGTCGACAAACGAGATTTTTAAGCCAAAAGGATGAGTGGATGGGGACTTCCTGACGAGCAAAACGACGAGTTCTGATCAAGCCCCGCACCCAGCCGATAAGAGTTATCTTTATAAGGAAAATATTAATTGTTCAATGATCCCGGTTTTGTCGACATCTTTCGCGATGTCTACCTGCAGGATCATTGGAGGGCCGGGCGAAGTCCGCCGAAAAAGTGCAAATAAACGCCGAAAGATTTAAAAAAAAAAAAAATATATTGCTCATTAAGGAATCGAACCCCGACCCTTTGAATCTCCAAGCAATCGCTCTAACCTCGAGACCGTTTATCAGGACAATGATCTAAATGAAATTGCATCATCTCGTTACTCCGTATTTTTGCACGATAAAAAATTTTTTGAGGGTAAAAGCAGTGGATATGACCCGATTAATAAGAGTGGGTCATATTCACTACTCTTACCCCAACTAATATTGATGCCGTTGTATTTCAATACAATATTAGCTGACCGTCGTGGTCTCTCTCAGTGACAGCCGCGAGTTCAGCTGGCTCACGAGGCTCGAGGCGCATGCGCGGTGGGAACGTTGGTTCGTCTCCGTCGTTCCTTGTGTTAGCCGTGGATCTTTCGCTTAAAGCACCGACTTTGAAATTAATTATCTCTATGAAAATTCACTTAAATCAAGCGGCCCCCGAGTGTTTTGTATTCAGCTTTTTATCAACTTTATTAATACGAGCTGAGAATTTAATTACCCAACAATTTCGAATAAATTTTTTTACCCCCTTAAAAATGATGCATTTCTGCGGAAAATTTTTTACGCCATCGAAGAGGGCTTGAAAAATCGTTCAAGAATCGCACCCTAAATCCATTCCAATCACCCCGCAAGTGCCTCAAAAAATAGGTGGCCACTTTATAATTGTCACCCTGTATATATAATAATAATAATTTAAAAAAAAGAAGAAGGAAAAAAAAATATACATGATAAATAAAAAATCTATATATATATACATAAATATCAATAACAAAAAGGAAAAAATAAATAAATAAATAAATATAGAAAAGAAAAAATAAGTAAATAAATAACAACGTAAAGGAAAAAAAATGGATAATATTAAAAAAAAAAAAAAAAAAAAGTGAACAAACGAGAAGACGGGGCCAGAACCCTCGTATCCTCGTCGAATAATTGTTGTCTTTAATAAATTAAAATCGGGACAGAACCCTCGAAGTCGCAAGAAAATCGAAGGAACCGGGACAAAACCCTCGAAGTTCCAACGACAAACGAGAAAAAGAGGCCAAAACCCTCGTACCTTCGCCGAATAATTTTTTGCTCCTCGAGTATACAAAGGGACAGAACCCTCGACGTCGCAAAGAAAATTGAAGAAACCGGGACAAAACCCTTGAAGTTCCACGAAGACGGGGCCAGAACCCTCGCACCCTCGCCGAACAATTTTTTTTGGGGGAAAGGACGGAGGGTAGGATCGAAGAAGAATCGAACCATTAAACAACACCAGCAGACCTTTTTTGTTTAAAATACCCCACGAGGGCTTATATTTAAAAAAAAACCACACGAAAAAAAAAAACATCCTTAGAAGCTAAACTTAAAAACTGAAACACAAAACACGAAAAAAAGGGGTGATATAAATTTTTTGTTTTTAAAATTAACGCCTACGCCTCCAGGCCGCGGTTCCTGCAACAAAACAAAATACAAAAGGATTAAAATACAGGAAACAAAAACCAATAAATAAGTAAATAAAATAAACCCGGGAAGATACTTACGGGGTGGACGCTCCGACCTTGGCGGAGGCGGCGTCCCGTCCTCTGAACTGCCCGAATCCGTGCTTGATCTTTTTACGTTAACGGGACCCTCCTCTGCCTCCGAATCCTCACTGAAAAAAAAAAACCACATGTTAGAGGAAAACTGGGATATAACATATTAGTAGATACCGAACGACACTTACTTTTGGAGACATTCAGCCGACCCTCCAGCTGGTAGCGCCGCGTCGTTCCCACCCTCTTCCTCTTTCCCTGCCGGGCAGCCTCCTGCATCCGGCGTAAAACTGCCGCCGCTAGACGGGCGTCTTCAATGGGATCGTCCCACGACGCTTCCCCAGCGTCAGCAAACACGTCGGGCGCCGCAACAACCGGGGGTGCCACGAAGGCACGACCCCCCCTCAGGCCCAGATCTCCCATTAACGCCAGGAGAGTTGCAACCACGGGCTCGATCGTTGATTGACTGGATAAAAAAGAGAAAAAATGCACACACAAATAAATAAAACGACACAGAGGAATAAATAAATGAACAACGAGAAAAGATACGGGACACGTACCACTCCATTTTTTTTTAAATGACTGTTCCCGATAAAACTGAAGTACTCGAGTCGAGAGTTCGAACGAGAATGGAAATCTGCACGAGAAACTCACCCTCGCAGAAAGGCCTGACAAGCTGTTTCGAAACTTAGGAGGTTGCCCCTCCCTGGTTCTCCCAAAAGGGTCCCCCGGACCAACGACGGGCATCCCTCGCCAGCTCGGGTCTCCTCCTCCAAATCCCAATTCTCCTCGGGGTCCTCGAGGAACGGCTCTAGACCGAACAGGCCTCTAAGGCCCATAGCGTCGGGCTGATCCGTATTCCAACTAGAAAGAGGAGAGAAAACAAAATTAGATTAAAAAAAGGGGAAGCACAACGAACACGTTAAACACACAAGTCATACTTACACTTGATCCCGATCGAAACGCCGATCCTCCCGGGCACCCTCCACGTACCGCCTCATCTGGGCCGCCCAGGGAGGAATACACCCCCGATGTCCCCGAGGATCCTCGAGCCAAGCCTGGGCTCCTCCGAACTCCATACGTTCATTCGTACTCTCACGAAGTTGATCCATGGAGATGAACATCGTCGGTCGAAGAAGGAAACGGGAAACTAAAAAACAAGGGGATCGAGCGCGGGTATTTAAGCAATCAAACCCCTCGACAGATGCAAAGTCGAGAAAGAAAACCAACCAATAGCCAAGTAGATGGAGGAAAATCCTTCCACCGAACCAATGGACCAACAAGTAAAGAAGGGGATCTAGAGATGAGGGAGATTGAGGCGGGACACACATTCCTTTTTTTTCCTCCCCGACACAAAAGAAAATTTCTCCCACAATTATGTATATATTTATTGTGACGTACTTTCCTGGATCTCAACGCGAAAAATAAAAACACAAAAAAAACAAAACCGAAAACTCGAAAACCGAAGCTCAAACCGAACGGGAGCGGAGCGCGAAATCGAGAACTCAGAAAACGTCACCTTCGGCCGTCCGCTTCTACGGATGCATCGACGTCCCGGTGGGCGCCAGTTAATTTTTGTTTCGCCGGTATTAACAACCAGGCTAAACTGGAGGTCGGTGGAACGGCCGACCTCCGCAGGGTCGATTTTTTGTTTCGCCGGAATCGCCAAGCCGGACTAACCTGGAGGTCGATGGGACGGTCGACCTTCGCAACCGAAATACACGAAGACAGAACAAGAAAATAACGAGATCACACAAACGAGAACTTAACGGAACGAGAACTAACGCCGATGCATTCGCCAAAGCGAACGGTTGCGGAAATTCACGGTTGCTCAGGATGCGGGTTGTGGTAGAAGGGTCGCGATCCTTCGCCAATAAAGTAACGCGAAATCTCAAATATCGAATCCCGAAATTCTTAATTAACGTGAACAATAATTCGTTGGCTTGGAAAGCCACGGGATCGCACACTCGTGCATCGGGAGCTCTCAGCTGACCGGGGGGTCGGAGCGAGCGTAACGAGAGCGGATCGATACGCGATCGAAAATTACCGAAACGATAAACTCACCGGATCAGCGTACTTTAATCCAATAATGAGCGGGAACTGCATCTCGCGATGCCTCGAGAACTTCAACACAATCACTGCACCTCAAGAGCATCCCTCAGACGCATCTCGAGCACAGAAAAATCGGTAGTAAAAATCGGAACCGAAACCGCACGAAACACAGCATACACGAGTCAACTACCGAACGTACGAAGCGACAGGTAGCGTGAGCGAGATACGCGAACCGAAGCGAGAGCGGTGGCCGGAGTCTACGGCAGCGCGAGCGAGAGCGAACGACTTAGCGCGCGAGACAATAGCCCAAACGTAAACACCGGTAGCACGAGAGGTCCGAGCAACCTCGAGGACGACTCTCGGCAGACTGACAGGCCTACGACGATATTCTAACGAAGCGTTATGATTATCGCGAGATCCTTAGCCGATAGCTACTGCCCTCTTAAACTATTTCCAGAGCGTCACTTAAGCGGGAATCGAAACCGTAACGCGGTAAATTTTGAGATTCGTCGCGATCGTTACTCCTAATTCAGGACTCGAAAACAAGGCTCTCTCTCTGAACTAAAACACAGCACAAGGTGTTCCGACCTTGCCCGGACCGTACTAAAACCTCCGCCTGTTCTCCAATGTCCTGCATTATCACCTAAACGGAGTGCCGGGTTTGCACCGGACTTTGACGTATTCGCGACGAAATCTCGTCGGGCTCTACTCTATTCGTGTTTCTCACTGCTTCGAGATTCTCTCCACCGAATAGATCCGAGGCTTCCGACCTGAACTGAATCTTTTTAACTTATCTCAAAGCTTATCCCACACCCAAGCTCATCAGTAAAGTCTAAACGGGATCGTAACCGTAACGCACTTTACTTCAACGAGAGCTAGACGGTACCTGGACAGCCGAGGAGCAGTAAATCGAGAACTATAACGGGCTGACTGAACTAAATCGCGAGCCGCATCCGTAAAACGTTAATTTGTGTGTCTTTTTGTGACGGTGGTCAAAAAATTACGTCACATTATATATACTAATATATATAATAATATATTTTTCAAGACCCGAAAAAAAAATGAAGACAATTACACCAATATAAAATAGAATTAGGAAAATAAATGAAATCTAAACACTATGAAACAAGAGAAGAAGAAAAAAAAGGGGTAAATAAATCAAATCTTATCGGGGAAATCTAAAAAGGAATTCTTAATTAACGTGAACAATAATTCGTTGGCTTGGAAAGCCACGGGATCGCACACTCGTGCATCGGGAGCGCTCAGCTGACCGGGGGGTCGGAGCGAGCGTAACGAGAGCGGATCGATACGCGATCGAAAATTACCGAAACGATAACCTCACCGGATCAGCGTACTTTAATCCAATAATGAGCGGGAACTGCATCTCGCGATGCAGTTCCCGCTTTATTTAAAAAAGAAGAGAAAAAAATCTTATAAAGAAAAGAGTGGTTCACAATCAAAGCCAAGAGAATACACCCACCAGAACCAATCCAAGAAGGCCCGGCGCCAAACCGGCCGCACCTCTGGATTAGGGGGCGCGCGGCGAGGAGCAGGAGGCACCTGTGCATCCACTGCGAAAAGGCGCCGCAGGTCAAAAACGTCTTCGTATTGGAAATCCCACCTGAAAAAGGGAGAAGGGTCAGTGGATGCAGGAGTAACCTAAACACATAGAAGAATCCGGGTACCCAAAAATATATATATATATATATATAATACTTACGCAGTGTCGTTCAACATCCGACGAATATAACGCACCCGACGTATACCACGCTGAACCTCAATAATAATAACACCTTTCACTGGGGGGTGGCGATCTAACAACCTCTGTAAGGACGGAGTCAACGGCTCGCGAGTATGCACCATTTCACAAAATAAGCAACCGACGAGACGAATTAAAAACAAAACAAGAATCACGTGCGAACGGAGAAGAGAGAGTAAAATAAATGTCCGGATACCGTGGCTTTTATTGAAAAAAAAATGAGGGGACTAGGCAGAAGACCAATACAGGTTTTAACCCTCTCTCTCTCTCTCCTAGACCCCCAATGTTTAACTATCCCCGCCTACGTGAGAAAATCCCTCAATGCCAATAAAAAAGGGGAGGGGGGGGGGGGGGGGGGAGGAAACAGTTTTACCAAAAATACCGGAGTTATATACCAGCAAGTATAAAAACAATAATATTACAGATGAAGGAATTCCGCCTAATATGGGGATTCGTGGTACTTCATCTGTTAACCCAGTCCTGCCCCGCGGAAGGATTAATCGGATACGATTGCACTGGCGCCACTTTAAATATCACGACCGTCTCGCTACTAGAAGTCGGAGGATGCGACATCCCTCGCCAAGAAGTTGATGAAGCAGCCGTTTACATACAATTACTCAAAATCAATCAATACTCATCAATACATGTACGACAGTGCAAGGTAGAAATTCATCGCGTAATCCGTCGGTGTGGAATGTGGTCACATAGGATGGACGTCCCTAATGGAGAATATTCATATGTGGACGCTGTCTCTCGTGATGTCTGCACCGACATATATAGAGAAGGGCGTATAAAAATTGGGCAAACAGTGATAACAGGAATCAAACCTAACGGTACGACAAGGCGACCTGTATCAATAGCCGGAACAATAACAGCTAATTCCGAATGCAAGGGCGTGTACTATTCCGACCCATACGGCAATTGGGAAAAGGTATACGTCATGGGAGATGTGAAAATAACCCTACGCGATTATACGGCAGACGTAGACGTAGAAACCAACAAAGTTCAATTACGCTTAGGTACAAGGTGCGAGCTCAATGAGGGCCGCTGCACAGACATAGATGGTGGGAACACGTATTGGGAACCCTATCCCGAGGATAGCTGCAATAGTAAACGCTACGGGGTACTTTACGAGGGAAGCGCTATCCTGACTACCGACCGAAATACGGATTTCAAACAAACAGTATACTCGTTAATGGAAGGCGCAGTAATTTTCGCATTAACCGCTCGAGATCGGTCAGTCGTCTGCGGATACACCTTGATCCGTACAGAACATCCTAAGCTCCTGGTAGTAGAAACCAATAGAGAAAAGCCATTTATTAAGAAAGACGCTTTATCCATTGCCAATCTCGATTTATTTGCATACGTAAATTCCAAATTCGTGTACGTAGAAAAATATATCAAAAAGCAAATTAAACAAATGTATAATGACATTCTGGTCCAACGATGCAATCTCGAGAGACAGGTATTAGAAAACACAATCGGACTCGCTAAACAATCACCAGACGAATTTGCATATAACATTATGAAAGGTCCAGGTTACATGGCCGCATTGGCTGGAGAAGTGGCACACATAGTAAAATGTATTGCACTGGAGGTAAGGGTCAGGTAGACAAGAGAATGTTACACGCAATTACCCGTGGGAGTAGGCAATAATTCTTATTATTTGACACCCCGTACCCACATTTTGGAAAGAACAGGAACCCAGGTAACCTGCAACAACTTAGTACCATCCATGTACAAAATAGCGGGTGAATGGTATTCGTTAGAACCCCGACCTGTTCACGCGGTAGCTCCTACAATTCTCCAACCATTGACAGAACAGACCTGGACTTATCGCAACCCGCAGAATCTTGCGACAAGCGGCATTTACACACAAAAAGACCTGGACGACTCAAGAGATCACATCATGTTCCCCGCGGAAAGACCGGCCATCCTAAACTCGGTAGCCAGGGGAATAGCTGGGCAGCCTACAGTAACTCAAGGGGGAACAATTGCAAATTTAATCGACGAACAAGCAATTAACAAAATCATAGAAACTTCTTGGGAAAAATCCTGGGGTTATTTCTCAACCTTTGGGACAGTCAGTGCAGGATTAATCGGAATAGTCATGCTCATTAGGGGAATTAAATTGATAATAGACACGATAATACACGGGTACGCTTTGCATACTATATACGGATGGTCTCTATACCTCATCGGAGCCGTTTGGGATTCCGTAACTTATCTATTGTTGCATCTCAACAGACAGACTTCGAAAGGAGATAAGGATAATGACGGCGACGGAGAAACGGGTGGAAAGCCTTTGCTTCCCAAAACCCCGCCGGACAATCACCAGCCCTGCGCCCCTGTTAGCTCCTGCCCCGTGACACCGGTCGAACCTTTGAAATTTAGATTTGGACCCAAGGTACACGACCTACCGCAGACTCGCTGTTGCAACACTACGAGACCGATCCCCGAGTTACGTGTTCGGGTGTATTACGGCGACACTCTACCCTCACGCCTGAATCCCGGATACAACCGGAATTCAGCACACTACCGCGAGACTTTATCTGGGCCCGCGAAAGACCCACCGGAATAGATGAACCTATCTACAAAGTTCCCCGTTGCATCGATGAACGATTTTATAATACCCCTCCGGAATATATGATAATGACGAGAGGAAAAGCTGCAACGCCTCCGGAAACCGAACTTAATTCCTTACCCAGACTAGAAACCTTTCACTTTCCAACCCCGGAGGGAAATGGCAGCGAAACACCCCAAACCTGCATTTCCAGTAAAGAAACAAAAGAAGAAACCCCTCCCGTAGAAGAAATTAAAAAATCAGGAAAAGAAGTTAAAACACCAGTTCTCTATCCAACCGTAGAGGAAATAAGAAAATCAAAGAAGGAAGTTAAAACGCAAGTTCTTTACCCAACCCTAGACGAAATAAGGAAAGTCACTATCGACCCCCCTGTCCCGATACAAAAGCAAATATTTCTCTCATTAGAGAAAAAAACCCACAATTAAAAGAAAAAAAAAGAAAAAAAAAGAGAAAATAATAATAATAAATATAGATGTATATGCATTTATACATCCTGTTGACAAAAGGCCTCCACAAACTAGTTTCCTATAAGTTATAATTTACTGCCCGAAAGGGGAGAAAACCGTAGCAACTAACAAATATTGTGTTTTAGCGAGGAGAACTACTCTTATTTTCGTCTCTTTCTAACCAGTGTACCAACACCTAAAGAGAATGGCATTAAATTACGTTATTAATTAAACATTTTTTTTTCAACATACAAACAGAAAAAATGTCTCGATCTCCGCACGCGGTAGAAAGGGCAGAGCTACGGAAAAAGAGATCGAATAAAACTCTCAGCCCGGAGGAACATCTACCGATACGAATACACACCAAGGTGACCCCTTGTCTCGTCCCAGGCACGGAAGAACATCGAATTGTACGTTCCGCCTGAGTGGAGATGGCTGACTCCCGAAAGACTGGAGAGTTGGGTGGGAAAACTACGCGATAATCCGTACGAAGAAGTCGTGTTGGGTCGAACCAGATACACTTGGGCAATAGACATTTTGTTACCTTCACGTCAAGTCTACACTACCGTCCCGATACAAGGAAGGAACGGATGGCCGAATTTTGCAGAGGTGGTCCCGTATTGGAATACAGCCATGTTCAAACCCGAGACGGAACGATTTTCAATAACTATCAATCGTGCACCGCTTTTACCTTCTTTAGGGATGGGGAGAGTGGTGAAGAGATTGGCAAATGCGGTTGCTACGAACCTTGCAACCAAGGCGATACGTATGGATCCCGCCAGAGTGGAGACGATTGACCGACAAAACACGACGAATGTGGGCACGGAAGTTGGCCGCTAATCCAGACCAAAACATTGTATTAGGGGAGACTCATTACTCTTGGATGCACGATACAATCGTGCCTAATGGACAAAATCCAGATAGCATCGAATACCTGGGAGAAGGGAGGTACGATGACACGGAGTCACCCGAAGAGGAGGCATCTTCTGAACGACCCTGTACTTCACCACGGACTCCAGGTAACAGGGACCCACAACTACAGGAGTTGGGACTCACTCGCTTGATGAACACTTTCATCAACCAGTACAGCGACCCGATCACGCCCCTCGGAGCCATCGAAGGCCCAATACGCACGGACAACGGAGATGGCGGACGAGGATACGAGAACCCAAGAGAATTAGAAACTCGAGTATAAGGGAGTATGAAAATTTTCTCCATTTGCTTCATTATTTCAAATAATGCAGAGAATGAATAAAAGGAAACACACAGTAATATTCATTTTATCAAATCACAAGAGATTCTAAAAAGAATGAGACAAGAAGAGAAAAATGAGACACAAAAAAAATGATGATAAAAAAAAAAAAAAAAAAAAAATCACAAAAAAAAGGGGGGGAACAATAAATATATATATATATATACCAAGTAAAAGGGAGACAATTATGGTAAAATACGTAAACACATATGCCCTAAGTAAAATAACAATTACTAGGGAGGTGGAGAAAATTAATCGACGATCGTGTTTCACCAAAATTAATGGTTGAAGGACGATTTATGATTCACAGATAATGATTCAATACAAGCTAAAAGCTAGGAAGTATCTTTTGATACCTAAAACAACCAAGGGCGAAGAAAAATAGGAGGGAATCGGCACTGGCCACTAGTGCAACAACTGGTGTTGATTCCATTGGACAGATTCGCAGTAGCAACTACCGACGATGTACGTCTCCACACGCACAGAATACAGCACCCCTGACATCGCAAGCTAGGATCAATGCAAGAAGATCCGAAACCAACGAACCAGCCCTCCGAGTTCCGAACTCGATACTCTCGAGCGCCGAAAACGTCAGGACCGTGAACAAGATACCACCTTCCTATAAGTACCATTAAGTTAAGAAAGAATAAAAATTAATAAGTATGACGAAGTATTCGTCCAGAACAAAACGCAAGGGCAGCATTAATCGCATTTTAGATATACACATACTCTAATATAAGAGTTTTTCTCTATAGTGTGACGCTGGATTCGTTTATTCTCCCGAGGCTTCGGGTCAATCGGGGGGAATATAGGAGGGTGGAAACGGGCAAAATAATGGACCCACTTTTGTGTAGCAAAATAGGTGGTAATGTCGTAGCTTTTAATGAAGGCAATAACAATAATAAATAGGGCTCGAAAACTAAATAATATAAAACAAGGAAGAGTTAGAGAATGGAAAAATAATCAATGATCAAAATCGTAAAAATAATCGGAAAATAGGAAAAGAATAGTTACTCTAAAATAATCGCCGGGAAGGAATTTAGTAATGGTCAATCGCAGGGAAAAAAGGGGGGCTGGCCGGTAAAAGTTCTACACAAAAAAGCGTGGAATTAGATCGAACCAAAAAAAGAACGAAACTCAAATAATGTCAGTTGGGCTTGGGCGCCAGCTACTTTCGCGGTGTAGCACCGTAACACAAAAAAAAGGAAAATAAGAAAAGAAGAAAAAAAAAGAAAAGAGATCGCTAAACCTACACGGCTAGCCAATGAAATGGGGGGGGGGGAGAGGGGATGAGACTTCTCAAGGCCGAGGGCACTGTCCAGGGCTTCTTAAATGTATTACCTCGGCACAAAAACGGGTGAAAATCACGGTAATGAAAAAAACGGGTACAAATGTGCAATATTGCGTCTCGGGGGTGGGAAGAAAATAATGATAACTATTTCGCACGCTGGAAAACTTCGCGAATGCCACCACTCACGCGCACGTGTTCGAATAGATAAAAAATGGCGGTGCACGTGGCAGCCGGCACTCGGCGATCGAGAAAATTGTACACAAACGGCTTAAAATTACAAAAAGGGGGTTCGGGTAATTTTTCAGGGGGGGGGGGGGGGGGGGGGGGGGGGTCGGGGAAATAGGGAAAATCGAGAAAAGTGCGGGCGGGGAAAAACTTATGCACTACTCACTCAACCGGGTCACTCTTACTATATCGATCACAATCCGTTCGATATTCCGCTCAAGTCCTTTCGATAATCCTGGGTTGGCCTGGTCGTTATATTTTCCGGAATCAGTCCAAATCGTGTCCTTGGGTTTCGCTTGTAGTCGGTACTCTCCGGGAAGGAGTCAAAGTTCGCAAAGGGATAGCCGAGTCGTCTTAAATGGTCCTTATAATAATATTCTCGCTTCCGCTCGCCTGTCACACACACTCGCTCTTTCACACGCCTTGGCTCGAAGTGAAGACAGCCTCGCTGCTTCCGGCTTCTTCTCCGACCTTAGGGTCGGTCTCGTACGTGAGCGGCACAGGTGACGGTTTCTAATTGGCTGAATCCGGGACTGACTGTCGGTGGGCGTCGGGATTGGTCGCGCGGCCGTGCGAATATTTCGTCGCGACGGAAGGCTCGTCGCGATGTTCGGCGCGCGCATCCTCGTTATCGATTGGCTCATCGATTGATGAGCAATTCTCGCCGCCGGGAGGTGGCGATCCCGTGCGGCGCGTTGGCGAAGTATTGCGTTTGACAGTTCGCCTGCCGAGTTTTAGTGTTTGCCCGGACGACACACCTCGTCGGTTTACACTCGGCATTTCGAGCCGAGAGGGTGTCGCCGGGCTTTTCTGTGTCGGTGGACGAGTCGGGAAGGATGATCCGACTCGTCGGAATTTTTCCCGGTCCGTGGCGACGACGGACTGGCTTCCAGGGCTGCCAGGTGATTTTTCAGGTTAGTGCCGGGGAGGTCTGCCTGTGTTTCAATTTCTTGGGCTGTTTAGGTCGTTCGAGGTCGGTCAGGCTGCGCAGGGGTTGAATCCCATCCAGGGTGGTCTTCGATGGACTTCGATGGCTGCGATGGGTCTTCGATGGTCTTCGGTGGCTGCGATGAGTCTTCGGTGGGTCTTCGGTGGGTGCGTCGGAGGGCTGGCGATGGCTTCGGTGAGTGAGTAGGAGGGCTGATGGGGTAGCAGGGGATGAGGGTAAGTCGGGGGGGGGGGGGGGGGGTTAACAATGTTTAATGCCGGTCCTTAAATTGTAAGTGTTAATTCTAGTTTATTTCCCTAGGTGAGTGGTGGGCCTTCGAGCCAGGCAGCGGAAGGGGCTTGCGACGTGCCACGTCACAATAGATACTAACTCAGGAATAGATTAAAAGTCGAATCAACTTAACATAAATAATCAGGAAAATCATTTCAAACGCACAATTAATGACATAAAAAAGAAGAGAATTCCATATATATAAAAAAAAAAAATAAGGACCGCTCGGAAAATGAGCCGATTATTCGGATTCTCCTAATAATCGTCTCAAAAGAGGGGGAGGTGTTACGTCCAGCGTAACGAATAAATTTTCTTTGTTATTTGTCCTCACACTGAGACTGGACTCAGAAAATAAAATAAAACGAGGGAACAAAAATCGGTCAGATAACCTGAAATAGTAGAAAACTAGATAAATGACTTGTTTCTGGCAAAGCACCAACTTAATGAACTCAGCCGGTACATTCGATAGGCACAAAAAGACTGGTCAAAATTGACCGTCACAAATCTAACGGCATGGTCAAACAGATCTGGACAAATTGTAGAAAAGGAAGGCCGGCAAAAATGGTCTATGACCGCCAGCGCCGCCTCTTTTTTGGGGCGAGTAAAAGGCTAACCCGCTTGCAATACCTCGCGACCGTGTCAGGTGCGAGTATCGACTAAACACTCACAGATCTCAAGGATCGTTAGATCTTCTGTACCATCGCCGGGAACCATTTGGGGGCCCGCAGTGATCTGCCGTGGGGCCGGATCCCCACCTAAGCCAGTCGCTTTGACCAGTTGTCCGCAGCTTTATGGAAGCCTTAGGGTTTCCAGCTATCGATAATTCCGATTTACAAAGCTTAGCGCCTCAAGGCCATGAGATTAGAAAGTCACGCCACGGTAGAAACGACTTGCCACACCCTTTTTCTCAAAACTATGGCAGAGAATTTTCGCAGCCATTTTTTATAATAACTATTACAAGGAAAAAAAACAGTCTAAAGGAGCCTTCAAACACAAAAATGAAGATGAGGAAAAATGACAAAGACAGATCCATAATTGAAAATATTCGGAATCCAGATCTTGGAAGATTAAAAGCAATTAAGAAATAAATAATAATTTAAACCGCACAAAGAAATAATTCCTGATTATTTTTGGTTTGAATTAAACAAGAACAAACAAACTATCTTTTAACAACCTTAGTAGATTCAACAATAAATTAACATTAAAAGTACCAACACTCATAGAATAAGTTTCGAACTTTAAGAACGTTTCGAACTAAACACTCGAGTTGCCGGGCGGCAAAATCGCTGGCACGGCACCACAGGGAGCTTCGGTCCCCTCAACCGGTCCTCAATAGAGCATGTTAAATTTTGCTAAAAATCTAAGTAACCACTAAGAATCATCTAATTATTTTTAATTGTTTATGAATTAAGGAATTTAGTTGTTTAACACCCGTTTAGTCGTAAAGTAGATCCGAAGGATTCTCGTCCCATGAGGAGAATTAAAATAATGGATTAATAGTCCTTCGATGTTTAATGAAGATAAGAGAAAATTAATAAGTACGAACATGGGACCAGAATATTCTCGGCAATCTATAAGTTAGAATAAGGAAAGAAAAAAATAGGTATATATGTATACGAATACATGTATGTTTATTTAATCCAATAATTATTAAGTTAACGAAAGGAATAATTCCTGAAATGAATCGACACGTGTTAACTACCAGCACCTAGAAACACTCACACCTTCTTAAAAACGTTCACCGAAAATACGTGGGAAGAAATCGATGTTAGGAAAAAACAATCTCTCGGTCCACCCCATAAAAAAAAATCCCGCGGCGCACCACCGCATCGTCAAAAGAACAACGCAGACGGCTTTGGCGAGATGCACGAAAGCCGCGACTTTCGGTGGAACGACGCTGGTGGCGTGCTTTACTCACGGCAAGCACGATAGCATCCAATGGCAGTCACGAATTAAAAGGAAGGTCTCAGGACATAAATTCATAGCCAAACGGGCTTACGACCGGACTCGAACGCGACTCCCTTCACCGAGGGAAATGATGAGTCAAATACCGAGACTTTTACCATCTCCCCGAATATCTAAAAGTTAAGCACCGATCGACGAAACAGAAAACCCGTCTCTCCACGCATCACCCCTTTTTCCTTTATCCTTGCACCTCCCTTCCAACCTAGCAACTATTTTTAATGACATTTCGAGGAAAAACACACATGATCAGGCGATCACTCAAACTTACTTTAACCTAGAAAAGGGTATAAAAAGCCCAAAAATCTTGTACTCAGGGCACACTCACCATTATCCGATCGACGAAGTTAACGTCTTTCGCTTACGCCAGTTACCATCATCCGATCGACCCAGTTAGCGTCATTCAGTCGTTTACGTTTCCGATTAACAAAATTGTCTTTGTTCAATCACGGATCGCATTTTAATTCGATCACCGAGAGTCAAGGAAACATTTTTTGTCCGAACCCCAGGTTCGAGTATCATTGTTCGATTTATTTTGTACCTTTTCGTGAATTATTCATTCGAAATAAAATCTATTCTTACCAACGAAATCATCGGAAGTTCTACGAATTATTCCAAAAACCGACGAAAAACCAGCAGTGAAAAACGTAAGCGACATACATTTTATTTTCCTCACTATTATCGTTTCTTCTTTTCATTTATCAGTCATTTCCAGTGCATGAATTTATTAATTGATCCTCTCCTAACCCATTCATCAATTTCCTGGAGTAAACCCACCGTCAAATAGACTTTCAATCATTTCTCAAACGGAAGCGAACATTTTTATCATTTTAAATTCTCCGGAAACCATAAAATCGTATCAGGAGGGATCAGGAGTTCAGAAAGTACCCTACGACCTTAGAAACGACAGGCATTCCTAGGGCCCTATCCCAAGCAATTTTCCGCAAGGTTAGGCTTAAAAATGGGCAGTTGTTACCGCGATTAATACCGGGTGTGGTAAAGATCGATTCTCATCGTTCTGACCAGAGAGTGTTAATAGAAACGGGGCAACAGTTGCGTAAAAACTTAGCGAAATAAAACCATCGACAGTTTTGACGTAACAATATATCTGATACCCGCTAAGACCCTGAAAAGCTTGAGTCGTCGATACGACTGACCACTTCCGGTAGTCTATAGCCTTCTTTTCATTATCCACCGCGAAGCGTATCATGAAACAATACTGCTCGTCCGAAAAGCACCTCCTCGGTCTTCCGGATACAGAGGTATTAACGCTACAGACGCCCGAGACAACACCCTCCTCTTCCGTTGCTTCTCTCGATGGACCCTCTGCTCCTGCTGCTGATCCTCCTGCTGATCCTCCTGCTTCTGCTGCTGCTGCTGCTGCTGCTGATCCTCCTGCTGCTGCTGCTGCAGGAACCACGGCTGCGGGTGGTTCCGTTAATGGCACCGCTTCAACTTCCATCGCTTCTATTTGTTCGCTCGGAACCTTCCTCGTCTCTCCAGTCACGTCGAATCTTTGTCGCTTACGAGGAGGATCGTTTTTCGTCGGTTTATCGGAGGCCTTCTTGAGCCACTTGCAGCGAGGTGCGTCTTTCGACAAAAGTCGTGCCGGAAAACATGGAAATTGAGCGATGTGCCATCGTATCCTCTCCTTAAAGGTCTCGAACTGTCCGACCGCCATCCCGTACAATAAAATCTTTCCAAACACGGTCTTGGGGTTTGATACTGCCTGAAATATTTGCCGGTTGGTCACAAATTCTGCACTGATGTACAGCCGTATTCTGTCCGCTCGTTGAATACTCCCGAAACACCTGTCCATAGTTTCGGCACGGAAATGATCAATTGGCTCTATCAATGGGCCCTCGGTTCTGTATATCGTCTGAAACCCGTAAAAACGGAGGGAATAAAGCCCGTACATTTTCACGACATAATCGGCCAATTGAATGTCGGACATTTCAATGACGTTCACGTCTTCCCTCGGCGTCCGATCGGCTCCCTCGGTGTTCAGTATCATGTACAGGACCCTCTTGACATGCGGATTCTCCGCTTGGAGTCGAGGCCGAAATTCCGCTATTTCATCGGCCGAACAATTGGAATGATATATCGATCGAAATATCTTGACGGTCAACCCATCCTCGTTCACCTGCCGTTCCCCGGTGAAAAAGTTTTTTCAACCGTCGATAATCCGTCGCAAACGTGAGACCATTTGCAAAATATTTCATTCGCGTTTCGGCGTCGTAAACACGCTGCAAATGGCTCTTGTTGAAGACCAATCCGCTGATGTTTGCGGTATCACGAGTCTCGCGTATGACGGGGTCCTCCGACGATGGCACCGTGCTCGAAATAAGTATTTCGATATCCTTTTCCATTTCGCGACTTACATACATCGTGTAATTTGAGAAACGATATATCTTATTCTGTGCAAACAGTTTTTTCGACGTGTAGTTCAATCGAACTTTATCCCCATCATCGTTTGTCACGCACAGATCTTCATCCACGCCAAAAATCCTTCTCAACATTGCCGAGTGGTACTGGCCGCCACTTATAGACACCGTTTCTTCGATGCGGATAGGAGAGCCCATAGTTTGGTATCTCTGAAGCCAATCGGTGTATGAGTCGACGAAGTGGCGATGATTTTTATATATCGCAGAGACTTTCTCCAGTATCTTTTTTTTCGAATGTCGATCGACTTTATCGTCTTCGGCATCGTCCTCGTCGTAATCATTGTCATTGCCCTCATCGTCGGCATCGTCATCGTCGTCGTCGTCGTCGACATCCGACTCCTTCCTCGGGTCGTAGTCCGGGTCGTTCACGTCTTCCTGTTCGTTCACTTGGGCACAGTCGATTGGAATGTCACAGAATGGCCTTCCCCTCTCCGTCGGCAGCCTGAAACGTCCGCATACTCCATACGATACACCCGTACTCCCGGGGAATTCGATGAAAGGGTGGATAGCCGCGTTGTACACTGTTATGGCCGTGATGTATGATTCAGGTACACTTGACATTCTGTCTTTGGCGGCATTTTTTGTTTCGTTCAATAGCTTGGCGTTGCTCGGTGAGTAAATACGGAAATAGCCATGCTCGTGAAGAAACGCTACCTTGTAGGTTGTGATATTATTTCCCTCGTGGGGAGGGAAAATAAATCGCTAATAAATTCGACAAAAACGGGACTAAAATCATGCAACGGGATGGGGAGGGGAAAATCGAACAAAATAATGGTGCTAGGCGGGAACGATAATAATAGTTTACTGACTCAAGGAAAAAAGATAACAATAATAATACTCAATGATACAAAAAATAGTCTATAACTCAATAGAAAAACTGTTCAATAATACACGGTTCAAAAATAATCAATAACAAATGGTTCAAAATAATCAATACTAAATGGTAATAACGGGGGAGACGCAATTAAAGAAAAATATTCGGGATGACCCTGGGGGAGTTATAGGGATTTTCAGAGGGCTTTTTGGGAGGGAGAGCGGGTCAGACAAAAGTTGCACGAAAATCTAACACTGAACTAAAAATGGCTCAAATGGGCGCCAGCTACTTTCTCGGTGTAGCACCGTAACTGTCCGTGCAGACGGCACCGATCTTTTCGCAAAAAAGCGAACTCAAAGAAAAAGAACAAAACTCAAACTTGAAAGGAAACTCTCTGTCGCAACGGACAGGCGGACTAGCTCGGGAGAGGGGAGAGGGCTCAGGGGGAGGGTACACGAATCCGACGGCTTCTTACAATATTACCTCGGTCACTATTCATTTACACAAAAAAAAATGTCTGAAAATCTTAATGGGATTGAGGGAAAAACTTTACCTAACTAAACTATCACGTATAAATAATTTTACGCCGCTCACCACGCGCGCGATTACCTCTTTGCTCGTGTAACAAAAATGTCGACCACGTGTCGACCACGTGTCGACCACGAGGCAAAGTCTGTTACTAATAATTTCTACAAAAGTCAGGGGGTACTCGGGGGAGAAAACGGGGGAGAAAACGGGTCAAACGGGTCGGGAAAAATTCGGGCAAAAACTTACGGTAAATTCGGGGCTCACTCAACAAACACTCGATACAATATTTTATAATTTTCCGGTTCGGGCTTACAACTAACGACGCCCGGTCTCACACACGTCCACACGTCACGCGGCTCGGCTCGGAGTAAGGGACATGGCGGGGTCTTCTTCTTCGTCGACGTTGGCGCTGGTGGTGGTGGGGAGCGAGAGCACCTGTGCGTCAGCATCGGTCGGTAATCGGACTCATGGACGGGCGTTTTTCTTCCGGTCTACGGGAGGTGGCGACAGAGGCCCTGCTGGATCGTCGATCGATGCCGTGCGTCGGCGATCCCAGCGGGCGGCAGGCAGACGGGCAGCGGCGGCTTTTCGGCGGGCTTTTCGACGGGCTTTTCGAGGCGTTTTCGGACGGTCTGGTGGGCGGCTTTTTCCCCTCGTCCACGATCTTCCTACCTTCCTCAGCGTCAGCACGTCGGCTCTCGTCCCTTCGCTGTTCCTTGCTGATCGTGGGCCGTCGAGGGGGGGGGGGGGGGGGGGGGGGATTGTCGATATTGTCCTCGAGTCGCGCCCATTCACACAGGGGTTAACGGGAGGGAAAAAACGGGAATTTACATGCTACCTTACACAAAATACGTAGAAGAAAACAGTGTAAAAAATGTCCGGGTCTAACGTTCTGTGAGCGGCGGACTCGAGCCGAGTTTAGGGAAGGGCTTGTGACGTGCCTTGTCACAAGGTCTTCAAACCTCTGCTATGCAGGCCTACCACCTTTCCCAACTGCCTAAGATGAATTAATAATCCATCAGTCGTTTTCGGCCCGAAGGTATTGGCAACGTGAAACTGCATTAAAATTATATCTTCATGTCGAAGGTCACAATAAAATTTAGTCGCGCGATCGCAGTCCGCCGGTGTAGCCTTCGTTCCGTGTCGGCTTCGAGTGAACACGACATTGGTGAATGGAAACTGACTTCGTTCCTCCTCAAGAATACGAGAGACAATGTCCGTATATTGTTTCCATTCGGATTCGTAAAGCGTACACCGCGAGATCTTACCGGAGGCAATATTGACCGGATACAATGCGGCATAGCCGAATCCTCTGTATGAGGAAGGCCTTCTAACATCTAACTCCCGCACCGCCGGCAGGATTACTTCATTTAAAATGATGCTCTTTACCGAGCTAGCTAGTTCAGGCGAGACTCCACTGATGTCACTGACGTCCTCAATTTTTAATTGAAAAGCCAATTCTATGGTTTCTTTGCCATATCCGGCTATCGGCAGTGCGTAATAACGCCGTTAAGCATAACGACGGTCGCCATTTTTAGCCTTGACGCACTAGAACAATTTCTTCTGAAAACTCTCCACTGCCACATCAACATTGGAGAGATGGAAGAGGATTTGCTCCGAAATGCTGAACGGTTTCAAAGACTTGGCGGCAATTACGACAGAATCAATGTCGTACTGGGCTTTAATCCCATTCAATTGTCTCGTACCGGACTCACGCGATCCCAATTCAAGCACAGACGGCTTCAATTCCTCGCACACGTCGCTCCATTCTGATATTTTCTATTGCGTCAAGCTTTCCGACAATTCGTCAGTGGAATGTCGACTACAAAATGTGTTTCCCTCCCGATAACATTGAGACGTTATAGGGTCTGCCCTTTCGTTGAAAAAACCAATTGTCTGAACGTCCTCGTCGTCATCGCTGTTGTCCCTCGATGTGTTTTCATCATCCATATTGCTCACGATGATTTACAGTCCGCGCAGTGTCTCAAGCAAAATCTGAAACAAAACAAAAAACAAAGAAAAATTCAAAATCAAACTATTACGTCTCAGCGGTCTGTTTATGAACGAGACATGTGCACGTCGAGTCAAGGGCGTGCGAATGACTTGTCCGCAGCGATAAGAGGTCCCTTTAACTTTATCGCTCGCGGCTCAGAGGTGGGAGCCCGCTCGAGAGCCTCAGAGGTCGAGGAAGTTGAAGACGCGGACGCAACGAGATAAAGACGGGTCCGTTCTCCGTACGGAATAATTATTCTGTTCCGTCAACAAATGGTGATAAAATTGCAGATCTATTTAAATAACAATTGACGACTTAGAATTACCGTGCGTAAATAGTATAAAATTGATTTAAATCGAGCTAGTCTCGGTGTTAGCACATGGAATATTCACGAGGGTTTTCTTTGAGATTTATTTTAAGTCCGTTAACTTTTATCGCGGACTGGTGGAAGACCAGTCCGACTGTTTGCTTCAAGGTTTTCGTAAAGACTGCCTAATTTCGGTGGCGATACTTGCCGTGAAGCGGCCAAAAATGCTGAGCTCGCACGCCACGCGCGAGCACAGAAAGGACTCGAAAAAGAGTGAAATAAAATAAAGCGAACGCTCGCGTCTGGCGCGAGCGGATATGGATTGGCAGAAATTTGATATTAGCGTCCGGTCATGAGCGAGAAAATCGAAAGACGGGACGGCAAAATTGAGTGAGCATAAATCAAATTGAATATTTTAATCCTGAATTTAGCGGAGACGAGATTCGTGGGAATAATATTAACTTAAGTTTAAATAAAATTATTTCTAGCATTAATAAAATAGTGTCGTCCGAGGGCCAGGACGTGACACAAACAATAATAATAAATGAAACAAAATCACATTCAATATAATGGAATTGAATTAATTTAATTTCGTTTATTGAATAAAATAACATTGTTGCACTTTGTGACGAACAATGATAATGGCACATACATGAGACGGATGGTCGGTTGCGGGTGATAAATGGTTAAGAAGGCTGATGAAATTGTTAAATGTAATTGTTCGTTTATTGGTCGGAGCGTAAAATTTAATTTGGGAGAGTGTACCGTACCGAGGTCTGAGCTGTGCTGACGCTCGGAGGTGCGAGGCTGAGGGCCTCGGACCCCGCAACAAAGTCGCGACGGATTGTCGCGACGCCCGCGATAAGGGCCTTCTCACGGCTCTAAGCCGTGCGGCCGGATGTAGATAACCCGGGAGGGCTTCTACGAATGAAACGCAGCGGAATAATATCGCTGCGAAGAAAGAAATTAATATCGGTGCGAAAGAGGCTGGAGCCGTTACACTCCCCCTCCAGAGAAAACGATGCCCCCGCATCGGATGTTGAACAGGATTTACATTTAATAATTGTTGTTAAGTGTGATTCTATATAAATGAAAAGTTTTGGGGGGTTTTTGTGTTTTTTTTTTATATTTTCATTTTTTGTGTACTTGTGTTATTTTTGTGTTTTCTTTCTTGATTTTGTTTCGTTAGTTGTTGGTTGTTGGTTGGTCCTTTTTGTTGTCGTCCGAATTTGGTTTTATTTTAATTATTTTCCCTTGGTTCTATATTTTCTCCGGCACACTCTCGTTGTTCAATATATTCAGGTAGTGGATGCTGGTCTCTATGCTGATCTGTAACAATCTAAGCAAACTGTTATTCGTTCGTGTTAGTGGGAATGGTTTAGTTAGGTTGGATGGGATTAAATTTGGTTTTAAAACAAAATGGTTGAGAAAAATTAAAATGTTGTCCTGTTTTGTTCGTTGATGAGATCCAATTATTGTTTTTTTTTTTTATGTTTTCCTTTTGTCAAATTTGTCCATATTTGGTAGGTTTCGGTTCCTCCTTCCTGGTTGTCCATTGTTTACTGGTATAAACATTCTGTTGTCCCAACATTCCCTTTTCGAAGTTTAGGTTATAATTTTGGAATTTTGATGGTATTGTGCCTGTAACATTCTAAGATCTGATTAGTGGTGGTTAGTGGGTTAGGTATGTTATTTGGATGTGGTTTGTTAGCGAAAGATGGAAGTTGTTTCTGGAAATGGGTAAAATGATTAAACACGAATATTGATATTATATAAAAAAAGAAGCGTATATTGGTTAAAAAAAAAGCAAGATATACATATAGAGAAGGAAACGAGGTACAAGTAATAAAATAAAAATAAAATAAGATTAAAAATAGAACAAAAATAGAAATAAACGTGAAGTGAAAAGAAAATAAAAAAAAACTAAAAAAAGATTATTTTTTTCTTTTCCTTTTTTTTAAATAAAAATAAAGGGGCCTCGTAAATTTTTTTTTCTCTCCTTTTTTTTTTTGTTTTTTTGGGCCTTGGCCTGCGCGACGCGTGTCGCGTGTGCGTTTATGTATGTGGTTATGTTTTATATTTGGATTATTTATATATGGTTATTTGTTGAAGTAGGAGTATGAATGTTGTGTGTAAGGGTGTTTCGTCATTCGTCAGGTCCTATTGTGTGTCTGTGTCCAATCGTCGTTTTTTGTTTGTTTTTAAATCCGTCTTTAGTTCGGCGAGGAAAATGTTTGATATTAATCTATTTTTTATTTTTCGGAGGGACTCTAAGTTTTGGGCGTCGATCCACTTAAGTACGCCTTCCATTGTTAGTTTTGTCGGGTCGCAATTTGTTTCGTTTTCGTCGTCCGTTCCGTTTCTGTTTGTTTGGGTTGTTGCGTCGCTGGTTTTTTTGTTTGTATTGTTTGTGTTCTGGATATCTATGTTGTTTGTGTCTTTGGCTTCTGTGTCTTCTCCTGTGTTTATATTCTCTATGTCTTCTTCTGCGTCTTCTTCTTCTGTGTCCTCTTCTTCTGTGTCCTCTTCTTCGGTGTCTTCTTTTAGTGGTGATCCCTCGGGTGTGTGTGGTGTGTAGTCTGGTGGTGGTTGTTGTTGTTGTTGTTGTTGTTGATCGTATTGCTGTTGCTTCAGCAAATAGGCGACGCACTTGTCGATGTGCGCCGTCAGTCGGTTCGCTGGGAGCACGCAGCAACATATTGGGCATCCAGTATGTCGCGATCCCAAATTTGCCGTTCGTTTTTTTAGTTCATCGTAGCATCTGGCCATATGGTCGGCCAACTTATTCGCCTTTATCCTCCTTGGGCAGAGGAGGCATTCGACTTTTATGGATGATGGTGTTAACTGTTGACCGTCCATTGTTGCTATTGTTTTGTTTTTTCTGTTTTGTCTGTCGGGTATGTATGTGTTTGTTTAAATGATACCAATAAGTAATGAGACGAAAATAATTGTTTTAAGCCATGCATAATGTGGCCAAGTTTATCTGTGTACTTTCGGTAAAGAGAGTAGTGTATAGTAGGTCCTTTTTTAGTAAAGGTATATGTAGATGGATAAGGATATATTGGATTATTATTTATTATTATGATTATTATTTTTTTATTTTGTTAATTTATCGCGTTTTTTTTTTTTTTTTTTTATGGTAACGCGTTGCGATCGTGGTATGTTAGCGCGTAGATCGGTCTACGGGCTAGTTGGGGTGGATGGTCTGTGATGATAGCGACCTCCCTACATTCGGTAACCGGTTGTGGCTGAGTCTCGACCAACTCTATCGGTTGTCTGTGATAGACAACGGTCGGTTCGGGAGCCTCATCGGCTTGTTGTCGTGTTATTGTTTTTCGTTTTTTCGTTACGCAGGATATAATTTTGTATATATTAGATATTTTTCCGAATAGGGAGAACTTCCATCCTACTGCTAGCAGCAGGATGATTGAACCCAAAGAAATTCCGCTATACTTTAATATGGTTTCGAGTGTAGAGAGTCTATGGCTCATGTAGTGGGTTTTCAAAATTTCTCTTGCTTTTGCTATAACGGCTTTTAATGCTACTTCGTTTTTTGTAAGATCGTCGTGTATTGAATTTGAATTTGATAGGCATGTAAGAGTTTCTGTTTCTGTTATGATTTCCGTGTAGTTTATGTTTTCTATGTTTTCCATTGATTTTTGTATCATTGCTGTAATATTCAGAATCGGTGTGTGTGCAAATTTTATTTCGATTGACGATTTTATTTCTATTGAAGGAGTTAGTGTTGTTGTGCGAGTTTTTACTCGACAGGTGGGTTCGATTTGTAATATTCCAGCGTTTTCTATTGTTTCGATAATTGATTCGTGGTTGTCGCAAAGAAGGTATAAGTTTTCGGGTTTTGGAGCTGCGAATAGCCATGCGTTTGCGGTTCGAATTTGTTTCCAGTAGGTTTGTTTTAGTGTTTTTAGCCTAATATCGCACAATTGCAAATCGCTGAATTGCGGGTTAACGAGAAGTTGGACCTCGCACTCAGTTTCGTCGTTGATCTGTGCTATCGGGTAAATTTGTTTGCAGATGTATCGATTAACTGCGAATTTACATTCGTCCTCGCTTTCCAGGTTAAAATAGCTGCGAAAGTCTTCGGAGACGGCGGTATATTGAATTGCTGGTTTGATGTACGCGAATCTCGCGCCTTTCGCTGCCGAGAGATGGGGTACCGGAACTGATAGATGTTGGTATAGTTTGTATTGTGTTAGGTCCAAAAGAGGAATTTTAATGACGTAAATAAGTCGTTCTCCGTTATGGAACGCTGTGAGCTCGATTATTTTAGTTAATTCTGGTACGTATTCCACGCTGAGTGGTGTTATATCCGCAGAAGCTCAGTTAGCTACTCTGAGTACTGCGGGAGCTGTTAGCTCTAAGGTTTCGGGATTTATCCAGAAAAGGGTTAAAACCCAAGTGAATTAAAAAAGCACGATTTATTATATCAACATTAATTACAATAGTTTATTCAAGATTATTTACCAATAGTTGTGTAGTACACTCTGTACGCTTATCTTCCTTCCGAAGAGAGTATGTTTTACGGTATAACTAACTAACCGTAACGTTGTTCAGATTAAAACCAGACTGCTGAATGCCTGCTCGTGGTCTCTTATATAGGGGTAAGAGTAGGCATGTCAGCTTAATTTTTACAATATCAGCTATTTTGCAATTGTTTAAACAAATTATTGCTTTCGCGTTTCCGATATTTCGCAGTAGCTGACTCGGCTAATTACTTGCTAATTTCTTAAATGCTATTTGTTACTTCCGTGTTTCGAAATACGTCGCGCGCTCGCTTCTTCCGCGATTATTGAGTAAGCGCATTCCCCGAATAGTCGGGCGTTGACCCGGGGTACAACATCTCTCTCCCCTAGGGAGGAAAATAAATTTACAATTTCTTTTCGTCTCGTCTCCGGCGAGATTTATTTTTTAATGTACCCCGTGCCCCGCGTTTTTAGGCTTTTCTTGGGTTATTTATTAAACGGTGGAATATGCGCGGCCAGTGTAGCGTGGAAGCGGCCCCCGAAGTTGCTGACGATGGCGGGTGGATGTCCGGTGAAGTGCTTAGCACGACGTTTCGTGCCTATATTAGCTGGGCGTTTCGCAATTTTTCCGTGCATTGTGACTACGACTACTATCGGCTTCAATTCGTTCTGTCGTTATGGATCCACCAGCATATAAGGTAAGTCTCTTAGACAAAATTTTTTTTTTTTTTTTTTTTGTTACCGGGACTTTTGCTTTGGGCGATTTTGAAACCTCCGTTTCTCCTTTTTTTTCAGAGGAGGCGTGTTGCATTATGCTGTTGGGAGGCATCCTACAGCCCGGAGGAGAGCCCGGAGGCTGCGCCCGGTCGTTCACCGAGCCCGGAAGTTGAGATCGTCGAGGTCGTGGGGGACGTTGGTACTGGGTCGGCAGTTTCCCCTGAGCCGGAGGTCATCGACCTGGTTTCCGATGGGGAATCATCTGCCGATGGAGGTTCCTTCCGGTCGCCCTCGGTTTCTTCGGACGAGGATTTGTTCTCGGAGACCGATCTCGTCGACGGGGATTCGTTTTCTGACCTCCTCGACGGTGATTCGTTTTCGGATCTCCTTGACGAGGATTTGTTCTCGGAGACCGATTCGGTCGTCATCGAGGACTCGCCTCCGCCCACCGCTGGGGATTTTGGGCCGCAGTCGGGTAAGCTGATCCCCTGGGACGGCGGCTTGGCATTCGGTGTCGACTTTGGCGTCACGACTCCTTCCCAACCGGTATCCGATGTGTGGCCGGTCCAGGGTCTCGGGTCGGGCTATCGGCCGGCGGGTGCCTCGGACTCGGAGTCGGAGGTCGAGGACGACGAGGACCCGATATCGCGGATATGGCGTGCCGAGCGGGGCGAGATGGATTGGCGTCGGGCCGGGTGGTACTGACCACCGAGTCTTGCTTCCCTTCGTTGGGACTTATATTTTCCCTTTTTTTGTGTATATATATTTTATGTTTTTCAATAATTATGTTTTTCGGGGAAATAAATATATTTTAATGTATTTTGTGTGTTTTCCCGTTAATTCCCTTTTTATTCGGCGAGATTAGGTTAAGCGGCACGGGGCAGGCGTATGGCCTCTGGTTTCGCCCTTCGACACAGGGCATTGATGATAATATAGCCGGCAAGTGCGAAGAGGGCGACCGCACCTACGGAATATTGTCCTACCACGTGGTATAGCGACGTGGGATTCCTCGTTTCGTGCGTGGTGGTTCGGTCCAGGTTTTCTTGCATATTCCTTATTTGGGTGCCGACTTCGTTTAATTCTCGCGGATTGGTTGCTGCGTGCTCGAGCGTTGTTTTCCGGCTTTCGCGTATCGTCTTCGGTATTTCTTCTGCCTCGGCGGGGAGCAGGGTAAGGTTGTAGCTCGGCACATAGCAGGTGTCGTTTATCCGCTGCTTCCATCGCCGCACCGTCTCGAGCTTGAAGGCCGCTGTGGTGACCGTGCATCGTTCCTGGAGGGTCACTAGCCCCGCGCCGTGTAATATTTCCTGCTGCGTCGGCTTTCCTTGGCAGCCGATGCTCGCCGTCTCTTCGCTCGGCGCTATGTACAGCCATTGCCCTGGCTGACGCATACCCATCACGACAGTATGTGTGAGGAATATGATTTTCTTCGGACACGGTTGTCCGTGACCTACCGCACCCTCGACGTATAATCGTATGCTGCATGGCGCGTCTTCGGTGACCGCCATGACGGGGTGCCGGGGTTTGCAGTAATATTTGTCGTCGGCGGTCTTGCAGGCTTTGAGGTCGCGTTCCGTCATCCGAATGTATTGCCGGTTCTTCCGGTCTATTACCACGAGATCCTCCGTGGTATCTATGTAATAGTATGTGTTGTTGCTTCCCCTCCGCGGGAGGGGATACACGTAATTTAGGTTGTATTCGGATGATCCAATAAGGGGAATTTCCAGGATGAGCGTTACCACTCCCTCTTTCCGGTAAGCTCGGACCGTTGCCAGGCGGAGTATGGCTGCCGCGTTAGGTCGCGCGATGGGACGCGGGAAGCTGTGTCCTCTTGGTAGATGTGGCAATGCCTCCGTCAGGTATTTCGTGAGTGTGGCTGGGGTCACGGTTGAGGCACTCACTGTGCCGGATGCCACCTCGGAGAATAATTCTATCATTTTATCTACCTCTCGCAGGTATGCTTCGACAGAGGCTTCGATTAACGTCAGGCTTTCGTCGAAGTGTTGTCTGTCGCGTAATGCGTCGGTTCGGTTTTGGAAATAACCGTCTACGGTGTGCACCATGGTGAACAATTTTTGTAGATTTCTTTGTGATGCTTGCGAGGTTTCGTTGAACATTTCGATCGTTGTTTCTACGACCTGCAGTTGTTTTTTCATGCCTTCCTTTAGCGTATCCTGTGTATCGCGGAGGGTCGCGATTTCTGCTTCGAGCCGTTCCCCATCGTCGGCGTCCATGTTGCCGGTTATGGCCTTCAGCACCGTTCCGAGTCCGTTGATTAATCCTCGGCGTTTGCGGCTCGGTTTTACTCCGATGAGATCCTGCACAACCCCCACATTTTCCTCTATTTTTTCAGAGAGTCGTACGAGGTGTTCCAGCATCTCAGCGCAATGTCCGTCCGGGCTCCCGAATTTTTCACACTTCGTCCGAACCTCGTCGAGCTGGGCTTTTATCCGTAGCTCCATAAAGGCCATGTTTTTTAGATTCATGCGTATGGCCAGTGTCCAGACGTCGGTGTATGGATATAGTGTGCCGACTTTTTCGAAGTATAGCCCTGGGGCATTTTCGAATTGTTGAATGGTGTATGGCCGGTCCGAGGGATGGGCCGTGGCCTGCGCGCTTATCACCAGTAACCTGGAATTTTATTCATTTATTTATCTTTTTCATTCTTTCCTATTGCGAAGCCTTGTCGAAACCCGGTGACCGTCTTGTGGAGTTTGTCTCTCTTTTTTTTTTTTATTCGTCCACGTAGTTTCTTAGACGGTCTACGTGCACTTTTACCGTCCGTCGTCCTTGGCGGAGGGTGTAGTTGCACGGCGGGTGTATCTCTTCGATGGGATAGGGTCCGATCCACTTCGGCGTTAACTTTGCTGAGCGTCCCCGGCGCACCGTTTCGTCGTGTAATAATACGCGGTCTCCGACCTTGAACTTGATTTCTTTCGCCTTCCGGTCGTACTGTTCCTTAGCTTTTTCCTTCGCTGCTTTTAGGTTATCGTGCGCGGTAGACCAGGCCGCGCGTAGCCGTTCTCGTAATTCTTGTACGTAATCGTCGTATGCGTACGTGGGCCTGGGTTCCCTTTTCAAGGACGTTGGTAGCTCTGCGTTGTCGCCGTAGATCAGGCAGTGCGGCGTAAATCCAGTCGCCGTGTGGGGCGTCGTGTTATATGTAAACATGGCGTAAGGTAGCCATTCGTCCCAATTTCCTTGGTCTTCATCGATATACCCCTTGAGGTATTCGGCGAGCGTCCTGTGCGAGCGTTCGAGGGCCCCATTCGACTCGGGGTGGTATGCTGTTGTTTGTATTTTTTCTATGCGCAGTAACTTGCATACCCCCTTAAAGATTGCGCTCAGAAAATTCGTGCCTTGGTCGGTAAGGATGGTTTCAGGTGTCCCGTACCGACATATTATTTCTTTCGCGAATGCTTTCGCAACCTCGTTTGCTTGCTGATTTTCCAGCGGTATGGCTACGCTGTATTTCGTCAGCAAGTCTTGGAACGTGAGAATATATTTATTTCTCGCTTCTGTTTCCGGTAGTGGGCCTACGATGTCCATGGCGCATTTTTGGAAGGCCCGAGTCGGTGTGTCGGTGATGACTAACGGCGCCTTTGTTGCCGCACGAATTTTATTGCGCTGGCACTTGTCACAGCGGCCCACATACGCTTCTATATCTTTTCGCATTCCAGGCCAGGAGTATCTTAATTTTATTCTTGCAAGCATTCGCGTGACTCCTTGATGCCCCCCGAGAGGCGCATCGTGATGCTCGTGGAGTATCTTGATTTTTTCCTCCTCGCTGGGACAGTTGCTGCCTGACCCGTTTTCTTCGTACTCCTTTTCGCGCGGCGCGTCGGGCCGACCGTCCGCGGACTCGTATTCCTGGCCGACCGTTGCTTCGTGCGGGCGAGTCTCGCCGTCGCCGTCCGTGTTGCTGCATACTTGCTCGGTCGCCTTGTGTGCGTGTGACCGTGTTACCACACATATGCGGCTGAGTGCATCCGCGTTGGTATTTTGCTTACCCGCCTTATACTGCACGTCGAACTCATGCTCCGATAATTTTATTTTCCAGCGCATGAGTCTCGACCCAGGGTCTTTGACACTGAACAGCCACGTTAGTGGTTTATGATCGGTTACTACGGTGAACCGAGTGCCGTATACGTATGGGCGAAATTGTGCAATTCCCCATACGATTGCCAAAAGTTCTTTTTCCGTAGTCGTGTAATTTCGCTCGGCTTTATTTAGCGTTCGGCTGGCGTAGCAGATCGGTAGATCCTCGCCTATTGGCCCCTGCGATAATATGGCCCCGATGGCCTTGTCCGAGGCGTCGGTGGTAACCACAAAGGGCTTCTCGAAGTCCGGATACTGGAGCACGGGGGCGGTCGTAAGGGCGCGTTTCAGGTCCTCCATGGCCTGTTCGTGCTTCGCCATCCATTCGAATTTAACATCTTTTTTCGTTAGCTCCGTTAAGGGCTTGGCGACCTTTGAGAAGTCTTGGATAAATTTACGGTAGTATCCGGCCAGTCCTAGGAAGGACTGCACGCCCTTGGCATTTCGGGGGGTCGGAAAATTCCGCACGGAGGTCACTAGAGCTGGATCCGGGCGTACTCCTTCGCTCGAAATTACGTGCCCGAGATAGCGGGTTTCTAATCGTAGAAATCGGCACTTTGCCGGTTGAAGGGCCAGTTTCGCTTCCCTTAAGCGTCCAAATACCTCGCGGAGCCGTTCGTTGTGCTCCGCCAGGCTGGCTCCGAATATTACTATGTCGTCGAGATATACATAGCATTTGGGCCCTTCGAGCCCCGCGAGTACGGTGCTCATTAACCGTTGAAAGGTCGGTGGAGCATTTTTTAAGCCAAAGGGCATGCGCGTGTATTCGAAATGCCCTTGAGGTGTGGAGAATGCCGTTTTCTCCCTGTCCTCTTCCGCCATCGGAATTTGGTGGAATCCGGAGGCAAGGTCGAGCGTCGTAAAATAATGTGCTCGACCCAGCTGGTCTAATATTTCCGCGATATGCGGTAGCGGGTATGAGTCGCCGACGGTGACTTCGTTCAGTTTGCGGAAGTCCACGACCACGCGCATTTTTATTTTTCCTGCTGCGTCAGGTTTTTTGGCGACGACTAATAACGGCGCATTCCACTGGCTTCGACTTGGTTGAATAATGCCGTCCTTTAACATCCCTTTCATTTGTTCCTGTACTTCCCTTTTGTGCGCTTCCGGTAAGCGATAAGGGTGTACCTTTACGGGCCGTGCCCCGGGCTCGAGGGGGATGCTGTGCTCCACCATGTTGGTACAGGGCAGCTGGTCTCCCTCGAGATGGAATATATCCGCGAACTCGTCGCATATTTCCGTTAACGAGCTCGCTTCCTCCTGGTTAAGGTGTGAGGTATCTATTTCTTTTCGTAGTTTCTCGAGCCGCGTGCCGCTCGCTCCCGCGCTGACGGCGCAGATTCCGCGAGTCTCGGTGGCGGGCGCGCCGGGCAGTTCCTCTGCCGAGGCCAGCGGCTCGAGTATCACGGCGGGTCGTTCGACGCGGGCGTATTCCGCCGTTGTGTTTACAAGGCTTACCACACAGCTGTGGCCTTGAGGCGAGGTCACACATGCTCCGAGTATAATGCCCTCGGAAACATTACGTCGCTCGACGATTCCTTCGTCGGTGCTTAGCGTTGATACATACGCAATACTTTCACTCCGTGGCGGCAAAGTTATGCTCAAACTTCCGTCCACGAGAGGCATGCAATGCCCTTTGATCCTTATAGTTTCTCCTCTGAGTATGTCGACCTGTTTTTCCCTGATAAAGTCCATACCGAGGAGACCGTGCGTATGTATCTGGAGATTTCGAGGTATTACGTGAAACCAATGTTTCACGGACCCGTTCGGGGTTTCGAGCTCGACAAGGGCGGCGTAGTAAGCATTTAGTGAGCCACCTCCGAGCCCTGTCAGTGCGACCGCCGTTTTTTCAGCGGGCGTATCGCTTTGTAACGCGTCCTCCTGTATTAGGCTCACTTGAGCCCCGGTGTCGGCCTTCAGTGTCAGCATACCCTCGATACTAGACGGAGATTTAATGTGGAAGTCGCTGGCCGACGCATGTGGTCCCGGCGACTCTACCGCATAGACGTTGACCCCCTTAAGGGGTTCGTTTGGTACCCGATGATTTTTCCCTCGGAACGATGCCACTGTCAGCAGCCCTGTAATCGTTGTCCGTCCCGGCGAGGATGATTTCGCCTCGATGGTGTAGATATTGGCCCCCCTTAAGGGCCGGTTCGTGGCGGTGACCGTGTCGACCCGGAATGCCCCTACGGTTCCTTCCTGCGGCGGCTGTCTGTCGTTTTGTTCCTTTTTCGGCTCAGCGGATTTTTTGCTGTTATTATTTTTATTTTTCTTATTTTCCGCTTGCTTACGTGACCGGCAATCTTTCCACAAGTGACCGGTTTTCTTACAATAATTACACGTAATGCTCGCGACGTTCACCTCCTTCTGTGTAGGCGCCGGGAGGCTTTGCCTACCGGATCGGCAATTTTTCGCCAGATGCCCTGTTTTCCCGCAGGTGTAGCAGGCGCCTTTTTTCTCCCCTGCCGCGCCGTGCGACTGTCGAGAGTTGCCACCGCCGTTACCGCTCCCATTAGGACGTGCCCCTCCTGGCCGCCCTAAGGTCATTTTTTCGACCTCAATGGCCCCCACGACGGAGTCGTGTAGCCCTTGGTAATTACGGGAACGAACGATGGTCTGAATTTCCTTTTTTAGCCCGTTTTCGAAATTCATCTGTGCGCTTTTTCGGATTGCTTCGCCTATGGCACGGGCGCCACGTTGGTCGGCTCCTTCACACAGTTTTTCGATGACCTCTACTGTGAGGGTTTCCACCCGTGTAGCATACGCCGAGACGTTTTCCTTTGCGTCTTGACGTAGCGTGCAAAATTGGTATTGCAGGGAGGCGAGAGACTCGCGTTTCCCGTACAATGCTTCCAGCTCGGTGCGTAGATCGTCTAACGTTATGATCGTCTTGTGGCGCATTTCCCGCGTCGCTCGATCTTCTAATTTGCTGCTCCGAATCAGCGAGAGAAGAGTAGACCGTTGTCTGGGTCTTACCATGCCCCATATGGCTTCGCAGGATAATATGAAACCGTCAAGTTTTGTTGGATCGTTCCCATCGAACGTTTTAATGTTCCGAAGGGCGGAACCGAGGTCCAAGTATTCCGGTCCATCCTCATCCGCCATCGTCACCCTACTTTGGTGACGAGGTGGCGAATGTTTTGGGGGGGTGGCATCCCTGCGCCCCCCCTTTTGGCCCTTCAGGATGAAGTCCCTCATGGTTTGGTCCATTGCCGTGAGTCGCTCGGCCGTGGTGCTTTCGTGTGCGTGTCCCCTTTGTCGGCCATCCTGGCCCTCCAGGACAAAATTCCTCATCGTTTCTTCCATGGCTGTGAGTCGCTCGGTCGTGGAATCTTCATGCGCGTGCTTTGCTGACTGAAGCGTTACCGCCGATCGCTCTTTGGCCATCTGCGTGCCCATTTCCCGAATCAGCTGTTCCAGCTGAGCGACCCGTTGCCCCAGCGCATCCTCAGCATCGGTCCGGTCGCGCCCTTGCGAGGGATCGTCAGACTCTTCCCCCTCGTCCACGGGCTGGAGCGTGGGGAAGAGGGTCCGACGGGCCTTTTGGGAGGCTGGCTGATCGAAGTTCGGTATCCCTTGGCCTACCTCCTCCGCAGACCCCAGTACCCCATTTTCAATGTCCCAGTTGGGGGCTGCCGGTCCGCGCTGCGCGCTCCGCATACGGTTAATTTCGTCGGTAACCATGGCCGGGGTAACTTCACCCTGCCTTGGTGCGAACATGCGTACGTTGACGTCCTCCCATCCGGTTCTATCCCCGAACGAAGATCCTCTCTGGGTGTTCACCCAGGCCATCGGGCTCGCGGTGCCCTCCCGTTCCCGCAGCAAGTCCCTGAGAGGGCTGTCGCTGGGTCCCTGTCGGGATTGGTCCGCGATTTCTCCCAGAACCCGTTCAAGGCTTCCCGCGGCTCGCAGCGCGTCAGCCCCCGGATCCTGTTCGTGCCCTGGATGTCCTTGTGGCGTGCTGTGCGTACTCATTTCGACCGGTGCGCGAGCTAGGTATTCCACTAAATTTTCCTAGGTACTCGGTAGCGGGTGCACCGGTTCCGGCAAGGCTGCGCGTTTCTTTGTTTGTTACGTAAGATAATGGAAGTCACTTACAGTGCGTTAACCTTCCACATTACGGGATGCCCTTCTGTTGTTGACGTCTAACCCTCGGGGTTCTAGGCTCCCTTTTACACGTCCCAGCGTCTGGCGACGTTCTCCGTGGATCCTGCAGTGACCCGCGAAGACTCTCTACCGTTATCTCTCCTGAATAACGGGATGCCCACGTTGGCCCTGGTTGCCTCCGTGGTCCACCCGAACTCTTGTCGACGATGCTCGACCTTGGTTCGCGGAACTCTCTCTCTCGTGGAGAGTCGCAATTTACCGCACTACGCGGAGATTTCACAACTTGGTTTTAGCGATTGCTTGTTATTTGTAATCGTGGGTTTAGTGGTTTTATTTTAATAATTCACTCTGGATATCCCACCGCTGCCACCAATGTTATATCCGCAGAAGCTCAGTTAGCTACTCTGAGTACTGCGGGAGCTGTTAGCTCTAAGGTTTCGGGATTTATCCAGAAAAGGGTTAAAACCCAAGTGAATTAAAAAAGCACGATTTATTATATCAATATTAATTACAATAGTTTATTCAAGATTATTTACCAATAGTTGTGTAGTACACTCTGTACGCTTATCTTCCTTCCGAAGAGAGTATGTTTTACGGTATAACTAACTAACCGTAACGTTGTTCAGATTAAAACCAGACTGCTGAATGCCTGCTCGTGGTCTCTTATATAGGGGTAAGAGTAGGCATGTCAGCTTAATTTTTACAATATCAGCTATTTTGCAATTGTTTAAACAAATTATTGCTTTCGCGTTTCCGATATTTCGCAGTAGCTGACTCGGCTAATTACTTGCTAATTTCTTAAATGCTATTTGTTACTTCCGTGTTTCGAAATACGTCGCGCGCTCGCTTCTTCCGCGATTATTGAGTAAGCGCATTCCCCGAATAGTCGGGCGTTGACCCGGGGTACAACAGTGGTATAGGGAATATTGTGTTTGGTGTTGATTTTCGGATCGCTTCTGCGCTAATATCTTTTTTGCTGAGAGTATTTCAGGGTGTATTTGTCCCATTTTTGCGAAGAGTACTGCGTTTGTCAATGTTTCTAAATCGATTTCGTACTGGATGAGTGTTTCCTCTACTAGGCTGGTGTATGTTATGAGTTGTTGGATTATGCGCAATTCGTATTGGAGTGTTGCTTGTTTCAGTTTGATGTCTTTTATTTCTGCGTGTATTGTATCCGCTAACTCGATGATTTGGCTTTGGGTAAAATTGAAACCTGATTTAATTATGTGTGTTTGATTTTGTACGATTTCTGCTAGTTCGGCAGTAGTGTTTGCTAGGGCGTTTATTTGTGAATCTATTCTGTCTGCATCCTCGCTGTCCATTGTTCCGAAAAGTATTTTACTGATTTTTCCTACGAATTCTAGTGGTGCGCGTTTTTTACGTTTTTCTGCTGGGTTGAGCTCGATTGATGGTATTAATTCTTCTAATGTTCTTTTTGCGTTCGCAATGTTGTTCAGTTGGGCTTGTACGTTTTGTAGTTGACCTCTTGTTAGGCAATGTCCCCTTAATGTGAAGCAAAATGCGTTAGCGGCGTCGAGGTTTTCCTGTATTTGTTGTCGTCTGGACGTTAATCCATGTGTGTCTATATACGTTATTAGCGTCCAGGTCGTATGGTATGAATGAAGTGTGCCCAAAGATTCTGAGTAGAGTCCAGGGTTTTTCGTCAGTGGTGTAATTTTGAAGGCGTCTGGTGCGGACGCCGTTACGTAATTGGCGTGGCATCTGCAACATATGCCAGTTTTATTTTATCTACGTGTAGAGTTTTTGTCGTATTGTCGTCTAATTGTATTTCAATGTTGCGTTTATTCGGAATTTCTACAATTTTGTATGGGCCTAGCCAGTCCTTATCGAATTTACTTGTTTTGCGTTCGTTCTTTGCGAGAACGAGTTGGCCTATTTGGTATTCTGGTTCGACGGTTCTTTTGTCGTAGTATCTTTTGGTTCGTTCTTCGAACTTGATCGCTTTTTCTAAAGCGAGTTCCTGAATGTTTCTAAGATTTCTCGTTAGGTCTGTCATATAGTCGTCGTAGGTTATGATTTTTTCGGGTGGTGGGAACGCTGAAGGTGTTCGAGCTATCCTACCAAATACTAATTCGTATGGGGTGAACCCTGTACTTTCGTGTATACTGGTATTGTATGAAAATGTTGCGAATGTAAGCAGTTCATCCCAGTTTCGATTACTATCGATGAAGTGCTTTAGATATCCCACAAGAACGTGATAGCTGCGCTTGATTGCGCCGTTCGATTGTGGGTGATACGCAGTTGTTCTGTGCTGTTCTATCTGGAATAGTTGCGTGAAATCTCTGAACATTTCCGACATAAAGTTCGTACCTTGATCGGTTAATATCGCGCGAGGCGCACCGAAAGTTGATATCAAGGTTGTACAGAGTGCTCTCGCTACGTCTACTGACGTTTGATGTTTTAATGGTACTGCTATACTGAATTTACTGAATAAGTCGAGCATAGTTAGTATGTATGTATGCCCGTTTTTTGTTTCGCGTAATGGACCTACAATGTCAATGGCTACTTTATCGAAGGGTTGCGCTGGTGTGTCCGTAATAATCATCGGAGCTTTACTTTTTACTCGGACCAGTTTGTTTTTCTGGCAGTCGAAGCAGTATCGAATGAACGTTTCTACGTCCTTTTTTAATCCTCGCCAGTAGTACTGTGAGATAATGCGCTGGTAAGTTTTCGTCACGCCTTTGTGACCTCCGACTGCGGATCCGTATAGTTCTCTGATGATGTTTTGTCTATTTTCCTGATCTGGAACGGTTATAAGACCTTCGCATAGCCTAAAGGTAATGTTTGAGTTAGTCGCGAGTAATCGTAGGTATCCTTTGATATTAGACCACAAAAATGTATCGATGATTTTTGGGTCTTTGGATAGAGTACAGGATGTGATTTCGTTTTCTACTAGAGTCTGTACAAGATTTTCTAGACACTTCTGAATCGTGAGTGTACTAGTAGCGTCTGTCGATTTGTTTTTGCAAATCATCGTAAAGTATCGTAGCGTTTTGTCGCGTGTGACGAAAATATGTCCGATTCCGGGATCGGACTGCGAAAATACCGATTGGGTTAGTTTACCCTTTTCCGCAAGTATTTTTGAAACCATTGTGTCCATGACACCGTCGGCTGACAGGAGTGAGCTATATTGTCTTCCTGCGCTAGGATGTTTTCCTGCGTTACTACGATATTGTTTTTCAGTTGTACGTCTTCTGTTATTGTTGATCCCCTTGTTGTTGGTGGAGTTTGTAATGTTAGACGTTTTCGTTGATATTGCGATGGTTGATATGCTGAATCGTTGTCAGAATCACTTTCTGACGATGGCGACATTTGATGGTGTTGGTTTGTTAGTTTTTGGTTTGATATGGTTGGTCTCGATTCGTCCGATTTCGAATCTGTTGTTTCGTGTGGAATCCACGTTGGCGATCTGAATGTTGGCTCGATGTCCATTGATGGTGTGCTGTCGTCGATTTGCTGTGAGCACCCTGGTATGGCGACTGATTGTTACGGTGTGTAGTCGTCAATTTGCCATGAGCACCCTGGTATGGCGACTGGCTGTTCGATTCGTGGATCGGTAGTTTGTTCTATACATGGTGTTTTATCGGGAATGTCTGTGGTTTTTGAGTCCCAATATTCCTGTGTCATTTCAGGTGACATCGGCACAGGTGATTGTGTTTTTAATTGTGCATCCTCAGGATCCGGTTGGGTTGGGGTTTCTGGTATTACATCGTTGGTATAAGTTACTCTGGAGTCCCAATATTCTGTTGTTAATTGTGGTGATGGTTGTGGGTCTGAGTCTGATGATGTTGAGTGCGGAAGTTGGAATCGAGTTCTTGTTTCTCGTTGTGGATTTTTGGTTTTGCGGGTGCTGCGCGTAATTTTGGAATCCCAGTATTCGTCTGTCACTTCGGGTGACAAATTCTCGGGATCGTTTAAGTTTTTCGTAGTTGGTTGATTTTTGGATTGAGTATCCGGTACTTTCGGTTGTTTATTTGCCAACCTTTCGCTACGTCTAGTCGGTTTTTTTGGCGTCTTTTTCGTTCGCTTTTTGACTGGTTCGGGCAATCGTTTCTTTGATTGCTTTGTTTTTGTAGTTTTCTGAGATTCTAAAATTGCGGGTGGTGAACGGAAATTCGGTGGTATCGTCCGTTTTCCGCTGTTTTCGTCTTTTTGTAGATCGTTGGATTTTTGTGTCGGAAGTGAAGGTGGTGACCTAAAGGTCGGCTGAACAGGTGGTTTGCCAGCGTTCTCGTTCTGGGATTCCGTTTCGTATTCCGTATAGTTTTCCTTATGTTTCGCCTTTTGGTTGTCGTATTTGTTTTCGGATTTATTGGTTTTTTCGCTTTTGTCACCGTATAAGTGGCCGGTTTTCCCATCAGGGCTGACTTTTTCGCGAAACTCGCTTTTGTTTTGCTGCGATAAGCTTTTTGTTTTTTGTTGCCTCATTGGGCTCTTTTCTTTTTGTTGCCTCGTTGGGCTTTTTCCGTTTTGTTGCCTCGTTGGGCTTTTTTCGTTTTGTTGCCTCGTTGGGCTTTTTTCGTTTTCTTCTTCTGTTGTACTATCTTCTATATCTGTATATTTATATTGTTTTTCTGTATCATTTCGTTTCCTAATTTGTTTGCGCGGTCGTTGAGTATTTCCTTCGTCGTCCGTTGTATCTACTGGACGTTTGGAGAGTCGCCATTGTGGTTGCGTAATCTCCTTTGAGTGCAGCTCTTCAACTATTTGCTTGATTGGTTGAATGAGCTCGCCTTCGTTGTCGGATAATTCCGAGATTAATGTATCGGTATCTATTATTAAATCGTTTTTTGTGGGTACACTCTCCGTTTTTTGTTTTGATTTTGTCTTTTTTGGTGGTTGGTTCGTTTCTTGTTGAGTTTGTTTCTTTGTTATTTGTTCCGTTGGTTCGTCGGATGTATCCTGACTGTTTTCCTGTATAATACGCTTTTTCTTTGGCGCTGGATTCCCAGAGCCCGTATCAGTTGTTGACCGATTGCGAGTCTCGGGTGATGTTTTAGGAGTCAGTTTTTGCTTTTTTGACTCTTGGTTCGCGACACTTTCCGACGAGCTTTCGTCGCGCTGCCTAATCGGCATAATTTCTGCAGGGTTCCTCGACAAAGCGTCGGCAACTACGTTTAGTTTTCCGGGTTTGTGTACGATATCGTAATCGTACCCGTTCAGGATTATTTGCCATCGTTGTAGCTGTTGCGGGATATCGGCTTTGTTTTTTATGTACGTTAACGCTCTGTTATCCGTGACGAGCGTAAAGCGTTTTCCGTATAAGTACATTTTGAAGTACTCTACCGCATTTACTATTGCGAGTAATTCTTTTTTCATCGCGTCGTACGCGATTTCGGTTTTTTTCAATGCTCTCGAGTAGAACGCTATCGGATGGTCAAAGTCGCCGTGTTTTTGGCTAAGTACTGCGCCTATGGCGTAGTCTGATGCGTCTGTAGTGAGAGTGCAAGTTTTATCGAAATCCGGATATTTTAGAACCGGTCGTTCGATGATTCTTGCTTTTAGGTACTCGAATACCGATTGGCATTCGTTTGTCCATACAAATTTTTCGGACTTTTTTAGCTGTACGGTTAGTGGAATAGCAATCTTCGCAAAGTCGCGGATAAACCGTCGGTAGTATCCGGCGAGTGCGACGAACTGCTTAATTCCTTTTTTGTCTTTTGGTATCGGGAAGTTTTCTACTGCGCGAATGTTGTGAGTATTTGGTCTAACGCCATCTGAGGATATGATGTGTCCCAAATAGGTCACTTCTCTGTTTAGGAAGTGGCACTTCTCTGTTTGTAGCGTTAGCCCCGCTGAAGTTAAGCGTTTTGCTAAGGCTTTAAATTTGTTTTCGTGTTCCGTCATGTCTTGTGCGTATATTACTATGTCGTCTAAATAGACGAATAAGTCTGTGCCTTGTAATCCGGATAGAACGACATCCATCAACCTCTGAAAGGTGGCTGGCGCGTTTTTGAGTCCGAATGGCATTCGATGGTACTCGTAATGTCCATTCGGGGTCGAGAAAACTGTTTTATGTTTATCAGCTGGGTGCATTTCAATTTGATAGAAACCGGACGCCAGGTCGAATGTTGAGAAGCAACGGGCGTTACCCAATTGATCCAATATATCGATGATATTTGGGAGTGGGTACGCGTCTGGCGTGGTTTTATCGTTGAGTTTCCGAAAATCTATTACGATTCTCCATTTTTTGTTACCTTTCGAGTCCGGTTTTTTGGGAACGACCCAAACTGGAGAGTTGTAAGGAGAAAGGGACGGCTGTATGATTCCCTTGTCTAGCATATCGCTGACCTGATTTTGTATCTCCTTTTTGTGTACCTGTGGAAACCTATATTGTTTTGTGTTGATTGGTCTGTCATCCGTTGTATGGATCTCGTGTTTTGTTAGTGTCGTATGACCTAGCCGATCTCCGGGTAAACAAAATAGATGTTGGTATTTTGAGACCAATTCGAGCACGTGGTCTCTCTCTGTTTCGTTTAGGTGATTCAGTTGTAAAAGTGCTCGAAGGGCTTCGAGTCTGGATTGACTTTCTAATTGTATCGAGCATACTTCCGCACGGTTCTCATGCTGAGAATCGCGGTGGTCGCTCAATGTGAGATTGTCGATCGGTTTTTCCGAGATAGCCTCTACTGGGATTAGCTCGATTGTCGGAATTTCTAAATTAATTTCGCAATTGTGCGAATTAATCGCGCAAAGATACGCGATTCCGTTGGTGTTTTTAACGAGCGCGTTACCCAAGTAAAGACGATGGCCTACGTCCATCCTTGGGATATATCCCTCCTCGAGATCGGTTGGCTTTAGTCTGACAGGTACAATGAGCTTTGACCTGCTAGGTATTGTTACTCGTTCGAAGCTCTCGAACGGAATTCGATAGCCAGCGAATGTTATGCAGGCTTCGCTATAAAGAATATCGGCTGGAGTCCCCCTGAAGAAGACGTCGCCGAGTATAGCGTCCTGTGTAATCGGAAAAAAGTCTTCCACTAGGTGGAATTCGACTTCAAATTCTTTAATTCTCAGGTAGCATCTACCGAGTGTTTTTGCTGTTCCGTCTGTTATTCCGTTAAGCTCGTATATTAGCGTCGGATCTACTTCCGTACGCAAGCCCAGGAATTATTGTTTTAACAGGTTTATTTCCGCTCCAGTGTCGGCGAGAAACGAAGCCTGTTTAGTGAATAGATTTGGGGACTCTAAGGTCACCGTTGGTGGTCTGTGCCGGCGCGACAATCCTAACTTGATTGTCGCTTTTTTAATAGTTATATCACCGTCTTTATTTTTAACATGATTAGTACCTACATATTTTACAGGTTCGGTTTCGGTTTGCGCCTTGTTTGCGTCTTTTACTAATTTGTCGTTGACGCGCGCTCCGGTGTCCGACCTCTCGTCACGCTGTCGCGAGAGGCCGATCTCTCGTTTTTTTGGAGTAGACGCTCGAAAATCTGCTCGATTTGCGCTGCATCGAGGTTCGACTGGTGGTCTGATTTTCGCGAGTTTCGACCGTTACTCGAGTTCTGTCTTTCTCGCGAGTTGTCTCGGCTATTTCGGTCACGCGAATTATCCCGATTATCTCGGTCGCGTGAGTTATTTCGATGATTACGCTCTTGCGAATTCTTTCGGTTATTTTGATCGCGCGGATTGTTTTGTTGTGGATTATTTTGGTAGTTGTAATCCCACGAATTGCTTTGTTGTGGATTACTCTGATAATTGTGCGTGCTATCACGATAATTTTCGCGTGAATTGTCTCGATAGTTATTCCGCGGATTATTGTGGTAGTTTCCACGGAAATTGTTTTGATAATTACTTTGATAGTTTCCGCGTGAATTGTTACGGAAACCCCCTCGTGAATTATTTTGATAATTCCCGGGTGGTTCGTTTTGATAGTAGTTGGGCGGATTATTCTGATAATTACCGCGTGAGTTATTTCGGTAACCGCCACGAGTGTTATACTGGAAATTTCCGCGAGAATTGTTTCTGAAATTACCCGGTGAGTTGTTATGGTATTGGCGGCTGTTAACGCGTGTATTCGTATCTTCGCGTAATTGTTGCACGGAATAGCATTCTGATGTTGAATGCGTAGGATTTTCGCGATGGACTTCGCAAAATTTTAGTCCGTTATTGTCAGTTATTTGCGTGAATCGTACTTTCGCTTTTTCCGGGCTTTTGTCCCTAGTTTCCGATTTATCGCGTTTTCGTCCCTGGTGTACGTTTTGTCTACGTACGAGTTCGTTTTCGATATTTAGCGCTTCGTCGGCTGCGCTGTCAAGAGTTATGAAATTTTTTTGCATAATGACATTCGCAATTTGATCGAAAAGACCGCGAATGAATGCTTTTATGACGGTTCGTCGAACTTCGTCGGTGCGGTTTTGCAAATATTGCTGCTGATTTTCTGCTCGATAGACTTCTTTTAACCTATTTTCAATTTTAGTCGCGATTTTTCGCGTGCGCGTCGCGTAATCAACCACCGACTCGTTATAATTTTGCGAGTTTGATTTTAGTTCGAGTTCGAGGTCCGATAATTCGACTGGTTTTTCGAGCGCATTTCTGAGATCTCCCAGGAGTGGCTCTAGTGCGTTGTACGTTTTCGCGTCGGCGATATCGACGGCGACTCCTGACAATTTAAGTTGGATGATCTCGAGGAGCTGCGGTTGATCGTGCTCCGAGATGATTTTTGCTGCTTTTTTGCAAGCGCGCATGAAATCATGGAGCGGTATGTTTTTACCGTTAAAACTAGGTATGAGGTTTTGTACATCGCGGAGCGTTATCGAGCTATTATTGTTCGCCATCGCGAAGTATGTTCGCGACGGGAGTCGCTCGGTAGACAAAGCTCGGCGATGAAAATTATATTCGCCGTTTGCTCGCGCGGGGCGCTGAGGCGGCTCTGGTAGAGCAATTTTGGTGTAGTTGTTGAATTACCCAAGTAATTAAAAAAACAAAATTTAAATAAATCCTTTTTTTGTGTTGCTGCCGTCTGGGTTGAGGCGCAATTGGATTTTTTTTTGTGAATATATGTATGTTCATATTAGATACATAGTATATAGATATTTCGTTTTTCTTTCTCTTTTTCTTTTTTTTTTCTAATATGTCTTCATTTTGCTGCCACCAAGTCTGAGGCGCACAAAAAAAAAAAAATGTTTTTTTTTTTTTGATATGGGTTATTATTAATATTATATATGTATATATATTTTGTTATTATTTACTTATTTATTTATCGTTAGTAATTATTAATTTGTGTAGGTATTTTGTTTCGCTGCCATCCGGTGTGGGGCGCGTTAGGAAAAAATACATAATAAAATAAATTTTTGTATTTCTCTCTCTTTTTTTTTAAATGTGTATTGTGTATTTTTTTTGTATTTTTTATTATTATTTTTTTTTTTGGTTTATCGAATTATTTGTTTATTATTATTACCATTATCGCTATTTGTTGCTGTAGGTATATATGTATGTATGTGTTTATCGGATGCTGTTGCTGCTGCTTGTGTGCAGCGCGTCTGGGATTATTGTTTTTTTGGCTATTATTTGTTTTCGTAAATGTGTGTATATATATGGATATCGGTTATTTTTATTATTATTTTTTTTTATTTCATTATTTCTATTTATTAATATGTATTGTGACGTGATTTTTCGATCACCGTCACAAAAATACAAATTAATTAACGTTTTACGGATACGGCTATCGATTTAGCTCGGTTAGCCCGTTATAGTTCCCGCTTTACTGCCCCTCGGCTGTCCAGGTACCGTCCAGCTCTCGTTTAAGTAAAGTCCGTTAAGTAACGATCCAGTTTAGACTTTGCTGGTGAGCTAGAGAGTGTGAGAAGCTTTAAGATAAGCAAAAAAGATTCAGTTCAGGTCGGAAGCCTCGGATCTATTCGGTGGAGAGAATCTCGAAGCAGTGAGAAACACGGATAGAGAAGAGCCCGACGAGATTTCGTCGCGAATACGTCAAAGTCCGGTGCAAACCCGGCACTCCGTTTAGGTGATGATGCAGGACGTTGGAGAACAGGCGGAGGTTTTAGTACGGTCCGGGCAAGGTCGGAACACCTTGTGCTGTGTTTTAGTTAAGAGAGAGAGCCTTGTTTTCACGTCCTGAATTAGGAGTAACGATCGCGACGAATCTCAAAATTTACCGCGTTACGGTTTCGGTTCCCGCTTAAGTGACGCTCTGGAAAGAGTTCAAGAGGGCAGTAGCTATCGGCTAAGGATCTCGCGATAATCATAACGCTTCGTTAGAATATCGTCATAGGCTTGTCGGTCTGCCGAGAGTCGTCCTCGAGGTTGCTCGGACCTCTCGTGCTACCGGTGTTTACGTTTGGGCTATTGTCTCGCGCGCTGAGTCGTTCGCTCTCGCTCGCGCTGCCGTAGACTCCGGCCTTCGCTCTCGCTTCGGTTCGCGTACCTCGCTCGCGCTACCTGTCACTTCGTACGTTCGGTTCTTGACTCGTGTATGCTGTGTTTCGTGCGGATTCGGTTCCGATTTTTACTACCGATTTTTCTGTGCTCGAGATGCGTCTGAGGGATGCTCTTGAGGTGCAGTGATTGTGTTGAAGTTCTCGAGGCATCACGAGATGCAGTTCCCGCTCATTATTGGATGAAAGTATGCTGATCCGGTGAGTTTATCGTTCGATAATTTTCGATCGCGTATCGATCCGTTCCCGTTACGCTCGCTCCGACCCCCCGGTCAGCTGAGCGCTCCCGATGCACGAGTGTGCGATCCCGTGGCTCCCCAAGCCAACGAATTATTGTTCACGTTAATTAAGAATTTCGGGATTCCGATATTTGAGATTTCGCATTTTAGATTCCGCGTTACTTTATTGGCGAAGGATCGCGACCCTTCTACCATAACCCGCATCCTGAGCAACCGTGCATTTCCGCAACCGTTCGCTTTCGCGAATGCATCGGCGTTAGTTCTCGTTCCGTTAAGTTCTCGTTTGTGTGATCTCGTTCTTTTTTCGTTCTGTCTTCGTGTATTTCGGTTGCGGAGGTCGGCCTGTTCCACCGACCTCCAGATTAGTCCGGCTTGGCGATTCCGGCGAAACAAAAATCGACCCTGCGGAGGTCGACCGTTCCATCGACCTCCAGATTAGTCCGGCTTGGCGATTCCGGCGAAACAAAGATCGACCCTGCGGAGGTCGCCCGTTCCACCGACCTCCAGTTTAGCCCGGTTGTTAATACCAGCGAAACAAAAATTAACTGGCGCCCATCGGGACGTCAATGCATCCGTAGAAGCGGACGGCCGAAGGTGACGTTTTCTGAGTTCTCGATTTCGCGCTCCGCTCCCGTTCGGTTTGAGCTTCGGTTTTCGCGTTTTCGGTTTTGTTTTTTTGTGTTTTTTTGTTCGCGTTGAGATCCAGGAAAAATACGTCACAGTATGTATGTATATTTTTTTTTTTTTTAATTTCGCTGCCGTCTAGAATGAGGCGCGCTAAAAAAATATTTTCCTCTCTTCTCTCTTTTTGTTTTTTATTATTATTATTTTTTTAAATTTATTTATCTATCATCGTTAATTATCTCCGTCATTGGTGTTTCCAATGACAGAGAGAGGAAGAGAGAGAAAAAAAAAATCTTCTTTCCCTTTTTATTAAAAGTTTTTTTTTTTTTTTTTTTTTTTAAATTATTATTGCTATTAATTTATTTATTTATTTTAGGGGAAGGTGTGGATATATTAGTTAGTGTTTTTTTTTGTTTTTTTTTTACGTACCCTTAGCGGTCGCACGCTTTGTACACGCGTCGCGTGTCGGCGCTCGGTTCCCGTGGGGTCGTGAAAGGGAAAAAATTTCCTCTTTCCTTTTTCTTTTTTTTTTTTTTTACAATAAAATAGGTAAAAAAAAACACTTAAAGTAAATTAGATAAAGGGTACTCACGTATCCACGAGGATTGCGAATAATAATCGCATGGATTATAGGTTTTTCCCTTTTTTTTTTTTTTTTTTATTCCTCAGTTTTCTTTTTTTGCTTCCTTCCTTCTATTTTTTCTGTGACGTCCTTCCTTCCTTCCGTTCATTGAAAAATGTCTATATCGGATTGTCGACGATGGCGGACAGCTGGCGGGTGAGTCGCGTCGGTGCGGCGGATCACGGCCGTGGCGGATCGATGCCGCGGTCGATGACGGCTCGCTGGTGGTAACGTCGGCGGCTGCTGCTGCTGCGCGAGGGTTTCCTCGGCCGTCGGTAACTCCGAACGTCGCTCGCTCACTCGACACTTTTATTGTTATATTTTTTTTGTGTGCAACCGTTTGTCGCCTTAATGTTTAATATATTAACTAATTAGCGTCTGTTCACTGTATTCTACTATTTCATGTCTTTTCACTGTATTTTTTTTTTTTTTTTTTTTTTTCACTAAGTGTCACTATTTACTATTTCGTGTCTTTTCACTGTATTTTTTTTTTTTTTTGCTGAGTCACTTTTTTTTTCACGTTTCACTATTTGTGTGTGTATTTTTTTTTTGTTTCACTGTTGGTTTTTTTTTGTGTGCGAGCACGGCTCGAGCACGGTTGTCGCGTCCGGGTGAAAAAATTTTTTGGCAAAGTGAAGAAAAGAAAAAAAAATACATACATGTATATTTTTTTTTATGTAGGCGTGTTTGCGTGGTAATCCGCTTCTGACACCATGAGACGGATGGTCGGTTGCGGGTGATAAATGGTTAAGAAGGCTGATGAAATTGTTAAATGTAATTGTTCGTTTATTGGTCGGAGCGTAAAATGTAATTTGGGAGAGTGTACCGTACCGAGGTCTGAGCTGTGCTGACGCTCGGAGGTGCGAGGCTGAGGGCCTCGGACCCCGCAACAAAGTCGCGACGGATTGTCGCGACGCCCGCGATAAGGGCCTTCTCACGGCTCTAAGCCGTGCGGCCGGATGTAGATAACCCGGGAGGGCTTCTACGAATGAAACGCAGCGGAATAATATCGCTGCGAAGAAAGAAATTAATATCGGTGCGAAAGAGGCTGGAGCCGTTACATACACTTCTATATGTTGTGACGTGACATTCCGAGGCCCGCCAACTCGCACGGTTTTGGTCGAGCAGTGGGCCGGATTTACGGCCCTGAGTACGCCGCTCGTCGAACCGGCTCGATCGTCGACTAGCCGAGGGCCTTCTATTTTGTTTTATTCTGTTTGATAATTTTCTTTAATTCTGTTCTCTTTCGCACAAATCTTCCGACCTGTTGTTTTTTTCGTGTCTTTAAGTTTTTCTTTAGGCCATACCAGAGTCGTATGACTCTTCGACTTAACCGTCGGACCGTTTTGCCCCGACCGTGTTCACCGGTGGAGATTGGCCTAAGTAGGCCGGAGAAGAATTCGCTCGGCAAGCAAGCGGAAGCCAGAGACCTGCTTTCGCGGACTAGGAGTCCAGAGGGACGCGGGTAGTGACCGATACACCGAGTTTCCCGTCCTTCCCGACTACATGGCCGGGAGCCGTTCCTGTCCCGTCGAATTCACGGACGCCGCGGACCGCTCATCACGGCGCCTCCGCTTGAGTGGATTACGAGGGTGGAATGCACGTCGAGGTGCAGTTGTATGGCGTATCGAGTGGGCCCACCGCGGAGAAAGAGGGACGCCTCACTCTGCGAGGGAGGCCTCCCCTCGCGATCATTGTACCCCACCGGATCCTGGGAGGAGGGAGTCCGTGGATAGCGACAACCATCGCTGCGAGCGGAAGATTCTCGCGGGTAGCGGGGAGCGGCCGGAGGCAGAACCGGTTTTCCGGCGCCTTAGCCGTTTAGCATAGGCTAGATTCGGGAGTCGTGAGAGAGGGGGGAGCGCTAGCGTGGTCAGTCCCGGGAGAGCGATAATCTCTTAGTCAGTCGGTGATCGATCGCGGTGACGAGTGGCAGTTTTGTTTCAACCAGTGTTCTCCCGGGCTGTGCGCACACCGGTAAGCTTCCGTCTCTCACAAATACTCTGTGTTCGCCGGAGATGCCGAATCCGGACCCAATTTTGTTTCCATCGTATCGGGAATATCGCGTTGCCTTCCTTAGCTTTGAGCCTTGCGTTTATCTTGTCTTTATTCGATTTTTTTTGCGCTTGTCGCCGCGGGCGACGTATTGGGTCCGGTCGAGCATGTCCGGCGAAATTTTGCGCTGGTCTTTCTTTTCGTTTCTTTTCTGCTCTTTTCTTTTCTTTCACCGCTTTATTCAAGATACCTTTCGTTCTCTCGGCTGCCGTATTGACCTTTTGTTAATCTCGTGTGTCCTTCGGCTACGTTCTATCCTCGGCTCTATATCGCGTATCGCAATTCAGACGACCGCGTCAAGAGTCTCGTCGCTCACGTCTCGGGCGCTTGGCTATATTTCGCGGACTTTCCTACGAACATCGGCTACATCCCGCGAACGGGTGTCGAACACCCGTGGTGCGACTTCGACACTTCCGCGAATTGCGATCGGCTACATGTCGCGGATTTCTCTACATCGAGGCTAAGGCGGTTTCGCCGGTTCCCTGGGCTACGTTACATCGTGCGAGACAAAGGAGCGGCAGACGCGCCGTCCAGCGTTCGTCAGGCCGTTCGGCCGCGTGTTGGCCGTATCGCGCGCAAAGGTCACGGGCGCGCCGTGTTTGCATCGGGCGGCCCGTTCCGAGAACCTTCTTACCTACCTCGGCTATCTGGCGTTCTAGCTTGGTTCGAGTGAGCGTTGGCTTCGTAGTTTTGTTTTCTCCTTCCCTCGCGTCCCGCGTACCGGCGGATTGGCGGCGTAAGGGATAGAATGTACCGGGTAATCGCGACGCTTTGGCAGGACGTTACCTTTCTGGAACCATTTTGAGTTTGTTATTCGTCGTTGTAAACGCTGTATTTTTCGTCTCGGCTACATCTAATTCTGGCAATAGTTTACCTCGTTTCGGCTACATCTGATTTTGGCAATAGTTATCTTTATTTTGGCTACATTTAATGTTAGCAACAGCGTATCCTTCTAGTTACATTTAAGGTTGGCACTAGTTTATTTCCTCCGGCGGCGTCTACTATTTGTTACCATTTGGCAGACGATTTAACCCCCGAAAAATGATATTGTTTGACAATGAATAAAATTATTTAATTGGAATATTGCGTTTGGTCACTCGCCCGTCCACCCCCCTCTACCATTCTCTCCCAGGTGGGCTGAGTTAGCCGGAGTCTCGCCGGCTTCGCTTTACCCGTTTCCCTCGTTTGCCCCGTAACTCGTCGCGAGTCTCAAATAAAATGGCCGCTTTCCGAGCGGTGGTACCAAGGTACCTGGCGCCCAATCGCGTGCGAGATAGTGGCTTCCACATTGCCACGCGGGGACGGCCTGGTTCGGCCGGCATTAGGAAGTAAGGGAAATCTCGTCGTGGGTTCGAGCCCCGAGATTCGGTGCCGAGCCAAGCCGCGGACCGAGCGGGGAGCGCGGACATTGGGAGTCGGGGCCAAAATGTACGGGAGGTAAAAATTCCCGCTACAATGTGTATGTGCCATTCAGTGCGTTTCCAAACCACCACTCACACGATCATTGATGTGAGGCCAGGGCAAAAAGAACAGCCCTGACTGAGGTAGCACTGCCGATTCGTTTCGTTTTTTTTCATAGTGGAACGATCGCCCCACGATAGAACATCATGGCGCTCTAAAACCACCATCATCTACACTGTATTATAAATACAGTGTACCCTTGAAATAAAAATAATCCACAGATATATTAGAAATATATTGCCAACTTTTTATTTTGTCAACATTTTACAGAAAAAGAAACTTGTTCCGTAATACAAAACAATGAATACCAAAATTATTCCTTAATGGAAAAGAAAGAATAGAAATATTGCTCCTTAATAGGAATCGAAAAGTTATTACAATGATTACATTATTACAAAGATAAAAGATATTTTATTGAATTGTCTCAGTGCCCTTCGGCCTGTTCGTCGTCCCTGTCGTTAACATCGTTACCGCCTTCTTGACGGTTGTGGTCTCCTTGCTGGTTGGGAGCTCGTTCGCCCAGATCCTGAATCTGCATAGGATTCTCTCGAAGTGGAATTACCCGTTGCCGATACCGATTGATCCACAAACGTTGTTCGACCGTATCAAGCGGACCGGCATAAATCGTTTGAAAACGGACCTCCTCGCTAACCGGCTGCAATCGTACGGACAGTGTACGCACAATCCCTTCGAACGTTGTCACGTTTGCCACGTATACTGTCGTATAATGTCGTAACCGAACATTATACGGAACAGTCTGTTCCGGTTGAACTGTCGACATAACAAAGCGCCTTGCCGGTACAGGCAAGTCCAATCTTCGACGTCACGGAAATGTTCGGTTTCCCCGAATCTTCTAATCCGATAATATTTTCCTAGCAAGGGGACGCCCTCTAGTGCGAACATAGTTGCCTCGACGATGAGTCTAATCAGCGCGTCAGTGAATGGGTACGAGGATCTGCGACCAGGTTCCGGAATTCGGCGGTTGGTGTAATTATCGTGGAACTGTTGCAGCATTAACTCTAAGTGTCCGGGGTCCTCGGCATTGTTAAATTGCGGTCGTCTATTAAACGACGGTCCTGCTGGTATGTTTAGAACGTCATCCACGACTTGCCGCACTGGTTGCTCCCAAGGAAGTCTTTCCGGCCGTACTCGTGGCGGAGCTGCCCTAGGAGGCGACGGACGATCCTTTTCCATTTGAAAAAGTAAATAAATTATTATCAAACGATATTACATTACATTCATGTAAATGATATTACCCTTAGTAACTCCATGTTTGGCAATAGGAATTCGGATGGATCCACCTCAACTGGCAGTCGCTGAAACGCCCCGAGTTCCCTTCGCCTCGGCCGAGGTGGTGGTGCTTCAACAACAACATTACCAATGTGTGGAACGCTTTGTTACTCTGGTGAGGCCCGCGGCGAAGCTGCTTCACCTTGGATAGAGCTCGTCCGAGGTTCCTGCATTGCATTAATATGCAAGATTATGGAATGTGGTGGTTCTGAATCGTACGGTAATTAAACAGCACTTGCCAGCGATAAGTTACGTTGCGGGACTCTAACAGCGACGTTGCCACGTTCTTGGGTGTCTCCAATATTGCCTGGTGCCGCTGCTCCTCCTGCTTCCGACCTGCCGTCAAGCGCTGCTCCCCACGGCCTCGGTGCACCGCTTATTTATACCCCTTCGGCGATGTCCCCTACCACGGCGCGATATCCTGGTAGACGAATAATATTTATCATTTTTATGAAAAGTATGAAAAGCATGAGATTCACCGAGAGTACGAAGAGTACGAAGAGTGCGAAGAGTACGAAAAGTACGAAGAGTACGAAAAGTATGAAACTCGTGAAAATGCAGTCTACTCCCACCACAATCCGGGGGAGGAGGAGGAGCAAACCACGCGTATATAAGCAGCGACGAGATCGCCTCCGAGAAACGTTGTCTCTCGCGTCTCCCGTCGAGGTAAGACGCACTGTGTCGCGAAGGGTATCCCGCTCTATGGAACATTCTAATTTTTTGTCAAACTCTTTGAGAAATCGCCAAAGAAAACGAGACCGAAAGGAGGAGGGAGCAAGAGAGGGTGACGAACCGAACTGGTCCCCGATGCGAGGCAACGTTTACAAAATTCGTCTCGTGCCGGTAACCTGTTCAGTTCGTTTTCCTGGCGCGTCAACACCGGGTAATCATTGCGACAACAAGGCGCGTGTCTCCTCGTCAACGGCTTCGATATCGCGCAACGTTGAATCTTATGCGCGCTATCGCTACCGTCAGCGAGGCGGGGCGCGAAGCCTCTCTCGACCAAACATCGGAAGCGACTTTATCGGAGAGAAGAGACAACAGCCTCAACATGGTCATCATAACCGTCATCTTCGACATCATCATCGGACAGAGTCATCGGGACAAAGGAACGCGCTGCGACTTCGGCGTTTGGAGCATCGTAAAAAAAAAAAAAAAAAAAAAAAAACACTGGTCCATCCGCCGAGGTCGCAGCGGGCGCTCTCTCTCCCACCATCTCTCTCCCTCGCACACACAGGATCTCTCCTTCGCACGAGACGCCAGCCTCCGTCGTCGTCGTCGTCGTCGTCGTTGTTGTTTTCGGGTCGGAACGAGAGAAACGAGCCGAGAAGAAACGAGAGAAGCGAGCAACGAGACGGGAAAGACGAACGGTATTTGAGAATTTGCTCATCGGTCCCGTCTCGTTGCGCGTTCTTCTCGTAACGATCCCACGCGTTCGTAACCATCGGCGAAAAGTCGAATCGCTTCGCTAACGTGTTTCATTCGATTTCAATTACACGTTTTCCTGCCACGTTCCGTCAAGAAGATTCCCCAACAAGTTTCATCCACGTACCGGCTGCCCGTGTACGTATAAGATTTTTAAAAATGTCTCACCATCCGTTTCAGCGTGGTCTGCAGGACGACGACGACGACGACGACTGCGACTGCGACTACTACGACGATGAGGAGGAGGAGGAGGAGGTGGTGGGGGGGTCCAGTGTAGAACGCAACGAGGCGGATGGGACGAGCACGAGCACGGAGGCTTCTTGTCCGAGCTGGTCTCTGCCGAGACCGATAGAAAGATTAAAAAAACAATAATAATAATGAAACTCGAACGTATCATCAACGAGAACATAAATGAACGGAAAGTGGTGTCGACCATCCCCCCACGGATATCGACCCGATGTAACTTTGGCCGGCGCGGTTTTCCTGTGGCCAGAGTGGTTTGCCCTCCAGCGACAGCAAGAGTCCAGTCAAATTCTTTCGAGAAGAAGAAGAAGAAGGAGAGACGAACTCAACGAGACGGGAAGAATAAACGGTATTTGAGAATGTGCTTATCTTTCTCGTCTCGTTGCCGGTCCGTCTTGGGTGCCCTTCGACGACGAATCATCCGAGAGCGGGTAGCCTCCGTCGAAAGGAAGCCGCAGCCGTGGAAAAGTCCAATCTCGTTGACCGGTATCCGCTCGGGTTCGCTCCCGCTATAGAAGCGGGCGATAAAAAATTGACACGATCGCTTCGCCAACGATGTTCCTTGTATTTTGTATGTATCGATTTCTTGTATTTTTTATGTAAAAAACCCCACCTAACTACCATTAAAATATTAATTCTACGGAGGACAAAATAAAGTTAAATTACTATAAATAAATGGTAAAAAAATAGATTTTTTTATTCTCTCGTCACATCCCCTTTACAGAAGGTGGTAACCGTACCGGCGGTACAACCTCCAATTCTCAGCGGACAGGTACTTTTACACGAGTCCTGAATGATTGGCAAGGTGGATCGCCATCCGTACGGACGACGACTCTCTATTTACGAACCGGCCTGCCGCCGCGTAGATCTGCAACGAAAAAATATATTATATAATGTAACATAATACAGGTTACTTTTTTTTCTATAAGGTTTCAAAACATACCCGGGTCCTGGTCCAGTCCGGGTGGTCCGCCGTTCTCCTCACCACTCTCCTCAGAAGCCGCTGCTTCTCCCTGACGGAGAGGTTCCGCGGCCTCGGCTTCTTCCTGGTCGCTGTACCGACAGCCTCCACAGAGTCGGTTCCCTCCTTCACCTCCTCCTCCGGCTCCTCCTCCAGCTCCTCCTCCTCCTTGTCGTCGCAGCGACGAGTCCGACGAGTGTCGGCCGACCGTTTTTTCCCTCCCACTCGATTCACGTCTGAAACAGAGAGAGAGCGCGAGCGAGCGCGATCATCGATCGTATCGTGATCGTTGGGTTTCGCTGTCGGGGTAAGGAGGATAATATTCTTACACCCACCATCCTCGGGTAGGCGGGGCGCTTGGTAGCCGGCGGCGACGAGGACGACGACGACGATGAGGAAAGACGAGCGTCTTTTTTCTTGCCTGATGGGAACAAATTAATTACATTCCGTTGGTTGCTTTCGCTATCCGTGGAGAAGGATAATATTTTTACACTCACCATCCTTAAGCAGGCGGGGTCGCTTGGTCACCTTCGGCGGCGGTGGTGGTGGTGGCGGCGGCAACAGCGGAAGCGGCGGCGGCGAGGAGGACGACCACCGAGAACAGCTCGGTTCTTTCCCTGACGGAAAAAAATTGATTACACTCGTGTAGTTGGTGCGAAACCAAAGATCGCGAAGATCGTGGGAGAATAATAACTTGTCCACACTCACCATCGTTGATTGATCGGCTCCGAGCGGTTACGGCGGGCTCCAAGGCCCGTCCCCGTCCCGACGAGCGCGACGTCGTCGAGGATGCCGACGTCGCGTACCCCGACGAAGAAGTCTCCTCGGCGACCACGACCCCGGTCACGGTCGGTCCGCCGCCACCCTCTCGGACGACCACCGGCCGGTCGACCGAAAATGGCAAAACTGTAAAAAAAAGAATAATCATCGGCTCGTGTCGGTGGGCGTCTTCCTCTCGGACACTTACCTCCCGAGAATGTAGGACTCTCGACGCTGACGGTCAGCCTCATCGCTCTGCTCTTCTTCAGCATCATTGAGATGGTCTTCAAGCCTCTGGCTTCGCCGTTCGGTGACGCGATCTCCGATGCTGCAACGCAACGACTATCGTTAGGACCTGCCGTCGAGAGTATAGAATCTTTTTCGTACTCACCTTGAGCAGCAGTGGCAGCAGGAGCAGCGGTTCCCTCCGCCGATGCGTCGGCACACGACGGACGTGGTCGGTCATCCGACGGCGACCGTTCTGTCGAATAAAAAAATTACCGTTACTCCCTCTCGAGTGCACGAAATAAATTTCTTGTACTCACGGTAGTCCGGGGAGCGTTCCGTCCTCGTCGTCGTTGTCGTCTCCGTGGTAGCGGTCGTCGTCGTCGTTGTCGTCTCCGTTGTAGCGGTCGCCGCCGACAACGAGGCGACGATCGAATCGAGCAAAGATTCGTCGAGATGCACGGATTCTGTAGGAAAAGAAAATTATTATCCTGTTACGACTCGTGTGTCATGTGTTTTACTCACGCTCGCGGGTCGTCGATCCGAGGTCCTCCTCTCCCCTCACGTAATCCGCGAAATAAAAGTCCCAGTCCAAAAGAACGAACACTGTAGAAGAAACAAAAAAAAAATCATCACTCACGCGTCCGGTCGCAGTGCATTTCTTTTACTCACGTTCGTCGGTCGATCCTTTCGGCAGCAAGGGTGGTTCCACCGGCGGCACCGTCGGCTCCACCGGCGGTTCCACCGGCGGCACCGTCGGCTCCACCGGGAACACCGGCGGTTCCACCGGCAGCACCGGCGGTTCCACCGGCAGCACCGGCGGTTCCACCGGCAGCACCGGCGTCACCTCCGGCAGCACCGGCGTCACCTCCGGCTCCTCCGGCGTCATCTCCGGCTCCTCCGGCATCGACGATGGCAGCAGCAGTTGCTCCTCCTCCTCCACCGTCGTCCCTACAAACATGAGACTCGTTTATTATCGATGTACAGTTTCGTCGTGGCTCTGTATTAAATTATATTAAATTCTTCGTGGCTCTGTCGAAAGATTATACAAAATTGCAAATACTGCAGTTTTATTAAGGGGGAGCAACGTTTCCAAGTGTTCCATCACGGAGAGACACAGAGGAGTATCTCCACCGCAAGAGTCTCTCACAGCTGGCCATCGGAAGAGAAAAAATGTCTCAGCGGAGGCAGCTAGCCGGAGTCTCTCAAAGCTCCATCCGCTGACCAGCGAAGGAGAAAAAAAAACCTTCCGGAGAGGTGCCAACGGTCTCTCAAAGCTCCATCCGCTGGCCAGTGAAGAAGAAAAAAAAACCTTCCGGAGAGGTGTCAACGGTCTCTCAGAGCTCCATCCGCTGGCCAGCGAAAGAGAAAAAAAATCCTTCCGGAGAGGTGCCAACGGTCTCTCAGAGCTCCATCCGCTGGCCAGCGAAAGAGAAAAAAAATCCTTCCGGAGAGGTGCCAACGGTCTCTCAGAGCTCCATCTGCTGGCCAGCGAAGGAGAAAAAAAATCCTTCCGGAGAGGTGCCAACGGTCTCTCACCTCCATCCGATGGACAGCAAAGGAGAAAAAAAATGCTCTCCGAGAGGTAGCAACAATTTCAATGTTCCATCGTAGAGAAACGACCCATTGAAAATTGTGCTTTACCGTACACCGGGTAAAGCACGTAACAAAAGAAAACGCGTATCTCGCATATTTCCGAATACTTGTAAATTTTTTTTACTTTTAAATTTGACGTCAACTTTATTTCTTTTTCATATAAAATGAAAAAAAAAATTGAACAAAATTTTTAAATCTAAAAAGATCGATACCTGTTTAGAAAAACGAAACGATACAGTAAAAAAAAATCTTTTCCCGTAAAACTTGTCGAACACTCTCGAAAAGATTTTGCAATTATCGCGACTATAAATCAATCTCTTCGCAGTGCACGAATTTTTCTAATCCGGTCACATCTTCGACTCGTATTTGCAATCTATATCGACCGTCAGACAACCCGTGCAAAACTAACAGCTACCTACACCGCGACTAGCTCGAAGGGAATCTTAAAAAGAAAAATGGATCCGTGGATGAAATTTTTTTTAACACTCACCCTCGCCACCGACGGACATGGCCTCGAACGGAAAGTCGGCCTCCCCGTGATCGTTGTCCATGACTCGAGACTCTGCAAACACATGATCCATCAACGTCGATCCAGCGATTATTTACAAAACGATTCGTTACAAAGGATGAAAGAGAAAGAAAAAAAATCGGCGAGCCACCGTTCGATAAATATTATGGCATCGTAAAAACCACACGAAGCAAACGACTCGATCGAACCGTTCGATCCGTCGAGGGACGATATTCACAATATCGGCGTGCAACTTTCGTCCACGAGTGGTGCGCCAACGTTCAACGAGGATCTAGTTTTCTACGGAAAATAACACGGGGCTTCGCAGCGACAAACGCCGCCGGCCACCGAGGCTTTTTCATAAACATTGTCCGTCATCGATTCGTTTGTTTCGGTTTTTTCGCCTTCTCGGACAACACGTATCCATCGCTCGATATCCGGTGTGAGGATAAACGTATAAATTGTCGCAATTACCAGGAAAAAGTCGAGGAAGATAGCTCGCGAAAATAAAAGTCTGTTTGTCCACTATAAATCCTTTCGGCACGGTGATTAGGCAGGTAGTACTGTATTTTCGGGGGCGCGTGCAAAGACCTGCTGTGCCGGTCGGTTCCGAGACCCTGGCCCCCCTGGGGATTATTCTCTCTCTCTCTCTCTCTTTCTTTTTCTCGGGCGCCTTCGCCGACCGGTAGCGCACTACCCGTCCTCCTACTCGTTCGCGCCACCGGCCAATCAGGCCTCCAGCCAATCAGGTCTATGTGGAACACAAGGCGTTCCAAAGACTTGGGTACATATTCCCTGAGAAACGGAAACCGCGCGGCGGCGCAAGATACATGCGCAACGCGATATCCATATCGTTACGAACCGCGAATCGCGCGATTCGATCGATTCGATATACAAATTATAAAGGCTCGATGACAACGGAAACAACGATCAAAATGATATTTCAAAAAATATGACGACGAAGAAGAAAAAAATACTTTTCGCTTCCTCGAACGGGAGGAAGCTTCGCAACGGAGAAGAATACTTTTTCGACGTTTCGATGAAAACGTATTCGGAATGTTCCTAAACATGGAACGAGATCGCGTTCAGAGAAAATGTCCGGATGTGTGTGTGCGTGGGTGCGAAGCTGAAATTTGGCAGATATCACGCTCGACGGACCGTCGAGATTCGGTCGACATTTCGTCAAAAAACACGTACACTGATAGAAAATCCGATGACCCGAGGATCGCATTAAAATTTCAAGAAAATCGCGATGGAACCGTTCAAATTTTATGTCATTTTGAATTTCGTGCAATTTTTTTTTTTCAGACCCATCTCTCTCGCATCGACTATATTCATCCACGAACGAAAAACAAGCGTCGGATTCGTGACGATCGTGAGAAGATACATCAAGTTTATCGAGAATTCGGATAGCCGATATTGAAAAATGAGCGATTTTGGATGTTTTAAACAGGGTATCTCTCTATGCTTTCCGATGGCATCGCGGAAAAACCCAGGTGTCGTACGGCTCACGCGAGACACGATGGATAACGTCACGATGGTCGGCGGTATCTCTCCTCCTCATCGGGTAATGAATTACGTCGACGTACAAGACGAACGCCTACTCGTTACGGATACGAGGGGATCGAAAAGCTAGATAAACCGGTATCCGACCGTTACTCGTCGAACGATCGAGTCGAAAGGGAAAAAAAAATTCGGGAGCGCACACTCGCATGTACCTTTTCGCGCCAAGCGCAGATTCAACGAAGCGAAACGCGACGATGGAAAATTGTTTTACACGCCGAAGACTCGTTTCGCACGAGAGTCCGAAACTTCAAAGTTTCGGACTCTCGTGCGAAACGAGTCAACGTCAACGTTGAAAAAAGTTGGGAAATTGACATTTTCACAGGGCTCGCTCGTAAATTTGAAAATTGAACTTTTCATATCGCTCTCTCGCGAGAGACGTGTCGAGGCCGAGGCGAGCCGCCTTCCAGGGATCCCGTTAAGGTTTTGTTCGGGGGCTAGTCGCGTCGACATTCGCATCGGAGCTCGAGGACAAAAATGTTTTCCGACTCGTCTCGAGGAGAGGCGAGGAGAGGTACGTTCGCCGGTGTCCCTCGATCTCGCCAAAGTTCGCTTCTCCGGCCTCTCGCGTCAAAGATTCGGTCGCAGCTCTTGGACGAAACTCTCGGGCGACTCGTCTCGTCGAGAGGGTACGAGAGACACCCCCTCCGGGGTTTTCTCCCTCGCGGGAAGGTTTCGTCCCGCTCGCTCGCATCATCTTTATACGGCCGGTGTAGAAACTACAAGTTTTCGGACGAAAGTCTCGGAGGACTCGTCTCGCCTCGGCTGCATCGTATCTTTGTCGTTTGGACTCGACGATTCCATCTTTTCTTTCCTTTCCTTTGCGTTTTTTTTTTTTTTTTTTTTTTACGGCCACTGGTAAACCCCTAAATTGATGGGAGAAAATGTCTATTCGAAGTTTTTTTTTCTGAGTCGATTGAGACTGTTACGTCCTGTGAATTTTCCCGAAATATTTCGAACATAATTAAACAAATATCTGAAATATATTAAATCGCTAGAAATAAACATTGGAGAAATTGCCATTGTTCAATTTGTTGAATTAGAAGTATCAATAAATAAATAAAATACCAAATGGCGAAATTATCCATTTGGTAAAAATAATTAGCCTTCAGGTGCGACAGGTTGATGTACAGAGGTGACTGTACGAACCAAGTCAACCGCATGAGAGTCGGTAACCTGAGGCGCAAGAATGCAGATAAGGATATCGGCGGATTGCTCCTCGCAGTTGTCGAACATAGGCCTGCTTGTACGGCGCGTGTCACGAAGGGCACGATGCTGAGAGCGACCGTCGGGCGTAATGAGTGCAGCACCTCCTGGACAGTGAATATCGATGAATGCTAGATCATCGTTATAGTCCAGGAGTATCATAGTTGAAATAGTAAATGGAAGAATAAATAGAAATCAGGTTTAAGGGACGAATACACGGAATTGACATAGCATTTTGGAGATAATTAATAATAGAGTCGGGAAATAAAATAGAGTTAAGAAGTAAGGGAAGAAAATTAAGCCATATCGTCATGATATCATTCAATATAGAAATTAAATAAGATTAAGAAAAAGAAATAAATATAAAAACAATAAATAATCAAATAGCAAATAACGAGGAAAAATATAGAAAATTATGGAAATAGGGAAGAAATGTAAACCATTAACGCCGAAAATCAGGAAAATAATTAGATAAATATTAGGATAAAAATGTGTGTCAACAAATGTTAACTTCGCAATGAAAGGTCGTACAACTTTCATTCAAATTCGTATGTTTATAAAATCCGCGATAAAATTTAAGTAATGAAAAATTAAGATGTCAAAATTGTTGTGAACCTACGAAATTGGTAATATTTAATTAGACAAGCAAAGAAAGGAATCAGGTGATGAGAGTGGGGAGACGAGGCGCAGGTATGACAGCGGCGACGCGGGGGTGTCCGGCACCGAGGTTATTTAATCGCGCGCCCACCGCCCATTCGGGGTTATTGTCACTACTTCTTCGACTTCTTCGCGACCGGGGCAAAGACCTCAATCCTATATTGTACTTAGAGCCATTAACAAAGAACTTGTAAATCAATTCGTCAAATTTTCGAGCCAGTATTCATTTTAACCGACTTCAATAAACAATTCATATCTTTCTGAATTATTCCATCGACATCAAGTATATTCCTCCTGAAAATCATTTTATCATCGGAATGATCAATCTACATCATTAAAATCTGGGAAGGACGTTCATTTCCGGAGTCGATCATCACCATCACTCGATTCTGATTCGAGTATTCGGCATTTTGGAAGGACGTTATTTTCGGAAATCAGTCATCATCATTCGATTCTGATTCGAATATTCATCCAGATTGGGAAGGACGTTCCATTTTGATATCGTCATTCTACATTCATCAATCGAATCGTTCGACCATTCATTCTGAGGTAAAACCATTTAGATCACATCGTAAGTTGGGAAAATTTATCATCTACATCTCAAACATTCATTTCTTCTGGATATTTAATTGTCGATGTCTATTTATCAATGTTTGTTCAGTCACCTGAAAGGTTAAAATATTTTCTTAGACAATATACATTGGTGTTGGTCAATTTTATTTCAGCTATAGTAGTGCGCGTTAAAGTATTAGGATAGGTCAGGAGAAAACAGTGAGTGAGTGTGATAGCGAATCGTCGCGAGCCGTGCGTCGAGCGAGACGCGTGAGAGTGAGATAGCTGCGTACCGTGTTCCATTCGGTAGAAAGAGTCAGGTTCCAGAATTTTCTTGTCCAGTTTAAAATCGTGACTTAAAATCCAGTAAATTCCAATTATTAACCGTGAATAAAATTTCCTCAGTATCAAATATATACACTCTAGGCCCTATCCCGAATTATTTTCCGAAAGGTTAGGTTCAAAACAGGGCCAAAACCTCGATAAAGCGTCATCTCCGAATAACGTGTAAAGGGAGGGTGTCAACTCTCCTTGACCGAGATGGAGTGAAGATTGCTGATCGTGACGTAACGAGACTATTGCCACTTCGATCCGAGGCCTCCTTCAAGTTTCTCCAAGCGTTTTAAGTTTTCAATAATTCGTCCACTTGTACTATGCAACTCTTGAGCTATTCCAAGTGCCTTGTTTTGTGTTTTCTGACCTTCTCTTTCTATTAAGACTATTTTTACTAACTTTGACTTTTTACCGACTTTTTGAACTTTGACGTTTTCGATCACTTTTCGATTTCGACTTTGTGGCTTTGTTTTTGAACTTGGTATTTTTAGCTATTTCTAACGTTGACTTTTTGACGACTGTGGCCATCAGAATCCACGACTACCAGAAGCCAGTGTTACTAGCGGGGCCGGGGCGCGGACGGGGGGGGGGGGGGGGCGCCCCGCCCCGAGACGTCATAGAAATACCATTTTTCAGTGACTTAAAGTCTTTCGTGACAGATCACTCTTACCCATCAAGTGTTTTTCGTTTGGCGACCAACTTTGACGCCTTTGATACTTTGCTTTGACTCTGCGACTACTTTTCAGTCAATTTGATTATAAGTCACTTTTGATGTTTAACTTTTTTGGCCAATGTTTCACCTTAGACTTTCAAGCAACTCGGTGAAGTTTGATTTTTAAAGGCCTTTTTGAAATTTGCCTATTTAACTATTTCTGATGTTGGCTTTTTAAAGCCGTTTTTGAAGCTTGACTTTTTAGTGACTCTTGAATTTGAAGCTATTCCGTTTTTTAGGCTCTATTGCCCTTTCCTCAACATTTAGATTTTTTTCCCGTCATCCGACTCGATGTCGTCTCGATGATTCCATCGAGATTTTTATTTTCCCTAAAGCGGGGAATAGATCGAGATTTTTATTTGTACTAAAGCGGGGAATAGATCGAGATTTTTATTTGTACTAAAGCGGGGAATACATCGACGTTATTCTTTTTTACAAAATCGGGGAATCCATCGAGATTTTTATTTTCCCTGAAGCGGGAAATCGAGCAAGATTTTTATTTGCACTAAAGCGGGGAATCGATCGAGATTTTTATTTTCACTAAAGCGGAGAATCTATCGAGATTTTTATTTGCACTAAAGCGGGGAATACATCGACGTTATTCTTCTTTACAAAATCGGGGAATCCATCGAGATTTTTATTTTCCCTAAAGCGGGAAATCGATCGAGATTTTTATTTGCACTAAAGCGGGGAATCGATCGAGATTTTTATTTTCACTAAAGCGGGGAATCGATCGAGATTTTTATTTTCACTAAAGCGAAGAATCTATCGAAATTTTTATTTGCACTAAAGCGGAGAATGCATCGACGTTATCTTCTTTACTAAAGCGGGGAATCTATCGAGATTTTTTTCACTATAGCGCAGAATTTGCATTTTTTTTCACTAACGCGGAGAACATACCGATATTTTTTTACCATAGCGGGGAAAAAAACGTACGAGTTGAAAATCAACTTATAAATCTTTACCCAAAGAAAACGAGCCCTAACAACCAGACCCAAAAAAAGAGAGAGTTATTTTTAAAAAACCACACCCAAAAAAAAGAGTTATTAAAAATAAAAAAAACCAAGCCCAAAAAAAAAAAGAGAGTTATTTTTAAAAAAACCAAACCCAAAAAAATAGCGACTAGAAAAAAATCAAACCTGTTGCGCGTTGTAAATACAGCGGAGAGGGCATCGTTCTCTCCATCCTTGAAACCCAAAGATGGTCATCTCCAAAGTACCCATCCATCTTTTCGAATTTGCACATAATATTTTTACGTATACATTGTTTTAATTTCGCTGCAGCGGGGAATCGATCGAGATTGTTATTTTCACTAAAGCGGGGAATACATCGAGATAATCTTTCTACCAAAGCGGGTGATACACAGAGATTTTTATTTTCACTAAAGCGGGGAATGCATGGAGATTTTTTCAACTATAGCGTAGAATTTGCATATTTTTTTCACTTCAGCTGATGATACGTGGATCGTATTCTACTACAGCGAAGAACACGTCGATATTTTTTCAATGATAGGGGAGAATTTGCTTCTTTTTTCTAAAGCGGAGATCATATCGATATTTTTTTCACTACAACGCAGAATTTGCTTTTTTTTTTACTAAAGCGGAGAACATATCGATATTTTTTCGACTATAGCGCAGAATTTGTTTTTTTTTTTTACTAAAGCGGAGAACATACCATTATTTTTTTACGATAGCGGGGAGAAAGACGTACAAGTTGAAAATCAACATATAACCAACCCAAAGGACCCAAAGAAAATAAGCCCTGACAAACAAAACCCAAAAAAAGAGCGACTTTAAAAAAAAAATCAGCCCCAAAAAATCCAAACCCAAAAAAAAAGCGACTTTAAAAAAAAATCCAAACCCAAAAAAATAGAGAATTCATCAAAAAACAAGCCCCAAAAAAACCAAACCCAAAAAAAGAGGGAGTCGCAAGAAAAATCCAGAGCCGAAAGAAGAGAGACTCGGAGAAAAAAATCCAAACCCAAAAAAAGCGACTTTTAATGAAAACAAGCCCCAAAAAAGAGAGGCAAGAAAGGCAATCTAAGCGTGAAACCTCGATGTATATTACCCGCTGTAGAGAAACAAAAACGATATTCTCCGCTATAGAGACACAAAAATAATTCCAAGGCAGCATCCTCCGACACACACGCACACACACACGCACACACGCACACACACACACACACACACACACACACACACACACACACACACACACACACACACACGCGCGCACGCACGCACGCACACACACACACACACACACACACACACACACACACACACACACACACACACACACACACACGCCGCAGTGGGAGTCTGTAACCCATACGTGGCGCGTCCCCAGGTGGCGGATAGGGGAGTAGCTCACTAGATATAGAGGGCAGGAGGGAAATAAAGTACCTCCCGCGGACTGAACAGACTAGGGGAAGGAACCCCGAATAATAAACCACACATGGAGAGTCAACAAACGATAAACCTTACGGTGCAGGGGGTCGGATCCCCAGTACCGGCGTCTGTCAGGGGTGATAAAGCGGGCCCCGGGACGTCGTCATCACACGACCGCCAAAACATGGAACTGGACGATGAACTGAATGTCATGCGAAGTAAAAGCGCAAGGGACGACATCAAAAACAGAGAAGATCAAATGGCTAGGCTTGGTGAGCAAATACAGGACCTCCTGAACTATGTTGAGCCAAGAGCTAATGTCCACAAGGACATCAAGAGGAAGTTGCATAGTATTAGCAACACGTACAACAGAGTACAGAAACTGGACGACAACCTGGCGTACCCGACGCTGCTACCGAAAAAGGCCGTGGCGACGACGCAAACGTCACTTAAGTTCTTCGTGCAGGTGTCGGGGGCACTGGAGACCGCGACGGGCGCGAACGCGGAGCCTGGCACTCCTTCGCCCGACCTACTTACACCCAGACAGGATGGGAATAAGAGGAAAGAAATCTCTCCGCCGGAGAAATCGAACCTGCGACCAAAAAAGGTAAGGAAACAACAAAGCAAGGAGACGATTCCAAAGGATCCCCCACCTAACCAGGAAGATCCCCCGGCAAATGTGGCCCCCCAGTGGCAAAAGGTCCAACGTGGAAAACAAAAGAAGAAGCGAAGTCAACCAACGCTGCCCAACGCCGTCATCATCCAGAAAACTGGTGAGCTGAGCTACGCCGAGATACTTAGTAAAATAAAAAAAGATGCTACTCTGAAGGAAGTAGGGAGCAATGTCTCTAAAATACGTAGAACCGCAGCCGGGGACATCATTCTAGTCCTCAATAAAGCAAATGGGAACACAGTAGGTGAATATCGCACGGCCATCGAGAGTGCCCTGGGCACTGACGCAACTATTAAGAGCAGAGTCCACCATACGACATTTGAGGTCAGAGACCTCGACGAAGTAACCTCGAAAGAGGAGGTACAGGAGGCCCTCCAGACGACCCTCGGGGACTCCTGTGTGATCCAACTAGAGGCAGTCAAAACGCTCCGGAAATCATATGGTGGTACACAAATTGCGACTGTTGCACTGCCAACGGCTGCAGCTACGAAAGTCATCGAGGCTGGTAAACTTCGAGTTGGATGGGTTATCTGCAGAGTTAGGCAATTAGTAACGCCGACGAAGTGCTTCAAGTGCTGGGAATATGGACACATATCCAGAAACTGCAATAGTCCTGAAGACAGAACCAATTGCTGCATCAAATGCGGGTTACAAGGACACAAGGTAGCGGTCTGCACAGCTCAGCCGAGCTGCATGCTCTGCACAACGCAGCAAAATAAGGAAGCCAGTAAACACATAGCTGGCAGCAGACAATGCGCTGCATATAAGAAGGCTTACCAGGTGCTCACCCAAAAACGGTAATGAGAATTCTCCAAGTGAACCTAAACCACTGCGAGGCAGCACAAGACCTACTGATGCAAACAGTCCGTGAACAGAATATCGATATAGCGATCATTGCTGAACCATACCGTAACCTTGACCAGCAAACTTGGGAAACGGATGCGACGGGCAAGGCCGCTATCTGGTCATGCTCAAAGTACCCTTTCCAAGAGCTCATGGACGTACGGCAAAGAGGATTTGCTAGAGCGAAAATCAATGGCGTGTACCTCTATAGCTGTTACACCCCACCCAGCTGGTCACAGGAAATCTTCGAGGGAACTTTACATCAGCTGGTTACCGATGCTAAAGATAAAAACCCCCGAGTCGTGGCGGGAGACTGCAATGCTTGGGCGTTGGAGTGGGGAAGCAAAAAGACAGACAAGAGAGGCAACGCGCTTCTGGAAACATTGGCTGTGTTAAACCTTGTCCTACTTAATGATGGCAAAACGCCCACATATGTAAAGGGCGAAGCGACCTCCATCATGGACCTCATCTTCGTAAGTTGTGGCCTCGCAAAAGGTAATACACGTTGGCAGGTGAGCAATATTTACACGCATAGTGACCATCTAGCTATAACATGGAACATCACAAGGCAGCAAAGGTGTGACCCACTGAGAAGAGGCCCAAAATCCAGGGGATGGAAAGCAGGAACGTTTGACGAGGAAGTATTCCGACTAGCCTTAGACCGCGGCGACATGGAAGGTAACAGTGCAGAGGCACTAACGGATCAACTCATACGAAGGGTAACAAGCGCCTGTGATGCCACAATGCCCAGAAGAGGAAAAGGAAACCGCCACCAGCCAACCTACTGGTGGAATGATAAGATAGCTGAGCTTCGCAAACATTGCAATCAGGCAAGGAGGAAAGCACAACGAGCCAAAAAGAAGCCGTACTACTCAGCCTTGGAAAAGAAGTACAAGGAGGTACGCACTAAGCTCAGCAAAGCCATCAAGCAGAGCAAAAGGCAATCGTGGAAGGAGCTTATCGATGAAGTGCAGAACGACCCGTGGGGTCGTCCGTACAGAGTTGTCATGACGAAACTGAAAAGCCGATCATGCCAGCAGCCGACCTGCCCTACCCAGCTGAGGAGCATAGTCTCCACACTATTCCCACAACAAGAGGAAACATACTACGTTGTCCCAATGCACGAAAGCGAAGTCATACCACCGATTACATGCGAAGAATTACTCCAAGCCTGTAATAAGGTGGGAAACAAGAAGACGCCGGGAATGGACAATATACCGAACGTAGGGCTCAAGATGGCAATCAAGGAGATCCCGCAGCACTTCCTGAGCACATATAACTTGTGTCTCAGCGAAGGTATCTTTCCTGAGCGATGGAAATGGCAAAAACTAGTGCTATTGCCCAAGGGTGGTAAACGACCGGATGATCCATCAGCATATCGCCCCCTGTGCATGTTGGATACTGCCGGGAAAGTACTGGAAAGAATTATCTATAACCGGATCGAAGCCGCCATTGGGCATCTCCTTGCGGATAACCAATATGGCTTTAGGAAGTCCAGATCAACGACAGATGCCATTGAACGAGTCATTAGCACTGCCAAAGAAGCTACCGCAGGGAGCCGATGGAAGGGCGGTACTAAAAAGTACTGTCTCCTTGTGGCACTAGACATAAAAAACGCCTTTAATACAGCGCGATGGAATTCTATTGGATCAGCAATGGACAGCTTGCAAGTTCCCAACTACCTGAAACGGATAGTCGGAGACTACCTCAAGAACAGACACCTCGCGTACGACACGGAAGATGGGCCACAAGAATACAGAGTCACTGGAGGGGTCCCTCAGGGCTCTGTACTGGGACCTCTTCTGTGGAACATTGTGTACGACGCACTGCTGAAACTGGACCTACCGAGAGGGGCACAACTTATTGCATTCGCAGACGACGCGATGGTGGTAATCACTGGCAAATACGAAGAAGAATTACATAACATCTTCGAGAAAACCTACGACACGGTCCAAAACTGGATGCGCTCAGTTGGCCTCAAACTGGCTGAGCACAAAACAGAAGCGGTGCTAGTGTCAACGCGCAAGAAAGTAGAGACTATCACACTTACGGTGGGGGAGCATACTATTACTTCTCGGCCGTATATCAAGTACCTGGGGGTGATGTTGGATGCACGATTAAACTTTAAATTGCAAGTTGAGTATGTAGCGGAGAAAGCAACAAAGGTAACAGGGGCACTGGCCCGCCTTATGCCAAACGTTGGTGGACCGCATCAAGACAGAAGGAAACTGCTGGCAACAGTAGTCACATCAATATTGACGTACGCAATAACCACGTGGGGGGACGCACTCGAAGTTGAAGATTACCGGCGGAAAACCGGCTCTGTATATCGCCTGTGTGCCCTAAGGATCACCAGTGCATTCCGGACGGTTTCAGAAGATGCGGTGTGTGTTATAGCAGGAATGATACCCTTACACATAATAGCCAAAGAACGGAGGACACTGTACCAACTGGGGAGAAATGCACCGCCGGAGCATCAAGAGCGGGCGAAGAAAGAGGCCCGAGAAGAAAGTATGCGTATCTGGCAGCAAGAATGGGATACATCCACAAACGGGAGATGGACACGCCGTCTTATCCCAAATGTAAGAGCATGGATGAACCGTAGGCACGGAGAAGTTAGCTATCACCTGACGCAGCTGCTGTCCGGACATGGTTGCTTCCGAGCATACCTACATCGCTTCGGACATGAAAATACAGCGGAGTGCCCATGTGCTTGCGGCGAACCGGAGAACCCGGAGCACGCAGTGTTTAGATGTCCACGCTTTGAAGAGAACCGAAGGGAGCTAGGAGCGGTATTTGGAGAACCGCCAACGCCAGAGAACGTGACGAAGAACATGTTGAAGTCCGAGGAAGCCTGGACCGCTGCAAAGGAATTTGCAACGGGAATAATGACAGCACTCCGCACGGAAGAGCAGGAAAGGAGGAAAGCAGCAGGAACGTAGTTGCCTGAGCGGAATTGAAGAAAAGCCACGGCTAGGCCGGTCTCGGGAAGTAATGCCTCACGGCGGTCCCCCGAGACTAAAACAGGCCAATGAGGAGAGGTTAGGGTTTAGTCGGTAGCGCGGAACATCGCGTAGTCCGACACACGGACACGGAGTGAACGCTATGTGTCTATGGTGCGTAATGCATTCCCCCCTCTAAAAAAAAAAAAAAAAAAAAAACACACACACACACACACACACACACACACACACACGGGACGAGCTTCCTCGAGATGAATCAAGATTTAAATATTGATTTTCCATAACGATAATTGCAAAATGTTATCGACCTAAGTTTTCCGAATCAAGTGTCATCTTTACGAATCGCGTTTTAGTTTAACAAAGAATAACACGATATTCCGAAGAATAGATAGTGGTTGAAAAATATCAACGGAACGTCGAGTCGCCAGAGTATCCGTTGATTATTTTTTCACAGATAACATTACCTCTCTGAATTCTCTATGCACCACTTTATTTTTTTTTTTTTTTAAACAAACGTCAACGGTCAAAAAAAGTGAAGAGGGAAACATTTTGTCGTCGACGTATCTCGGGACTGGGTTTTTTATGCTTCCTCCTTTTTTGCGTTTGGTTTTTTTTCCATCGACCCTCCTTTTTTGGGTCTGGCTTTTTTTTCGATCCATCCTCCTTTTTTGGGTCTGGGTTTTCAGCACTTGTCTCGTCTTTGCGAGCTGATTTTGAAATCGTACGCTTCAGTCGAATCGTGTGAAACCTCGATATATTACCCGCTTTAGAGAAACAAATACAATCTACCTATTCTCCGCTTTAGTGGAACAAAACACAGGTATTCAGCGCTATATTTGGAAAAAACATGACACATATTCTCCGAGGTCGCTCGAAAACACCATATTTTCCACCCTCGAGATATTCTCCGCTGTAGATGTATACATATTCTCTTGTGAAATGCAACCGAGCGAACTCTCCGAGTAGGATGTATTGAAAAAAAGTTGAATCCAGCCGTAAGGGAAACCGATGGCATTCGCGGAATACTATTTCCACCGACGGAGAGAGACTATCTCTTCGAGTCTTTCTTTCTTTCTGTCTTTCTTCCTTTCTCATGCTTTTGGGTTTTTTTTCAATCTTTCTTGATTCGGGTCTGGTGTTTGAGCGCTCATTTTTCTCCAGGTACACCTTTTTTCTCCATCGAGCACATTGTTTCTTCGGGATAAGCTCGATCGCTACGAGTCCATCGAAAAACATGGATATATTTCCCGCTTTAGAAAAAAAAAAAAAAAAACACATTCTCCGATGTCGTTCGGAAGCATGCATTTTCCACTCGAGAAGACCTCGATATATTACCCGCTATAGAGAAACAAAAACAATCTACGTATCATCATCCGCTACAGTCGGAAGAAACATTTTTTTTCGATCCATCGTCCTTTTTTGGGTCTTGGTTTTTTTTTTCAAAATCTACCCTACTTTTTTGGGTCTGGCTTTTTTTCGATCTGCCCTCCTTTTTTGGGTCTGGCTTTTTTTTCGATCCATTTTTCTTTTTTGGGTCTGGCTTTTTAGCGCTTATTTTTTTTTTATGCTCGCTTCTTTTTTGGGTAAGGTTTTTTTTAACGCTAACTTTCTTCCAGGTACACCTTTTTTTCGTGACAAGCTCGATCGACGAGTGGATCAAGAAACCTCGATACATCAGCAGCTATAGAGAAAGAAAAACGATATTCTCCGCTATGCCGGAGACAAGATACATTTTCCACTCTAGAGAAATTCTCCGCTGTAGACGAGTATAGCAACCGACCAAGCTCTCCGATTACGACACGATTAAATTATTTCAATAGTGCCGTATGGCAAACCGCGATCGCATCGGTCGGATTCAATTTCCACATACAGAGAAAGACTGTTTCGTTGAATCTTTCGAGAGTCTTCCTTCCTCCTACTGGGTCAGGGTCTGGTTTTTTTTCTCATCCACCATCCTTTTTTGGGTCGGGTTTTTCTTTTCAACGCTTCCTCCTTTTTTCGGTCTATTTTTTTGGTAGATCCACCCTCCTTTTTTGGGTCTGGGTTTTTTGTTCGACTCTTGCTTCTTTTTTGGGTCTGGTTTTTTTTATCCACCCTTCTTTTTTGGGACTGGTTTTTTTAAATCCATCCACCCTCCTTTTTTGTGTTCGGAGGTTTTTTGTAAATCCATCCTCCTTTTTTTCATCTGGCTTTTTTAAAAATCCACCCTCCTTTTTTGGGTCTGGCTTTTTTTTCGATCCACCCTCCTTTTTTGGGTTCGGGTTTTTTTTTCGATCGACCCTCCTTTTTTGGGTTCGGGTTTTTTTAAAATGCTTCCTCCTTTTTTGGGTCCGGTTTTTTAGCGCTTACTTTGTCCTTGCGAGCTGATTTTTAAATGGTATGTTCCACTCTCCCCGCTGTAGGTGCACTAGATAAACGGTACATTTTCCACTGTACGATTTCCACTGAATATTACCCGCTATAGAAGAAAAACTCACTGAATATTCCCCGCTATACAAGAAAAACTCACTGAATATTCCCCGCTATAGAAGAGAAAAACTGACTTAATATCTCCCGCTGTAGAATCAAGATTCACTCGATATATTCCACCGTAGAATTAAAATTGACTGAATATTTCCCGGTATAAAAGAAAAATGCACCGAATATTTCCTACTATCGCATCGCAAGGCTTCATCGACTCCCCAAGATAGGGTTGCAAGATTTTTTGACAAGTTCATCTCCTCGTTACAATACCTCCTTCTCTCTTTCCAATTTTTACATTTCTTTACACATCTTTTCCTCTTTGTCATCTAAAACGTTACAAAGCTTCTCTACGTCTCTCGACTTTCCGTCTTAATTTTTCACAATGGCTCGTCTTATTCCACGATCCACTTTTCGTTATATTTAATCGTTCGTTCTCACGAGTCTTGTCCGTTCCTCTTGCCTTTGCGTCGTATCCACTGTCGCGGCTTCCTCCTACCCTCGCACTCCCTCTCTCTCTCTCTCTTTCTTTACACGTCGATGTTCCTTCTCGACCGGCACGCTGTTCGCTCTTGTCTCTGCTCTTCTCTCCATCTCCTCTCGAGGTTTTTGTTGAGCTTGTTTTTTGGGTGTTCGTTGGCTCCTTTTTTGGGTCAGGTTTTTCGAAGCTTGTTTCTTTCTGGGTCGGGTAGCTCCTTTTTTGGGTTCGGGGTTTTTTTTTAACGCTTCCTCCTTTTTTGGGTTCGGGTTTTTTTTAACGCTTCCTCCTTTTTTGGGTCTGGTTTTTTAGCACTTAGTTTGTCCTTGCGAGGTGATTTTCAAATGGTACGTTCCACTTTCCCCGCTGTAGGTGCAAAAGCGATGACTCGTCCGCCGTAGTAAAAATATGAAACCCCGATATAGAAGCCGCTGTAGTGAAATAAAAAAATTTACACATTCTCCGCTATAGTGGATAAGCGGTACATTTTCCACCGTACGATCTCCACCGAATATTCCCCGCTATAGAAGAAAAATGCACCGAATATTCCCCGCTATAGAAGAAAAACTCACTGAACATTCCCCGCTGTAGAATCAAGAATCACTCGATTTTTTTTCGCTGTAGAATTAAAATTGACTGAATATTCCCCGCTATGGAAGAAAAATGCACTAAATATTCCCCGCTATAGAAGAAAAACTCACCGAATATCTCCCGCTACAGAATCAAGATTCACTCGACATTTTCCGCTGTAGAATTAAAATTGACTGAATATTCCCCGCTATAGAAAAAAAAAACAAGACCTTAAAAACTAGACCCGAGAACAGAGCTACCGGCAAAAAAAAACAATGGCAAAAAGGAAGGTTCATCCGTCCATGGGAATGACCGTAAGGAAGATACAAGGCGGCGAACGAGTAAATTTTGACGAAAGCGGAACGATCGACCGTTTCGCATCTCGATACGAAAGAGGACGCGAGATATCTTTGGTTCGCGGAACGAGCGGCGAACGATCGGCGAGTAAACTTTGGAACGACTCGATCTCTTTCCCGCTTTAGAAAAAAAATTGCACCATCTTGACGAAAGAGTAGATTCTTTTCGAGAGGACAACGATTAGCTTTTCTCAAAGACCGTTCATCTCGGTCTCCGAAAATTGTCATCTCCGAAGTATTTATTGATTTTTTCGACCGTGTCTGCGAACGGGTCCATAATTTTTGACAGCGAATACGTTGAAATACACGAAGGTTGCGGGTCGTAACTACAGCGGGGAATGTGTTATTTTAAATCTATAGCGGGAAACGTAGCCAAAAAAAGTATGGGTCGAAAATGGACTCGCAAGGATGACCGTAAAAGAATAAGAAGGAAAAAAAGAGTTTCCACAATGGAAACGAGTGTAAAAGAACCAGACCGAAAAAAAGATAAGAGCCGTAACGGGTGTCCGGAAACTCGGTTCGAGTCTCGAGCTTTTTTTAACAAAGAGATACACATGTATCTCGAACTCGATATCTCAACCTCTCTTTCCACGAGAGTGCGCAGATGTCGACGTCGAGATACAGCAACGCTTTAAGGAATTGGTGTATGAATATCGAGACGTATTTCGGAAACGACCGGGGCGGATGCAAGCATACGAGCATCGGCTCGTCCTAAAGGACGAACGACTATTCGTATCTCGCTCATACCCCGTGCCAATGGCGTACCGAGGAAAGGTAACAGATTAAATTAATAAAATGCTCGCCCAAGGGGTTATTCAAAGGTCAACGAGTACCTACATTAACCCGTTGGTGACCGTGATCAAAACCAACGGAGACGTCAGGCTGTGCCTCGATGCACGGCTACTAAACGAGCACCTCGAAGGAGACTATGACTCAGCGCTACCGACCGAAGAGATTTTCCAGAAATGCGGGGGCGCAAAGGTCATGTCGACCTTGGACCTGACCAGCAGTTTCTGGCAGATCCCGTTACACCCGGACTCCCGGAAATACACGGCTTTTAGACACGAAAATAAATGTTATGAATTTACGGTTACGCCATTCGGTCTAAAAACAAGTACCGCGGCGCTGGTCAGAGGACTAGACATCGTCCTTCGCAACACCGGAGATTCGATAGTAAATTTCGTGGACGATCTGCTGGTAGTGTCGGCAGACGCCCGACAGCACCTGCAGCACCTCCGACAATTATTTTCAAGAATACGGGAACATGGAATGACCCTCAAGATGGAAAAATCACATTTCTTCCGAAAGGAAGTGAATTTTCTCGGACACGTCGTGACGACAAAAGGGATACTGCCACAGCCAGACAAGGTTAAGTCGATCAAAGAGTTTCCCCGTCCCCGTAACGTAAAGCAGCTGCGGGGTTTTCTCGGGCTGGTGAATTTCTATACGAAATTTACAAGCCGACACGCCGAAGAAACGGTGCCCCTGTTGGAACTACTAAGAAAGGGGATGAGCTGGAAATGGACCGACACACACGAAGCGGCATTCGGAAGGATAAAAGAGCTGTTTTGCAAGTCAGTGATCCTCGAACACCCCGACGTGAAGAAGCCATATACCTTGACGACAGACGCAAGTGACTACGCACTTGGCGCAACGCTGTCACAAACCGACAAAGACGGCGAAGTCGGGGTGATCTCATTTGCCAGCCGGACACTCAAGGGGGCAGAAGTCGGGTACACCACGTCGGAAAAGGAATTACTCGCCATCGTGTGGGCGCTTCAAAAATTCCAAAGCTATCCGAAGGGAGCGAAGATAACAATAATAACTGACCACAAGGCCTAGTATTCCTGAAAACGTGCAGATTTACAAGCGACCGATTACTGAGATGGGCATTGCTGTTACAAGGCTATGATTTAACGGTAGAACACCGACCGGGAAAATCAAACCAAGTAGCAGACACGCTAAGCCGACTCCGCGAGCACACGTACGAGCCCGATCGAACACTGCCGGGAAAAATCATTATCGCAGCCCTCGCGCAAAAACCATCAAAGTTGCTGTCAAGAAAAATGCGACAAATTGGTACGATACAGCGGGGTCAGGAGGATCTCAACGCCATTATAAATCTACTCGAAGAGGAAAAGGAGACTGATAACCATCCGAAGAATTATCGACTCCAGGAAAGAGTGTTACAAAAAGCCGCGAAAACCGGCCAATGGAAGATAACCTTGCCGGAAGAGATAAAAGAAATACTGGTCGAGGAATGCCACGGGATGTATGGACATATCGGGGCGAATAAGGTCTTTCAGATGCTGAATGAAGACTTCGCGTATCCCCGATTCGCGAAAAGCATCAGGCACCAGCTCGCCACATGCGACTCCTGTCAGCGAACGAAATGTGCGGTCCAGACCAGTTACGCGAATATGCAGACGATCGTGCCCGACGGACCAGGGGATCTAGTATCTATCGACTTCTTTGGCCTCCTTCCGACATCCACAGGGAGAGTCCGGCACATTCTAGTAACTCTGGACGCATTCACGAAATTTGTCGTTCTATACCCGATGCGCACGGCGAACACCAAGACGGTCATAAAGAAGCTCAGCGAGGATTACATCCCGAAATATGGCAAACCCAGAAGAATACAATTTGACCATGGCGCACAGTTCACGGCGAAGGCATGGAAAAGGTGGCTGGAAGAAGAAAAGATCCACGGAGTGTTCTCGTCGATACGACACCCACAAGGAAATATTGTCGAGAGGGTAAACCGGGAGCTCGGAAGATTCTTTCGCACCTTTCTAACAGATCGCCACACCGCATGGGCCAGGTGGGTACCCGTTATACAGGATTGTATCAATGAAACGCCACACGACACCACCGAATACACCCCGATAGAACTACAAACAAAAAAGAAACCACATCGCCCCTGGAAAAATTGGATTCCGGCATTACGAGGAAAAGTAGCCGAATTAGAAGACTACACGAAGAAGCTCGAGGAAGTCCAGCTAAGAATCCTCCGGAAAGGAAGGAGAAGGGCCGAAAAATTCGACGAATGCCATCGAATGACAACGTACGCAGAGGGAGAACTCGTCTTGGTAAAGGCCTTAAACGTCTCGCACCAAATGGACAAGGTCACCGCGAAGTTCATGCATCTCTACGAGGGTCCGTACCGGATAAAAGCATGTGTGGGACTCGCAACGTATTTGCTCGAAGAACCCGAAACTCACCGGGAACGAGGCAAGTTCCACTCAAGCCTACTCAAGAAATACCGAAACAGAACAAACGGGAAGAATCCGGACGACTCGGAAGACGACGAGGACAATAAATAGAAAATAAAAAGAAACATCAAGGCAGAAATAAGGGAAACCAGTGTGAGGATAAATTAGGGATAGGATCAGATGATAAACAGGAAAACGCAAATAAAAATAAAAACAAAAATAAAAATAAAAATAAAAATGAAAAAAAAATAATAATAATAATAAATAAATAAATCAACACAAACCAAGATAAGAGAAACCGTAAGAATAAGAGGAGAAAACGATAAGAAAATAATCAGAAACAAAATAAAAATAAAAGGGTCAGATAGAGTAAATTTATCAAAATAAGTAAGGAAAAGGTAATAAGCAAGATAGGAATAAAGAACGTAGAGATAGAGACAATAGGGGTAAAGAGACTAAAGAGAGAAAGAAAAATTAAAGCAGAAAAAAAATAGATACGAATAAGAAAAGAAACTGAGTAGGAAATAGATAAAATAATCATAATAAAACGCAAACAAGAATAGAAAGCAAAACACGGACAGGAAACCGCTGTTACCGACCCCGATAACCGGCAGCAAAAGATCGAGAAGCCTAGGACCGATAAAGGAGAGCGCGCTCCTACCCCGCGGCCGGGACATCGAGACAGCACGGCGCTTACACGAGCTTTTGAACCACCGAGCGCCAGGACCCCTCCCCCCCCCCCCCCCCCCCCGAGAACAACCACGAACGGCGAAGGAGTCAAGCGCGAGTGATTCCGAGAATCAAAACAAACGATCCCGAGAACTAAGAAGCTCGCGGCAGTACAGATGACCAGCAGAAATCTGAAGAATAAGAAACATGCCCCCGGAACCCGGGGTCACCACAGGGACAATACAATCCCAACCAGCCCAAATATAACGGGACTATTCCCGAACGAGCGAAAATTCGCCGAGATAACGAAAAAGGGGGGGAGGGTAATCGTGTTAAATTTCACGGCCGATCGAGCCCAATTATCGAAAGCGCCGGACAGTACCACTGTGACAGGCGACGAGAGAGCCAAGAAAGTGGAAACACCAGCAGAAGAAAGCGAAAAAGAAAAGAGAAAAGAGAAGAAGATAAACGGAGAAAAGCCGCAGAAAGGGTGAGAAACGAAAACAGACAAAATAGAATAAAAGAAGATAGGATACAACAAAATAAAATAAAATAAAGTAAAATAAAATAAAATAAAATAAAATAAAATAAAATAAGATAAAATAGAAAGAAAGGGTCGAAATAAACCGAATTATTTCCCGAACAGAAAAAAAAAAAAAAAAATTAATACGTTCCAAAACTTTCCGGCCCGGAATTTGGAGGGAGGTTACCCCGGGGTGGAAGTCCTCACCGTCGCGAACCCCAGCCGGATCTACGTCCACTTGCCGGATCCCGAAGGAAAGAGGGCCCTTCTCCTGAATTATTACGCGAGCACAACAACCGACCACCCGGAAGTACACGCGGTGGAGGAGGAAGAGCTGCAACCGGGGTCGCCGGTATACGTCCGGCACGTGCGACGGTTCTACCGTGGAGTCGTCACGGGAGAACGCGACCGAGATGGCGACATCACGGTCTGGCTAGGCGACTGGGCGCTGGAATTGAACGCCAGACCGGACGAGATGTTCACCGTCCCCTGGGAGCACCGGAGCGTCGGTTTCCAGGCCATCGCGTGCGGGCTCCACGCGACTAAGCCAACAGGAGACGACGCGTGGCAGCCGGCCACGAACCAATATGTCCGGGAATACCTGGAGGAAAAAACCTGGGACATGCACGTCATGGACCAAGGGACGGGGACGGACGCGATCTGGATGACCCTGGAGGCACCCGGAAACAGCCAGGAGGGAATTCGGGACCGCCTCCTCCGAAATGGACAAGGGCAATGGGGCCCGAACCCCGCAAGATTCGTCTGGGGAGGAGATGGAGGACGGTTCTGCGAACGGCAGGAGAGGGTGGCGGAACACGACGAGGAGGAGGGCGAGAACGAGGAAGACGATATGGGGGAAGGAGAAGACGAGAACGAGCAAGACAACGACGAATGGGAGGAATGGGATGAAGCATACACGAGCGACGAAGGATATGAAAGTGAGAACAGAACGGACGACGACGCAGACGGGCACGCGGAAAGAGAAGAAGGCGTCGAGGACATGGAGGTCGAATGAAAAAAAAAAAAAAAAAAATATCCAATATGTAAAGTCTACAAATATACATATATATACAGATATACATGTACAAATAGGTATAAGAAGAAACCAATAAATAAGCTCAAACAAACAAATATAACTCATGGACAGATAGATGAGAACATAAAAGAAAAGTATATAAAAAAAAAAAAAGAGAAAACGACATATAAGGGACATGACTGTTGAAGCTCGAGACGAGCCTCAACAGTAATGTGGGGGAGAATGTAACTCCCCTACATACTAAGATCGCCCGTGTGGCCCCGGTGACGTCACACCGCGAGAGCCCGGGAGATCCTGTCAACCACGAGAGAAAAAGGCAAGGCAGCCGTCGGACGAGCCCGCTGAAAGACAAGTGGCGCCATCCGACGGGATCAAGCCGCGGCTCGATCGATGTCGAGCGACGCGCACGCGCAATCACCCGCACGGGCGAGGTTTCGGAAACGCAGCGGCGCTGTGCTGCGGAATCGATGCGAAAGCACGCTCAAGGTCGAAGAAAGGCGAAGGCGAGGGAAAATTGACACACCCCATTGGCCGAGAATGACGACACCACCGGTTGCACACGGCCCCGACTGAGCACATCATTAGCTCGGAAGGTAACACCGGATAATCGTCACGACTATACCGATCCGGTATTGGAGGGTAGAGGAATAACAAAGCCGGCAGCCAATAAGAAAATTAATAACCACGCGACCGCACGCAGACGCGAGCCCGCCAATTCCCTGCAGAACCGACGGAGAGGGATACCACAATCGGGGTATAAAAGAGCCTGTAATCGACGGAGGATCATCAGTTATTGGATCTACCTTACCAGCGGACAACTCTCAAGGACTACCAGTGAAAAGTGAAAAGTCAAAGTGAAATAGGTGAAATAAGTGAAATAAACGTGAAATCGTGCAAAACGGACTTGTAAAATCCGTACCGATTTGGACTTATAAACTTTGTGCAAACTGGACTTATACATTTTTGTACCGAGTGAACTTATAAAATTCGTGCCGAAAAAGAACTTATAAACTTTCGTGGCTAGTGAACTTATAAACTTTCGTGGCTAGTGAACTTACAAAAATTCGTGCCAATTTTGGACTTATGAAAATTGTGCAATGTTGGAATTGTAGAAACGGTGTCGATTCGGACTTGTTAAACCCATGCCGTTTCGAACTTATAAAATCGTAGAAATTGGACTTATGACATTTCGCACCAAGTGAACTCAGAATAAACGTGCGGGTTCGGACTTAGAACATTTGTGCCGAAGTCGGGTTTATAACATTACCGACAAACAAGTCTATCTAACAATCTCAAGTGACCAGAGCGGCTAAAAGTGACATTCAGCGGGAACTGGTAAAGTGACCAAAAGTGACCGTCAGAAGAGCCTCAAGTGTCATGGAATAATTTGACGACTCCCAGGACATAAAAAGGCATACCCAGGGATACGTTCACATCCCCTGAAGACGGATATACCATCGTAATAAGGTAAAAACGTCCATCTCATAAATAAACACCAATTGCAATTCGCGAGGTGAACGGGCTGTCGCCGTCGATCGCCGTATCGTGACGTCACCACGAGACCGCCGAGCGCGACGACCCACAGCATTCAGCGACGATCAACAAGCCGACCGCGCATGCGCAGTGCGACATACGCGAATAAATTCTGTCGCGTAATATTCCGACTTCAAGCAATTAAATTATTTACGATAAATAGAAATAAGATCTGAGCATCAGAAGAACCGATTCTCACAAGTTTTGTTATCGACTGAAATAAATAGCTTGAACGAGAATAAAGGAAACGAAATAATTCAAGAAAGAGTAAAACTTGTAATTACCCGAGAGCTTGTCACGTTACAAATAAAAATTATTTTCGTTTTACATAAAAAGAAAACGTCTCTGACACACCAACTCATAATTCCTAGACGCTCGAGTCCACGAATCCTTCCGTTTGAGTGCACGTTCCTCTTAAGGAGGTGCGCAAATACGGAAATTATTGTACGAGGCATTTGCTCCTGTTACAAGACACATTTTATGGAAACGAAAGTGCGCGTTGACAGAAAAACAACGAGTGGTTTATGATCTTCGATACAAACCGAAAATCGTATACCACCCTGTATAATGAATGATATTTATGAACTCGCTATTCTGGAATACTCTCAAGTGATGTAACAGCCCGATTACTATGTACGAATTCGCTTTGTTGTCACAAATTTATTTCTAACATGAACTACCATGCCGCTTTCCTATCATTCCAGTCATGAATACCGACTGCCGCAACCGCATGCACACGTGCGTGGAAACTGAGTACGCTACTATGGAATATTAAGCATACACAGAAAAAAAGTAGAAAAGGTACGAAGAGTTCCTGCCCCAAAACGACCACAATTTTGTTGTTGTCTTTTTGCCCAAAAAAGTTGTTCATAAAAAAAAAAACGTTTTCTAATTTTACAAATATTTTTTGTCATGTCAACAACAAGCTTGTAGACGTTATGAGACAGAAAAGTTTGTTAAAAGTATAAACCCTTTTTACTGTATAGAGTAAGCAAAAGATTTCTAGTATTAATTGTGCTATATATTTTTATCAATTAATCGCTCTCAGATTACTTCTCAGATTCTCCAGATTTTGGGGCCATCTAGAAAATTTGAATAGATTACTGAATGTATAGGTTTCTTTCTGTAGCCCAAAGTACAAAAATCCAGTAATTCAGGAAAAAAGTTCTTCAGAAACGGTGTATCATCACAATTGGAATGTGCACACATAGACTTCTAAGACACCAACTGTTTTCTAGACGATTTCTAAATATTTCGCAAAAAAAAAACAAGTGCATAGAAATTGTTGAATCTGTAGGCACGAGCCAAGCCCCGGAAAATTACATGTCACATCTAATGGTAACAATAAAATGTCTTACCAAAGAAAAACGCTTCTGAGCCATCAACACCATACTCTTTGAATGCCTTGACAAAGTTCGAACCATTGTGCGTAATTGTGGCAACAATTTTTTGCGATGTCAAACCAAAGGCATCATTGATCTTTGTAAGGTATCTAGCAATTGCTTCATAGCAATGGGTACCCGGAAAGCGCTTGCAGGTGATCGCAGCTGATGGTCGAAAGTTTGTTCGACTATCTGAAGAGAAAAGTAGAGAACATGAAAAAAATGTTTGTCAGTGTTTATTCTAATGGCAATGTGGTGACCGTACACGCGGACTTTGTATCCCAGCGTTTCTTATTGCCAAAATTGGTTGCCAAAATTGGTGAGTATCAATGACAGACTAAGATAAATGTTGGAAATACACGTGTACTAAAACTCATATCGTATTTCCCACTCTCTTACACACGTAGTAGACGCCGCTCGTGTACAAGACTACGTTAATGTATAACACTCTTACTTACTTACATTATATTCTTCCGTTCTACAAAAGGTGTGTCTTAAGTAAACTTTATTCGCCAGCCTCCATAATCCTAATCCATCAATAAATGCTAAGTAAAATTTACCCAATGAACAGTCACTCCTAAAAATCGCTGACTCCTTTCGGACCATACATCTGCAGTTGTGCAACCATAGTCGACTGTTACGACACGCTCAGGAATATCTGCAATGTGCTGATTCGTGAGTTTCGTAATTTGCATAGCCAACGAATATCGCATCATATGCTTTAGAGACTGGTCGCCTTTTTATGTTAAAATCTATAAGAGGACAGAAACGTTAGCCCATGGGTTGACTTGATTACATTAAATCGTAACGTATAGACTTTACCATCGAAGATTTTCCGGAACAATTCGTTTTCGACGGTGCTAAGAGGTACCACACTTTGTAACACGTAATTTTTAAAGTTTTTACAAAAGGATTCTTGCGAGAATGTGCAGGACCATTGTTTTCTATCGATCGCAGGGTGGTCCGACACTGCTTTTTTAGTGCGGGAATACGCCTGATTTCGTTCGAATTCTTCAGGATGCACTTTCTGCAATTACCATGTTCATGAAATAAAACTAATAAATAAGAACGTATGACAAAAAAACCTACACGCTTGATTTTTCCCGCACACAGACAGACGAAAATTAGACAGATTTCATATATCCTTCGTATGAAAGGAGCGATAAGAAAGTAAAAAATCGAAAAAAGTAAATTTTTCAAAATATCGTATGACCCTGAAGATATCTGCATGTGCATTTTTTTATGCATTGTTAGGCATATCTTTTTATCGGTACAACCGTTTTTAAAATGCCTAGGGACTTTTTTGTTCATGGACCGATTCTCTCGATGCGAGTTTTTTTTTCCCTGGAACATGAACGAATCGTCAATTTATACTGATTTTAGAACGATCTTTTTACCAGTATGTGCAATTAAAACATTCCTTAGGACTTTTTTGTTTGTTTGTTGATTCCCGAAGTGCGGATTTTTTTTGTCTTTATTAAAATGTTTCTCAGTGTGACCGACTTCAAGTGCCCAGGGACTTCTTTATTCGTAGATTGATTCTCCGAATGAGGGGGGTTTTTTTTTGTTATTACGACCTGAACGACTCAATTTACTCTGATTTTAGAGCTATTTTTTACTAACTTTTACTTTGCATCCGGCTTCGAAAAAAAAGAAAACCCAGTTTAAAAACAAATCTGTACGAATAGTAATTACGTTATATATACCCAACGTAACGAAAAAAAGAAAAAATGGTGTTGATCGATTTTGGCTTCCCCGTAGAGGAAGCTATAATTAAAGTACAATTCTCACAAAAAAGGTCCATTACAAGAGAATATTTTTTATTTTCTATGTGTTGTTCTTCTTCGATGAAATTTTTTTTGTGTAGTTCCTCTCTGATACCATTTTTTATGTGTCGCTCCTATCCGATACAATTTTCGATGTGTTCATCCTCTCCGATATAATTTTTTTTCTTGAAGTTGTTCTCAATGTTGTGTATCTCTCAAATATGATTTCTACTGTCCCTGCTTAGAAAATCCTATAGATACTGATCAAAACCGATTGTAACCCATAGGATTTCAATCGGAATGAATAGTCTTAATCGGAGAGCAATTTGCGTTCCCATTGGAAATGAATAGGTATCAGTAGGTTTTAATTGGCACATGAAATCAATCGGAACGTATCGTTATTATCCGATAAAATTGGCTTCCCGATAGGAAATATTATTTTTCGACGACGTATTGGTTTGAATGAGTTTTTTGTCCTGGTAATATCCCATAGAATGCTTCCTTTCCCATTGAGATAACTAATCGGATTGTATAGGAAATTCCCCCATTTTAGTTTTACAGAAGATTTAATCGGAAAGTACCGTTGAAAAGTAGCTCTGTATTGAGCTTATGGGATTGAAATGGGTTGTGTTCTTTGATCATATATCGGGATCTATCGGTAAGTATAATGTCTCTATGGGAATGTCTTGTCCCGTCAAACAGCCGGATTCAAAGTGTTTCTTTCCGATAAACTGTCAACTGGAATAAATCAGCTATCGTTGACTGACCTTAATAACTGAATCTCTATAGCTATTAATAGGAAATTGCGTATTGCTCCCGAGTCGCAATTAATCGGAATGAATCGGCTAGAAATTACCAATTTCGTCATCACGTTTCTTTCGGAATGAATAAGAAACGGCAACTTACAGTTGAGCTAGAACGCAATAGGTATCAATCTGCCTATGATCACAATGCTCAACTACAGACTTTGAATAGGAATGAATAGGGGGTGATGAATCATTCTTTAAATAGAATCAATCGGAATTTGCATACATTATATATATATTGATTGCATGTACATACATATGAGAAACGAATCTATCGGTGTACATCGACATTGACCTATTTGACTAACAACGATTCGAATTATGCAACAATATATGGGAATACATTGCCCGGTCGAACAATCGGATTCAAATTTTTTTTTTGCGAAATGTCAATAGGAATGAATGAGCAAACGTTGACCGATCGCATCAACGGCATTGCACTGTCAGTGTATATGAAATTGTGTATTGCTCCCAATTCGGATTAATCGGAAATGACTGGTAATTAATATTTAAAAAATATAGTTGTATTTTATTGGTTGATATTTTTATCACTCGCATACCTATATTTTTATCACAATAAATACAACTTATATTTTTATCACTCGTCACAATACAAACAAGTTTGTATAGGAACAAATAGGAACTAATAAATTGTCCTTTATCGGAATCAACGTAAATTTATGTTTATAGAATACAATGAGGCATTCTATCTCAATTCGAACAGTCAAAAACGTGACCACATCCAAAAAATCGTAATTTTACCACAATTTCTAATTATTAAAAGAAATGTTTGTAATTTTTTCAGAATTTTTAGATTTTTTTTGGATATGCCAAACTCGTCATTTTTTTGTTGCTGAAATCGCATCTTTGAAAGTTTTAAGTAAACAGAAAAATGTTCAAGGAATATAAGATGGAGTTTTGAATGGACTTTTCGAATGTGTTTATTATTGAAAAAGGTGCTTTATATGAAAAATAGACTAACATATTTTTTTCATCACTCGGTGCGGAAATGGCCACTTTTCTGCCCGCTTCGCGTGCGTAAAACCGTCATTTTCGCACCTTGTGATGCAAAATTTCGTACATCCCTCGTGCGAAACTCTTTTTCGCCCTCGTGGAGTGATGTACTATTTTTGCCGACTGCGCTAAAATAACTACATTCCTTGCGTGCAATACGGGCGGAAAATAGCCTATTATTGACCGATGATCATCATTAACCTGTGCGCATGCGCAGTACAATGTCATTACTCCCTAGGGAGTAATGGTAATTGGCGAAGGTGACGATTTTGCGACGCAAGAAATGTGGTTATTTTAACGAAGTCGGGAAAAAAATATCGTATGCGACAAGAGAGGAAGTGCTCTTTCACCTCGTGTGAATTTCTGCCCTCGCTTCGCTCGGGCATCAAACTTCATACTCGGTGAAAGCACGCACTTTTGCACACCCTTGTGGCATAATATACTATTTAGTCTATTTCGCCTAGAAATTGAAATTTTTCGACAAAAACAAATAAACATACATTTCATTCCGAAAGTTCATTCAAAACTACATATTTTATTCCTTGAACATTCTCTTGTATGTCTGATAGTTTTGAAAAAAAATCGACTTTGACAAATCTAAGAAAAAGATCCGAAAATCCTGAATAAAATTATAAAACATTCTTTTACATAATTATAAATTGTGGTGAAATAATGATTTTTTTGGAAGTGGTCGCAACTTTGACCGTTCTAAACGAGGTGGAATGCCCTCTATGTATGCTTGCAACCTATCAGAAACGCATCTATAGAGGTAGATTGGTACTGGCCTGTATTGACTGACACAAAATGAAAAATCACAACATTTAACATGTCAATTTTTTGATAATTACAACCTATGCATTCTTGATGCTTGTACAAAATTCCGTCCTATTGGATACTTTAAAGTTGTTAAAAATAAGTTCAGAGCTGAGTTGTATTTCAAGGGCTAACACCGCTAATTGATCAGAGATCATTACACTTAAGGGGTAATTAATCAATTAATTAATCATCTTTTGGGCGCAGCCATATTTATGAAAAATGTATACAGTATTTCTACTTATTATCTATTTTGTAGCATGTTTCAACAAAAATAACAACGTGATAGCTTTGATTACTGAACTTCTACTGTATTTGGAATAATGCAAACATACACATTTGGATCAATCGTACCAACGTGAATATCATGTGCATTGAACCAGAGAACTCCGCCGCGATGGTCACTGAAAGAGATCACGGTTATTTTGGAACGTGTTCGAATTCGAGCCGTGACCATCTAGCTACTCACAACTACATCAACTTCGTCATGATGAATATTAAAAAAAAAAAATTGTAAAAATTGTCAGTGAAATTACGCAACTTTTAAGACTAGTTACGGGATGGCAAGTTTTTTTTCGCAAAGTTCTTCTTGATACGACTCCGATAATTCCGATTTAAATGTAGCGCATAAAATGTCCATTCAGAGCAATAGAATTCACCATTTTCTTCCTGTAGGTTCCTATTATAGATTGCTACTGATAGCGGTTGGCGCCGATAAGATCCGATTGACGTAAACAGTTGAATATTCCCATTGATACCGATTCATGGGTTACGATAGGTTACTGTAAATTCCCATTGCACGGGATAGTCGTCTATGGGAAAATATCCGTTTGATTCCGATATAAATGTAGCGCAGAAAATGCCCATTCAGAGCAATAGGATTCACCAGTTTCTTCCTGTAGGTTCCTATTAAATATTGCTACTGATACCGGTTAGCGCCGGTAAGATCCGATTGACGAAAACGGCTCAATATTCCAATTCATACGAATTCAAGAATGTACCATACCATTAATATGATTTCCGATTGAACTTCATTACTTCCGATTAAATACCAATAGGATAAGTCCATATAAAACCGAATACGGAGCAGCAGTCTACAGTCGATTCACTCGTCCAGGTACGTAGTATTACCTATTTGTTCCCATTGAGTACAAGAATAGTTATGAATTGGAAATACCCCTGACAAAAAACTCATTTATACCGATTCATTTTTTTTTTATCGGTTTTAATAGGATTTTCTAAGCAGGGGTGTTGTTTCTCTTCGATGCAACATTTAAAAGGTGGAACGAAGAGCAACGATGTATAGAAAATTGTATCAGAGGGTAACGACACATAAAAAACTGTATTGGAGATGAATGACACAAAAAAATGGCATCGGAGAGTAACACTACATAGAAAATGGTATTGGAGAGATACAGTGTTACGTCAAAACTGTCGGTGTTTTTATTCACGATTATTTTCACGCAACTGTCGCACCGCTTCTCATAACGCGCGCTGGTCAGAACAACGAGATATCGACCTATTCCACTCCCGGTGTTATTCACGATAGCGACTGCCCATTTTTAAGCCTAACCTTGCTGAAAATTGCTTGATATAGGGCCCTAGGAATGCATGTCGTTTCACGTCTTAGGGTGATAATTATATTCTAATCCCTTGAAGAAAGGTCGTTGACTCCCCGGAATGTTAATGAGAATACGAACGTTATGAACACGGGTCTCGTGTTGACAACAATTGTAACTAGTGTTCTACTCCGGTAGCCGAATAATGAGGGGATTAGAATAGAATAAATATTCGTGCACTAAGATAACACAAACAAATATTATAAACTGAGAGGTGATCATTAAATAAAATTGCTTACGCTGGTCAATGATCGTTGGTCGCCGTTGGTGATGAAATAATTTTTAACAAAACTCCGAAAATTGACTGTGATGGACAGATATTTATTTTAACCGGAAATTTAAAACCTTTGTTGAACCGAGCGGAGATACAGAAGAAACAATTTAAATTTTCAACTAAATCTGGACAGGATATTCGGTTAAATCGATGGTCGCAAACAATTTCGAAAATCGAAGAGTAAGACAACTTAGTGTGAAAATTTTACAAGAGATTATTTCTCAAATAATAACAGTGACTAGTAGAATAACTGGCGAAGAGTATCGTAGTAATCGGTCCGTGGAATAATAGTAACTGGGTGTCGAGTACATATTTTTCGGGGCATTTATACCATTCTCCTAGATAAAAGTAGGAGAAATAATGCGTCACGTACGTGATTTATCCCTCTATTTCCAACAGGTGACCAATGAGAAAAATTATTCAATTGTTTTTTCGTCTACTTCTCTTGGTCACAGAAAAGTGGGGGCAATCAATTTGGTCACGTGTGTAGTTTTCTTCTTTGTTTGTCTAAGGGAAAAAATGGGAGTAATCAACCTTGAAAAGTATGTTCCTCCTCGGTACTTCTCCTACTAAATTGTTTCTATAGAGAACAGGTGAGAATGGGGGTAGCGCGATTTGAGTCGAAACGGCCGATTGGTCGATAGGTTATGTAGAAATGTACAGATTAGGGGAGTATTTTATTTTGTATTATATAGTTTATGATTATGTGAAAATTAATTGTTACTTTATGAAAACGAATTGCCTGACATCGTAAACGTGAAATTCCGCACGATTAAAAAGGTCAAACGAACTAAATAAAAAATTACAAACAAAAACAACATGCAGATAATAAACGGGAATCGTATCATGATTATATATGGCATCCTGCCAATAAGACGACAATAATAAAATTAATTAATTTGATCGATGTATATATATATGTAATCGCGTGTTAAATGAGCAGAGACGCTGAATATCACAATGGACGAGAAACACAAAAATGAAAATAAATTACGCAATCATATTGGATGTGGCCACCGTATAAAAGAATTTATTTTATATTATGACAGAACAAGAAAACAAAACAATGTATAGAAATAAATATATCTATAAACGGTGTAGAGAGCCACGAATATCACAGAATTTAGCTAAAACTGATAATCACACACACTCACACACTCATACGTCGGGAATCGATTCAAGTTCAACTTCTTTAGATAGGAAATACCCTGGTCAGAACTATTTTAGTATGCCGAAAATATCCAAATTCATCAAGTCAATATGTTTTGTTTAATATATTATCCGGAAAATACTCATCTCTAAAATTCGTTACGTCCATTCTTCACTAATTCCGTGAGGTAGCGAATGGCTCCGATGATGAGATTCCGCTCGTCTTGATTATGAGAATTGATAAATTTCGAGTGCACGGGAAAACTGTTCTCCGAAACACTCGATCCCTCTGTTGTCCACGGCAGTCCGAGCAGGAGTAACGATAGCCCCCAAATCATAATTACTTGGTAGGGAGTATACGTAAGCCTCCCACCTTCTGACTATCGCTCATCGAATTTTCTCGACTCTTGCGTCTCTGGTCTTTCGACGTACGAGCATGCGGTCGGTTTAAAATCACTACAGTTATTAAAATCGAGAAGGTTAGAAAGAGAGGAACCCTCGTCGGTCGCATCGCGGTGTACTGAGGTAAAGGAGAGTGTGAAGAAGCGTAATGCCTTTTACTGTACTCTCGCGCCTAGCTTTGATTTTGTTTCGGGTACCGTTTCCGGCGCGGGCCTGGCAACTGCCGCGCATGCGTGACCAAATCGTTCGTTGTTCGTTTCGTCTTGCCGATTATGAAAAAGCAGAACTCTGCGTACTTGTTGCATGCTATGTTTCGGTGAAATTTTTATCATTTTCTTTTCCGGTGACAGTATCCGAGAATAACAAATCGTTCATCTAAATGGGCCTTATTATACGTGACCGAAGATCGTCGTCTGAACACTTTAATATATATATCTGACGCAACTTATTTGTCGTATATAAAACTCGGCTTAATATTAGCAATTAAATCAAGCTTAATAACTACGTTTCCTCATATACCTATATATGTGTAAAGTTGCATTCCCTCAATTGGATTTGAAATTTCCCAAACACAGTGCGGGTAGGTAAAACAGGCACCTGACTGTGCAAGGAAGATAAAATGTAAGATTAGACACGTGGAGAGAAAATTGTGAAACATGGGAAATTTATTAACTATAAGTTAATAGAGAAAGAACATTGTGGAGAACAAACATTGAATGATGTTTCTTTGTTAACAGGTGAGGTTTACTATTAAGTTGTAAATATTATAAGCTATAAGTTGTAAACGGAGGCAAATAAGGAAAATACTTTATTAACAGAGAAACCAGTCGATTTATTTATCCACAATTCCAAAGGGAGTATAAAGAACACATTATATATGTATCAATTTTACCTTGTACCTGAAGTTAATTCTGTTACAGATAGCCTTTTGGTCCCAAGTTTATATGTCATTTTTATTTATTAAGTTCCTTTTTCTAGGTTTAAATAATGAAGAGTGTTCGAGCAGCACCTCCCGGCCGAGTCCGGCGAGGCCGACGCGCGCCGCCGACGCACGCGCACCGGCTCTCATCCGAGGCGGCACGGGTTACGTGCCGTGTGCAACAGGTATCGCGCTCATCTACGGCAAATGGCTGACACGGGCCACCACGCGCTCGGGGAGATCGCCCTTTACAACCGGTTTTCTCACTGTAAAAGCTCAACGGGTCTGCTCAATTCATTGGTACATCAACACGGAAATTCAATATCATCGGTTTCGAGATATCGTTCAGCTCATCCGGAGCACAACGCGAGTTTGTTCTTTGGGCAAGTGCCGCGTGCCTTTTCGCCGAAGAGACTCGCGCTCTCAACAGGTGCGCGACGCGTCGAGTCGCGCATAGTTCAGCTCACCCAGTTGGTTCTCGAATTAATATGATTGTGACGGCTCAGCTCGGGATTTTTATCGACAATTGTTATCGGTTCTACTCATTGCACAGCATACTGTGCAGCTGTGTGTACTATTGTTGCTGTGAAAATATACATCTATTTTCTTTATTATAATTTTGTGTCCATCTTATTTTTCCCTACCCGTTTCGCTATATGTCAAACGGCAATTCTCAAACAAAGAGGGAAGGCTATTTTTGTCGCCTTCCGTCTTCCCTTACTTTAATCCTGGGACAAAAATCTTTCTGATCTTCTACGTGAGAAAGAATTATTTTATTAACTAAATTTCCTCAAGTGTTGGATGTAAAAGACGGAAAAGAATTACTACTCATTACATGTTTCATCACTCGATTTGTTCAGATGCGTGTTGATTATGGGGAGCACGTAGAGGGGTGAGGCCCCTCGTTGTGGCGCGCCGGTGTAGCCGCCGATCGGCTCCTCAAGTAATCATCCCGGTTGGCCATAAAATTCTCCCGCGATTGAACTTATTGTTAACGCAATGTTTGTCTTTTGACATCGACATCGTGATGAGAGTCTATCAGGTGACTCGGAATTAGTGTCGCTTTCTATTAATATTGGGCTAAAAGATAATCGGAAACTGATGTGTCAATTGTTATATCGAATGTTATTGGTGCCTAATGAAATTTATTTTCTTGTTGGGATTTATATGTATTGAAATTGAATAATTCACGTGCTTGACTCTCTGTACTATTTTCTTTCATCTTTGTCTTTCTCCTGGAAAACCTTCTAAGCGGTTCTTGTCTACAAGTGAATAGTCTTTTAACAAAAATATATCCTTCTCTAATTATGAATAGAGGGGCGGAATACCTCGTTTCTGCCATTGCATCACTCTCTAATCTCGTTGCCTACTAGCACTGCTTCTTCCTAATTCACAGTGTCAAAACCCGGAACCTTAAGGCTCTTAATGGGTTTCTAAGATCTGTAAGGAACGTGTCGAGACGACGCGTCGTGCCGAGAGTTGGGCCCCCGACGGTTGAAGACCGCGGGCCCTCTTCATTCATAGTTTTTCCGTACGATGGTACGGACGAACTCACGATCTTTGGGATCTACGAAATTATAGTCGATACTTGTACTTTGGCAGGTAGCGAGCTGCCTCGAGTGGGTTGCCTTTTTTTAGTGCCTTGTGATGGCGTAGCGCTGTGTGTCATAGGCCACCTTTTCCGACTTGTCTTTCTTGTCCCGTTTAGATCCATTGTACCCTGGCGTTAGATCTCTTTAGGTTTGAAACTGATTTTCTTACCGACGGAGTTGATAAGTTAGCTCTGAAAGGGAATATAACATAATTTAAAATTTGCGCCTCGAGTCTCTCGAACGACAAGGTCGAACCAAGATAAGCAGTCGAATTTCGAAATAGTATCGAGCAGAGCACGCACAGGTGTGAGAATTACGCACTGAGTCGGCCTCTTTCTCTCCGGGGACGTCGAGGAGGTCAACAGGGTTTCTCTCGTGGTGACAACAATCAGTGAAGGAAGAGCGAGGTGTCTCGTGTCGAACGCCTTCGATCGAGCCTGGCCAGGCAATCTTAATCAATTTCTATAATATACACCGACCCAGCGAGCCCCGGAGATATAGACAGAGCCAACGCGGAAGCTCTACAGATCAAAAGTTGAGTAAAAGGTTTTTTGTTCGTCATCTTTTCATTGATCTTACTTGTGTGGATTTGACTGAATGCCTCGATCCGATCGTATCCGGTGTACGGATAAGGACTTTCTAATTTTACTTTAATAATCCTCGAATGCGTATTGCGAGTATGTGTGTGAATGTTTGTTTGTGTATGCGGGGTGGAAAAATGTATATGTGTTGAAGAATCAGAATTGTCGCATTTTATATATATTTGTCGTCGAAGCGAACCGCTCAAGTGGAGCTACATATTAACGGCTATTTTTTGAAAGTCTCGACTTGTGGGCCTGTACAGCAAGAGGATTCCCTGTGAAAATTCTAATAAACTATTGTTATAGCCGTTTCTCGGACTTTATTTCTTTTCTGGGTTAAAATTGGATGTTATTTCGACGTGACGTTTTCATTTTGCAAAGGGGTATATTTCTTAGTTCATGGTCCGATTTTAGGGACATATTCACTTCGTCGATACTCGAGTAAATTCAAAGTATTTTTCTCACAGCTCTTGGCAGAAACGGGTCATTTATCTACTTTGATGTCATTTCAGGCTATCTGACCAAATTTTTTTTCTTTCTTAGAAGTTATATTTCCTGACTCCAGTTTTAGTGAGAGAAATAGTGAAGAAAATTTATGCGTTACGCCGGACGCAACAACAGCATTGAGAAAGTTGTATTAGGGCGAAAGAACACATACAAAATCTTATCGGAGAAATACATTTCGACACAATTAGACAATTATATCGCTGGCATAAATCACTTTGCGAATATGACGTTACACTACAGAGATCGAGTTAGAACTGTATAATTAATTTCTACGAGGTAAAAAATAAGTTAAGTTAAGTTCGTAATTTACAATTTTGTATTTATTAATTCGGTGATTATTGCACCAAATATTAATATACACACGGCATCGCATAATTTTTTTCTCACACTGATCACGCACTAAATACCGATAAGGTAAAAAAAAGTGAATAAAAAACGCTGCGATTATAAATAAATAACAAGTCAGGGTTCTCATCAGGCATTGGGAACTGACTATCCCGGCAGCAGTGTAAAGTATGCGTCATTGTTTGCGATTGTACGTAAAAGTGGGGATCGCCGCCGTGATTTTTCTAAATGTCACCGCGCACTTTTAACCGGATTTCTTTAATTATGGTTTATTACCGTGAGTTCATATCTCCGCTTATGAATGTATTGTCACAAACATAGATCAGACTATAAAGTTGTAGTATTAAAAAAATCTGTTAAGTCATTTTTTATCGCTCCAACATTTATCGGCGCCTGCGAAAAGTCACCGAGCCGGTGGATGGCAGTGAAACGCATAACTGCCGCCTTTTTACCCTAGCGGGTCGTCGGGCGTAGTAAACATTGATCAAAAATTGAAATGATCGTCAGTTTAATCAGTATTTTTCTAATAGCGTTTGTTTTGGGAGTATTTTTGCCCTCATGTTTGTAAAAACTCGGCAGGCAAATGAATGAAAAAGAACGGGTTGCCAACTTACGGATATAATCACTTCCTATTGGTACTTGTTTGTGATTGGCCGGCTGCAGAACATCGTTTTTGGAACACGTGAGATATGGCGTCTATAGAATTTATTCGATCATAATAAAGATGGCGGAAAACGATCGCAATGTAAGTATTTGTTACATTTTCTTCATTTATTTTGACATTCATATAATTAAAAACCTTTTTTTAACTACTCAAACATTTTATAATAAATTAATTGCAGATCGCAAATCAAGATATGGATGAGGGAGCCGATGGAATCGAAGACGAGGGAGCGGCTTTTCCGGAAGATCATCCCGAGGACGTCGCGAACGATAGTAAGATTTTACCTTAATACCTTTTTTCAATAATTTAAAAGTTTCGTATTTACTTTTGTTATTTGATGTTTAAAAAATATTGTTTTACTGGTTTTTGTTCGTTAACATTTTTTCTTGTTCGCTGAAATTTTTTTTTTGTACGCTCATTTTTTTTTTTTTTTAGTTTAAATTTTTTATTTTTTATTTTTATGTTTGTTCATTGTCTGTTTGTTTGGTGTCTTATTTATTTATACGTAACTGTTGTGAACTTGATTTATAGGACCATATCGTGGAACTCGGGATGGGAAAATGCGCAAGCTGTGGGAGGCGCAGCGGGATGCACAGCAATGTGCACTGTAACGTAGCAAAAATGGGCCACGTTACTTAAGAATATCTCAGCGCTCATTTTCGACAATTTTATTGGTCGACGGCCGTCCTTCGTCCGTAGCAGCTCAGGGGTGACTCCGCCGGTGCAATTAAGAGTAGGATTTTATTTTATTAACGGCCTTCGCATTTACTTTATGTAATCCTGGGCGGTCGAGGGAGCCCGCGACGAGGAATCCCGAGAGGAACAGCCGCCGTGCCACCGAGAGCAGCTTTACCGAGTAGTCATCGCTTGCAGATAGTCCCTACCCGGCTGTCCGAGTCGCGGGAAAAGTCCGATCTGGGTAAAATATCCGCCCGGATCGTCGAGCCGTTCCCGAGGAGTACATCTGAGCCTCGGGAGAAGATACACCATTGCATTCATCTCGGGAAGGGTTATCACGATCGTCGAAGAGGAAAATCATGCGTCCAGGCAACAAGAATCGACGTGCGGAGTTATCGTCGCCGGGCCGAGGACCTGTGCACCCGGCACGACAGTTAGCAGCGTTACGCTACGCGCGCGGGTCCCGAGAATTAGCGGGGATCAGCGAAATGTACCGAGGATGCGGAAACATGAGCGATTAGGCCGGGTAGGGATAGGGCCAACGAGAGCGAGAGCGTCCGGCTACTCGAGGCAATCTTCGTTGAGGTGTAACGACGAACCGACGGGCGTGGGCTATCTTAACCTGCATACCGAGGGGAACGAGCCAAAAGGACGAATTCGCCATCCAGCGTTTTCCGAGGCCTGGATTTTCTGCCGCGGTACCGAACGGGTGAGCTTGTCCGTCCCAGGGGCCGTATCTTTTGGTTGTTTTGTATCGAGTCTTTGGCCGTTTTGGGGAAAATACAATTTGGTTCACGTTGGCGTGCGCGGGGATCGGGTCTTCCGAGGGGAAGCAGGCCTCTAGGCCATCGTGAGGAATAGCGGGTCGGCCTTTCCGACGCCTGCCGAGAACGAGAGAGTTCCGTATCTTACTCGCGCCGTCGCGTTTAGTTTGTCTTCGTTTAAAAATTAGCTTCGCGTTAGCCACCTCGGGATCGTGCCCACGGAGATTGCCTTCGGGGCATCGGGATCGGCGAGCGGTCCGCCGGCGGTTCGCGTACGATAGTTGGTTTATTCCGGAAGAACAGTATATTGGATTTTTGTGTTTTGTTGAATCGTCTCGAGCCGGCCGTACTGAGGACCGTCTCGCGCCGCGGTGTTCATTATGTGTGTGAGAATGTGGGTGTGCGAGAGACCGGAGTGAGATCCCAAGAATTGTCGGGACTGTACCGTAACGTTTTATCGCGGGTGTCGTCGGGTTGTGGCGGACCTGTCCGATGGTTATTTTGGTGGAAGGTTTTCCTCCGGGATTTGCCCGGTTTCCTTCTCGTCGAGTCATTAATTTGTGTTTAATAAAATCAGAGTTTCGAGTGATTATTTATTTTGGTTTATTACCGATCGAACGCGCCTCTGACCCAGCCACTCTGCCCTAGAGATTGACAGCGGACAGTCGGGAAATTGTTTTGTTCTCCCCGGTAAGAACGGTCGTACCTGGCGCCCCGGAAAAATAAAAGAGGAGAACAAGGAGGGTTTTTGGGTAGGAAATTCTCCGTGGCGAGAATTGTCGCTACAGCACATACAGCGAGGTTCACTCACTACCTTGCTAATCCATTTCCTTGGAGAGGAAGAAGGTGGATTAGTCAAGGAAATGGACAGCGTTGTCATCGACAACGGCGCAATGACCAACGCAACCATCAGCCTGCTCGAGGACAAGCTCGTGGGCTGGAACGAATCGGCCTTCGACAAGTCGACCCTGAACATGCTCCTGGTCCGATCCGTCAGAAGAACTTTGACCCTCAGTAACGACTTGCCGAACATGAAAAATTTAATTTTGTTAAACCGATAAATTAAACGTTTCTATTTAAATGTTCCAAATGTTTCTGTTTAAATGTTCTATTTGCCCAAAAAAAAATATTATAACAATAAATAATTTATTTATTTTATACATTTTTTATTTGCCTTGAAATACTCATTCTCAATTATTTATATGTGTTAAAGTAATGCAAGCTCGATGATCTGTGTTTCGTGGTTCATTTTGCTTCCTCATATAGGAATCTTTGTTTTCATGAAAAAACTAATTTTCGAGATTTTAATGAATACGTGTTCAGAATATTCTGGCTGGATGTGTGTGTCTGTGCTTGTGTGTGTATGCATGTGTCTCAGATCCAAACAATTGAAACTCTTATAACTTAAGAACGGCTTGAGCTATCAAGCAGAAATTTATAAGTTTGGTAGAGGGGTGAATCCTCAATGTTTGATTTCAGTTTTCGCAAAATACTTTCACTCATAAAAATTTTACAAGATTTTAAGAACTTTGCTGAAAAACACTGTGCGCTCGCTAGCTCTTACAATTTTTGAGCCATCGGGCCGAAAAGTTATACACAAAGGGACTATTCTGACCACTGATCCCTATTTAATTTGGCACCGATCGATTGAACCGCTAAAGTTTTATGAAATTTTGAATTTTGTAAATTTTGCGAAAAATTAGTATTTTCTTCCCGACACGAGTTTTCGTATCAAATATTGAGTTAAAAATAAAATAAGTTGCAGATTCGTGATCAGTGAGGAAAATAGGTTGAATATCATCTCTGAGCTATGATTAAAGAAAAAAACTTTGTCGGGAATTTTTACAATCAATATTGCAAAAATGGATGATTTTCCACGGGCCACGAGCTAATAGATGGTTTGGATGGCTCCAAGCGCCATCTATTAGACGGTTATCGAAGCAAGATACGCTAGGCATCTTCTTATTACTGCCAACTTCAAACCCTTGGTTTCATGACAAATGCCAACTTCATAGCCTTTGTTACATTCAAAGCCTTTGTTAGCCAAAGTTCCGACTTTGAAAAACAAAAATAATTTATTTTGTGTGCAGTGCTGTAACAAAACGACAATATTTCCGAGGACTTTAATATACGAAGAACTATACGACGATACATTATTCGCTGTGCAGTGTGGTGTGCGGTCACAGTGCCGAGGAAATTGTTTTGAGGCTTTTTGTGAGTAATTGTATTAAAAGAATCCACTACTAAGAATTCCCAATAATTTTGCTTCCTCATAAAGGAAGCTTTGCTACGGAAAAAAAAACATTTCGAGATTTTAATGAAAACGTGCACTGAGAAAGAATATCGATTGAGTCAACAAAATGAGCGCTTACGGGTGGCGAAACAAATTTTTGGCTGATCGAACGAAATAATTGTCGTAGTAAGTAAAGAAACATTTGATTCGACAGCCTGTCATTTCGATCAACGAGGTATTCCTTTCGATCAACCAAACATTTGTTTCGCCACCACTAAACGCACGTTTCGTTGACTCAATTGATTTTTTTCATTTTCAGCATGTGTGGTGAATAGTCAATGTTTTTTCAAAATGTTGTCAACAAATTGGCAGATGGTTTTTTTTGTACGCAATTTTTTATTTCTTCGAACTTAGCTGTTACAATTTTGTCGGGTACGGGCTAAAAACGAGTACACAGATGGAATATGGTCACCCGATGATCCCATTAAAATTGAGCAAAAATCGATCAAACCGTTTAAATTTTATGTCATTAAATTTTTTTTAATATCATGAACAATTAGTACTTTATTGTGGATTCAATTTTCCTCATTAAATATTCATTGATGAATAAAATAAGTGGTAAATTCATAATCAGCATGGAAAAATGCGTAGAATACAGTCCTAGAGCGACGATTAACAAAAAAGTTTATCGGGCATTGTTATAGCCAAAATATAAAAATAAGTGATTTTATTATTTTTAAACAGCAATTTCCTTGCTTTCCGATGACATCGCGAAAATACCCAGGTGCCAATCGAATATTGAATGTATTTTATTCCCAGAATGATATTTCATGCAGAAACGCGTGTAGGGCGTAAAATATAAATTGTCAAAAAATTAAATCTCAAAATGTCATAAAATTTGAATCTTATAAAATTCTTCCTTCGGTGAAACTTATACTGTACAATACAATAGTGTACAAAATTTCAACCCGCTATTTCAAACCGTTTTCGAATTATAGCCGTTTTAACCGACGCAAATCTGTCACACACATACACTGTGACGCGGTTTTTTTTACCTCGTCACAAAAGCGAGAACCACATGGACGAGAGCGGGCTGTCACAGGCTCTCACGGCGCAACGTTCCACCTTCTCGGGCAATTCCGTGGGCTCAGTATAAGATGGGCGTATCATTACTAAATTAAGCGAATCATTTTCATGTACAACTGCTGCGGAGATCGAGAACTCTTCGAATACCAAGGAACGGACTACCGGTTCGAGACAGCGAAACGCAGCATCTGAGGAGTGATGTACTGGAGCTGTAGCCTGCTTCCGGGCTATATTATCAGAAGGACGATTTTTGATCACCTTGCACCTAGATACTCGTCATCCCATCGACCGGGAAAAACGCAGCAGCGACCAGCAGCGACCATTTATTTGGCTGTCGCCCGCCTTTTCGTCGTATCTGCGATAACCCAACAGCTGACGGCCGCTATTCGAAAAGATCTTTGCGCGCGCCGTACGAAAAGGTGTAATTGCGAGGCCGCCCTGCGAGACGCCAGTTACCGGTACGCTGGGTTATGGGAATTAGAGTAGGAGCAAGGGAGGGGGTTGTCGCGATCCCGATCGATGAGCGACAACCTTTTTCGGGGATTCTCTCGCGAACGGTGTAGCGTGACGGTCTGGACAGCTCACTCTCGGACTACCGCCTTGGAATTCTACGCACCCGAGCAACCAAGGAATTTTCGAGCGTCCTTCTCGTCCTTGGATTTTAGTTCTCGATACCGGTAAGCCTTTCGCAACCGATTGTATTTTAATAGTTGGACGTTTAGTATCGCAGTGGTTGTGCCTTTTGCTGTAATCAACGTAAGACTCGGTCGCGGCGTCGGGCTCCGTCTCAGGCTTTTCGGTTAGTCATACGCGTTGGATTGAGATCGCGTCGGGAAAGTATTAGACGGGCTCGCGTCGCCCGTGTGTAGTTTCTCTGCGGGATTAGCTGGGAATCGCGAGGGTTTCCATTTCGTGTGATTGTGTGTTTGTTAACGGCAAGGTGTGCGGGTCTCTGCGCTGTTCTTTCGCGATTGACGAATTTCGAGGCTTCGGTCGACGGCGGCAGCTGTTCGACGGGCAAACGGTGAAAGAAAAGCGAGAACGGCGAGAGTCCGTATCGCACCGGCTTCTCCGGGTACGCCACGTGTTTTCCAGTGCAATTTTGCCTGCACTTATTACCGGTAATTAAAAGAAACGCTGCTAAGTTCGTGTGTTTCCTGCGTAGGCAGACCCTCACGTCGTCGCGCGCTCGGATTTTTCGTCGGCGAGCAAGTGTCCTTCTGACCTTGTCGCGCGACAGCGGAGACACACCGCCGATCGTCGATTTCCGTTTCTTTTGTTATCGCGTTATTTTGTATTTTCGCTATTCTCGTGTTTCGCATAATTATCTTATATTTTGGAATTTATTGGCATTAGGCCGTCCCTCTCGTTGGTAAACTGAGTAGCCGGCGGGAGTGTAGCAAGGAGAAATTGTACCGGGTAGCCTGTAAGGATTTTTTATGGAAAAGAGAGCGAGAGACTAATTTATTTTATTTTCACTGTTTTCTTGCTTGAACTAGATTTCTTTTCAATAAATGATTATTTTTGTCTCTCTTAATGTTATGTTGTGATAATCAATGCCGTTTTCACTCAGCTCGAATTCACCGGACCGCCCCTCTACCATTCCCCCAAGGCTGCAGCTAGCCGAGCGCAACCTTATCCTTTTGTTAACATCTTGGCCGGTCGGGTCGCACACCGTTTGCGGATGGCGCCCACTTTTAATAAAATATAAATCGATCGAGGGACGGGGTTTTGTGGTCAATTACCGGTACTGGAGGTTTCAGTTATTTTGCCCTCCACCCAGAAATTTCTCTCACAACACATACATTTACATCTACGTTTGGACTATCTAAAGTATTCTGACATTACAATCTCGATTTTTTAAGTATTTTTACGAAAATATAGCTTCCTCTATGAGGCAGCAAAACGTGCAAAGAAATTTGCACATGGCTTCCTCACTTATTACAATCTTGCGCATGGTATGCTGTATGAGGAAGCCATGTGTAGATTACTTTGCAACATTTTTTCATCCGTAGAAGCTTCAATATTTGCTTGAGAAACGAATTTTATAATTATTATTGAACAACTACTGTTCCCTATTATTGGTAAACTTCATCCTTCTATTACGATAATATTATTTTCTCCTGTTACGTTCCTATTGTTGACCACATTCACGTCCCTATAAATGACGAACTTCACGTTTGTATTATTGACAACCGGTAGGGAGAGTGGGTTGTAACTCCCCCCCCCCCCCCCCCCCCCCCCCAACCAACGGAGGCAAGCGCGTGCCAAGGTAGGCACCGATCCAGCACGACGGCTCTCCAGAAGAACCGGTGGCGCCATCGGACGGGTTCACGCGGCAGCCCAATCGACACGCAAGCGACGCATGCGCACACGGCCAAACAGCATGAAGCATGTCAAGCCCGATAGCGACGTACAGCGGCGGCGAGCAGCAACGACGACGAAGGACACCCGGAAATAAAGCGATGGAAAAAACCACGCCACTGATTGGCCAGGAGTGACGACACCTCGGGGACAAAAATGACACGATTAGCGGAGAGGAAAAAGGACGAAGCCGTCACCGAATTATCAACCAAGGATTGGAGGGCGAAGGGAGAACAACCCAAGGAACCAATAGAAAAATTAATTGGGTAGAATACGGGAGCGCAGGCGCAAGTCCGCCAAAAATATGCAAAATTCACGGGGAGGGAGGTGAAAATTTGCATATAAAAAGGCAACAAATCAACCATCAATCATCAGTCAACGATAAGAACAACCCCCGGAAGTACACCAGGAAGACCAACAGCAGTAAACGGGCAAGTGAAAAGAGGCTAAAAAGTGTTTGAAAAGAACTTATAAAATCTCGTGTGTGCTAAAAAAAATTGAACTTGTAAAAGGTTCGGCCTGCTTGTAAAATACCTTGTAAGATTTTTGAGTGCTGAAAATGAACTTGTATATATTTTCTGTGCCTGCTGATACTTATAAAAATTCTTGTTACACTTGATAAGACTCATACAATTATTTCCGATGCCTGCTGATACTTATAAAAATTCTTATCACGCTCGCTAAGACTTATAAAAATTTCGGAACGCTTGCTAAGACTTATGAAAATTTCGGACCGCTTGCTAACGCGTATAAAAATTTCGGAACGCTTGCTAACACATATGAAAACTCCGGTTGCGCTTAACAAGACTTACAAAAATTCAAACCACGGGATAAAAGACTGAAGCATGCCGGTAACTTACCCAAAGTGACCGGGGAATTTCGGTGAAAAAAAAGGGAACGCGAAAAATCCAGAGACGCGCATAGAATTCGCAAGGTGCACGTCCCGGGATTCCATCCTTGGAACGGCGACGAAAACGGAGCAGAAGAAACCCGGTAATTCGAAGCGACAGAGCTGTCACCGACGCGTCGAGTGCCGTGACGTCATAGCAATCCAAGCGGCGCGCGGCGGTCATCTTGCCACAGCTCGGGCTAAAGCCCGGACTCGCATAAGAGGCGCACCCCCACGCAGCGACAGGAACCGTATTGGTCGCACCAAGGACAATCTTACGAGACACGGAGCAGAGAAACAAACAAGCGACAGGGGAAAACATTCCCGAATACATAACGGGAGAAATAAAAGATAAAAAAAATTCACTATGGTCTCACGCCTGGCACGCCACCCATAATTCCTTGTCACTCGAGGCCACGAATCCTTCCGTTCAAGTGCCCGTTCCTCTTAAGGAGGGGCGCAAATACGGAACTAATTGTACGAAGCAATTGCTACAGTTACAGGGTCAAACATACAAACAAATCTACCACTTTCTAAAATGTATATGATTATTGGAAACGACGCAAATATGACGAAAATAAATATTCGGCGCTTTTCGGCAAAGTACCGCGACTATAAATATGTTGCTATACTCGCTCGTTTTTCTCACAATATTCTTCCTAACAACTGATTGAAAGTTGGAGTTTGTAGGGGAAATTGAGAATTGAGAAAATGCTCGCCCTAAGGGAATTAAGGTGACCGGCGGCAGACTTCAATAGACTAATGCACAATGTTGAAAATTTTTACTTGCTCTAGACTCGCGTATAACCTTAATTTTAACGGTGTTTTTCTCGTAACCCTTGCAACAATGGTTGTATAGTCTTATTTATTTGACTTGTAATTGCATGGAGCAATCCCCATGCAATTACAATTACCCTGTTTTGATGCAAGTCCATCAAAACAGAGTTGCATAAAGGTTAAAAGTTTGAACAAAGTGATTGGTCTCATTCAAGTATATTCAAAGTCTCGTCATAGTCCTCGCAACTCGCTGATGCATGTCTAGCCAACTCTAGTGCGATTGTGACTACGATGCAACTCCGAATCTGTGGTTGCACTAGTTCCGCTAGGGTGGTCCCATCGAATTGAAAAAAGTGGGGCCGAATATTCCCTTATATACCATCTACGCTATTGGACGTGTTAGCTTCGTGGAATCACATGTGAGGCATTCCATATCAATTCAAACACAAAAAAAAAAAAATTCCCAAAAAATTTCTAAAAATCGGGATAATTCATTCGAGTTTCAAACACAAAGTTTCAAATTTTTTGGAATTTTTTATGACGAGATATTGCAATTTTCTTAATTTTAATGAAAACAATAATATTTCGGGAACTGTTAGCCGTATAAAAAATTCTGAAAAACGAAAATTTGCGGTTTTTGATGACCCACAAGAAAAAAATTTATTCAAATTCAATTGAGTAAGTTTAGACCACATTTTACCGCAAAATCATCGAAAATATTTTTTTTTACGGGAAGGACACTCGATATCGTCATAAGAATAATTTTCTCATATTCTGTAAGTGAATAACGAACGTTCAGTATTTCTTTTATCATGGGATGCGCAATCGCTCATAAGTTACAGCAGTTTCAATTTTTTAAATCGCATATTCGATTATAGTTCGATTTTCAATCATCGAACTATAATTGATCTGAAACGCTTGCAGGTACACTAGACGCTGATGGAGATAATAAGTGACGTTTTACTTCTGGTTCTTCCAATTCATTCGTATTGCCAGATAAATCAGGGAGAACTTCGGCGCGGTATTGAAGATCTTGATTAGGGACCTCCTTTAATTGGCTTGCTTTTTTCCTACAACTATCACAGATTTTCGCTTCGCTTGGCAAATGCGGAAATTTTTCCTGCAGATTTGTAGAGACAAAACGCAGACCTTTTCCAACGTGGCCTTTTTCGCCGGGGATTCAAAAGGGGTTTGCACATCTATTAGACATGTTTAACAACCATTAGTGAATTACGGCTGCGAAAACAAAGATCAAGAGAGGAAACGGAGTTCAAGTTTCCAAGATTCAGGAGTTGACTGCAAAAAAAACTTGTTCAGTGGATCAAAGAAAAAAAAAAAATTTGGGAATTTTTTTTTTGTGTTTGAATTGATTGGGAATGCCTCATGTATGCTTGTGGCTTCCCCTGTCCGAGATATTAACCACGTTAAAGCGTTTGAGCTGTAAATTGTTATCTCGCGCCTTAGGCCATTTTAACCCACAGCTCTTCATTTTTAATCCACAACTCTTTATTTTGTTAACCTACTTCTTATTTTTTAAACCACTGCCCTTTATTATTAAATTTTATGTCTGTGAGACATGTTTCTTACGGCTATTATTCGTTTCTTTGCAGGTTTCCTTGCTTGTGAGAAGCGTCTACAAGTAACCTTTATCTCTTCTTTTTTTCTACTACTTCAATTTCTTTCTTTCTTCACTTCAGTTGCCGCTTCGTGCACTATATTAAGAGCTGCTATAAGTGCTCCACCAACGGCTGCTATAAGCGCTCCGCCAAGGGCTGCTATATAAGCGCTCCGCCAAGGGCTGCTGTACGCGCTCCCCCAAGGATTGGTATACGCGCTCGACTAAGGGCTGCGCTAAAGAAACACACGGGCTGTTGTAAGCATTATCTTAAACTGTACAGCTTAAGCATTAATACCTCACCAACTTTAGCAGAAATACTCCACTCGACACACTGTGCTAAACAAGTCTTTAAAATCATCGGTGCAGTTTCAACAATTTCAAAAAATGTAATGTCTCAACGAGTAAAGTCCCTGAGAAAATTCATCAGGGACTTATTATTGAGAGGGGACAATGGCTGATTGATGAGTTTCGAAAGCTGTTGTGTACGTGTTCCGGATCGAAATCACCATCACAGTTTTTAATTTTTAGATAGGTACGGCGGGAACGGCAAAAGCACATTAGCCTCTTCTTTGGACCACGCAAGATAAAGCTCAAAGGAAAAAAAGTCGCAAATATTTCGGTAGTCCCCGTTACCCAGCCGGGTTAAGGAATGCGTTAACTGCACAATACTACTGCCACCAGTGCATTCGGTAATTGTTTAATTGTTTTTTTTTATTTTATAATTATCTTTTTCCGATTATCCTCATCTTCGTATCAATTAGTATCATAATGAAATTCGATGATGAAGCGATCATAGATGGGGTCGTTAAGGCTGTAAAAAGCATTGAGGAGTTGAAAAACGTTCCGTGCCATGCGAATCTACTAAAAACGGTGTATAAGATTGTAACCCGACATCTGGGAGAAACGTCGGGCGCCACCTGCGTGTGGCCCGCCGCTATCTAGAGAGCCGGCAATGTAGGGCTCGCCTCAATAGATGCGGGGTCAACTGCTTGGCCTCGTGCGCGCGAGTCTCGCGATACACGCCCCAGTCGTCTCCGATTCAGCAACGGAGCAACACATATTTATCGCCGCGGTGAAGCTTAGAAAAGTTTTTGTTAGTGCGTATGGCCGGTTGGCCCGTTCATCCAGCTCCGCGGAGCTTTATATCAACACCGAGAGCGTATAGCCCTTGTATATTTCTGTTCCCACGAAACGCATAATCAGGTATATATTCATTCCTAGGCGATACGGCCATTACACCAGGCTCTTAACCATTCGTCCCTTGAAGTGGAGGCGACTGGGTATTTGTATCCAGTAATAAAACAAAATCAAGATCTCGTGGTCATCCTCGGACATCGCCCATCGCTGCGTCGCTGGCAGCCCTAGCATGTTGCAAGACTGATGCAAAAACCGGGAAAACTGGGCAAAAGACCGAAAATAAGACTCAGTAGCGATGTGCGAGACCGTTACCGATAATTTTTTAACAAAAGACCGGCGATTTGACCTGTCGTAAAGTATGAAAAATTTGCCGCGGCGAGGGGATGAGCTTTATTTTCCCTCCTAATATTCGACAATTTCATGCTCGGTCGTTTGCTAACTACGACTAAGCAAAAGATCGGGAAACAACCAGACTGGAATACCGGTGAACTCGGTCTTTCTGCTAACCACGACCAAGCAAAAAATCGGGAAACAACCTGATTGGAACCTCGGTAAGCTCGGTCGTGTTACCAAATGCGACTGAGCAATAAACCGGGAAAGTACCTGTTTTGAAATCGGTCGTTTACCAAACAGATGACCGGAAATAAAACCCGAGCAAGCTTCCACGAAATGGATGTTGCGGGAGTATGGGAAAGCTGGCTGCTTCCAATGCTCGATTAAAATTGATACAAGTCAAAGGATAATTCGTAAGGAAAAAACATGAAAGACTCGATAATCGATTGCGTCACAACGTGGTCGATTCTCACGTTTTTTGGTACTAATGGTTCTTTTACTCACATCATTTTCGGTCGAGTATTGGAAGTTTGTCCGATAATGTATGCAAGTCAATAAATATGGGACGAGGATTATAAGTAATTTTATTCTGTACAATAATGTTGAATAAATCGTAAGTAAAAAAAGGAAAAATACGAGAACAGTACGGAGTTAATATATCGAGTCGATTTTTTACTTAATTTCGATGATCCTCTTGTAGTTTTATAGTCTTATAGTTTTATACAGTCAAAGTGATCATGTGTTCGGTGAAAGACCGATTTTAAAACAGGTAATTTTCCGGTTTATCCCTCGATCGTATTTGGTAGCATGTCCGAGCTTACCGAGATTCCAGCCGGTCGTCTTCTGACCTTTTGCTCGGTCGTGGTCAGCAGGACAACCGAGTTTACCAGTATTCCAATCAGGTCGTTTCCCGATCTTTTGCTCGGTCGTGGTTAGCACTACGACCGAGTTTGCCGATATTCTAGTCAGGTCGATTCCCGATCTTTTGCTCGGTCGTGGTTAGCAAACGGCCGAGCACGAAATTGTTAAGTTGTAGGAGGGGAAATGAAGCCATCCCCTCCCCACCGCCAATTTTTAATACTTCATGATAGGCCGAAACGCCGGTCTTTTGTTGAAAAAATATCGGTAACGTTCTCGCACATGGCGACTGAGTCTTATTCTAGGTCGTCTGTTCGATCTCCCAACATGCTAGGGAGCACGCGAGAGGAGTTTACCGCCAGTAGTTCGACCTCCGGAACGAAGACTTCTGCACCTGACTTGGATTCCGAGCTCGTCCGCTTAATCAGCGTCGGCCCCGCGGTGAGTCGTGGATCATCGGATATCACCGACCGTGAGATCACAAAAATCATTCAAAGACGGCGAAATTCGACGTATGTATCGAACCTAGCGGCCCCGCCACCATTTGGTGCGAGGGATTTGGCGTCACAATCTCCGTCACAGCTCCGCCGAGGAGAGTGATACGCAAATATCACGGCTAACCGAGTTTGTAAACATATTTTTTTTGTGTGTCGTTACCTCGCGGGGACATTCCCGTTAAGGCCCACAGTCAGGCCACCTTCCATGCCCGCGAGTTTGTATATTGTTTGACGTACGTACAGTCAATTCTCTCGAGCGTCCTATTATCAATATAAAGGAAGGAAATCCGCGGATGCCTTGCCTGCCTTGCGGGGTATTGTGTATATCGGGAATAATATTTTTGCATAGTAACATCGATTTGTAATTACGCTAGTGTATGTTTTGTCCGCCTCGTGTGTCGAGTGGACAGTGTGTGTGGGGTCTGCAGACCACGAATCTTCTGTTCAGTAATCCGTTGTATTAGAATAATTTAAGATTCGGGAATCGCGATCAGCGATTACTATCTGAGTTAATATTGTTAGGATAATCGTTGCTTTTGTGAGGAGAGGAGCATTACTTGTAAGCCGAGAATGGTAACGAATCGTCGTCCCAAAAAATAAATTGAATTTATTGGAACTCGCAAAGAGAGTCACGAATATTTGGAGTACTAAATTCCCCACATCATTTCCCGCTTCGAGCGTCGCGAGCCTCATCGGGCTCGAAAATTCATACAAGATCTTAAAGGTTACAAGAAAGCCGTTGCAAAAGATTCTACGCGCAAATTTGGCATTTAAATGGGCTAAAAATTGTGACCAACTGCAGGAGAAAATAACCGAACGAGTCTTGTGCAAATTTCTCAGTCAGAGCTTGTCAGTAACTCCAGAATGCAGTCAGAAAAGTGTCCAGGCACAGCCAGTAAGCGGTGAAGAAAAAAAAATATTCAAGCACGTGAAGTGGGCATCAGAAAAAAATCTGGGGCACCCAAGACAACAAAGAAAAAATTTAAAACTTTGATTTGTGTCACCGCTGTGCCCACGTCAACGATATAGCAGAATAAGGCGATATCTCCCGATTTATTGCAAACGATCCTGAGTCGAAAATTACCGTCACTGAAAATTAACTGCTGCTTAGTTCTTGACGGATTTAAAAAAAGGAGGGTGACTCCAAAGCGCTCACGATTTCGTTTCTATGCACATTGTAAGTAACCAAAATGCCACTGCAGATACAAATTTATCGGATCAAAACGACTGAACCGCACTTATATTCAGATCCTGGTCATCAAGAAGCAAAAACAAAATCACACGCTGCCTCTATGTTATCAGTTACGTGGTGCTGAGAGAAGAAAAGCAAAGGCTCGACTTCGCCACGAGTTGCCGAGTCGACTTCACGCTGAAGCGTATAATGAAATGGACGAAGATTTAGCGGTGTCAGATGGAAACTAAATGCACACCCGCTCGTTGGAGGTGAATCAAAAAGCAAGACCAGAAGAAATGTATAAAAACGATAGGGATCCAGATGATACAACCGATATTATTCGTCGTATGTCGGAGTCAAGTTCACATGAACACGCGTTTCTTCGGCAATTCGTGACACCATTTACTATCTATTGTAACGGCCCTGCATTGCATATAAGAGGACGATTCGAATGAGAGAAGCATATAGGTGACATTAGCGCAGTGGTTAGCGCTCTTACTCAGTAACCGATTAATCCGGGTTCGAATCCCGGTGATCACCATATGTTTTCTCTCTTCGATACTTCGCCCGTCCATCTGCAATACTAATATCTACAGGTTCCCAAAATCTCCGCTCGATCATTACACTATATGGGTTGCGAGGAACAGGTCCAATTTCTCAAAACCCATCGCGGAAAAGTATTTCACTTTGATGCCACTGGATCTATAATACGGAAATCTTACAAAGAATCGAAGCAGGTTTATTGATGTGCAGGTACCGTGCGACAGCGGGCAGACATCGTCCGAATGTCGAGGCAAAGTTGTGACCCTCAGGGCAAGCCTGAAACTAGAAAAATCGTTCCTCTCCTGCATATGGTGTCAAACCATCACGATTCCGCTACTATCAGGGATTGTCTGATATTTTTCAAGGAATTATGGCAGAATGCTCGGATTCAGTGGCCTCCTTTCTGTGCAGTCGTTGTTGACTGGTCGTGGGCTAGTATTAATGCAATGATGACGGCATGGAATAACACTACCGTTTCCGAGTACCTGACAGCTGCTTATCAGGAGTGGTGGAGTGAAAATGAAGCATTTGCCGATATATTTTTGCTATGGTCACGTAATAAAAATAGTATCGCGTCACCTCGAAAAAATAAGCATTACTGGGTCCAAAAAATCAGTAATTTTGGAAAGCATAGCTGTTCTGGCCCACTCCAAATCTTTTGACAAATTACGGGAGAGAGTAATGGATGTTGCAACAATATTACTCACAAAGAAAGGTTGTGGGCAAGTGTAAATATCTATGAGTCGCTTAAGTAAGGAGTATTTGACGTTAGACGACATTGCAAAGATTGAGACCCACCCGGATTTTGCAAACAGCGATGAGGGAGAAGGTGAAAACCGGTTTGAGTTTTCTGACGAAAAATCAACCCCAATGCCCATATATCGATCGAGTGCTTTCTTCAAAGACTTTGAGATAGTGTTTCAGAATGCAAAAGTCTGTGGCGATAATATCGGATCGGAACATAACGATTGTAGTGCCGAGGTGTTCAGCGAATACCTTTTGAAGAGAATGATACTATTCGCACCATTCTGGACCGGGATATTAATTTGAGAGCCATCACAAGAGCACTATACGAATGCGACTGCGGAAAATTATTTCAAGCAAGTAAAAGAATCGGTTTGTGAAGGTCAAATCCATGTGAAAGCTGGTCGAGTAATTGACGAAATCTTTTATCGAACTACTGAGACAATAAAGGAACTACGCCTGAAACAACCGATGCAGCATCTAAAACGTAAAAGGGGACATAACTCTTAAGTTATTAAGACTTCATTCAAAGATAACTCGTTATAGATTGATGTGCCTTCTTCGCCCCGAACTGTTGTAACCAAAACTCCGGTGCAGGTTCTTTCCGGTTGCGATGCTGATACGACATCGCTTAAAGTGGACGTTCGTTGTCGAAGGAAAGTACGAAGCAAAGATGAACCAGACAATATGAAGGCGAAGGAAACTTGGAGACGAAAACGCACTACGGTAAGAACCAAAAAATACGAGACTCGATCGGCGATGAAAAAAATTCTAGAAAGTACAACATCGACTAAAGAAAAAGAAGAACACCAGGAGGGTTTGACCTCCGATGTTATACAAACAAATACTTTCGAAACGAGTCGTGATCTACGATTCAATGTGAACGGTAGCGTTAGTAACCCAGGCTACTATCACATTATCGGAGCCCCACGAGACTGTTTCGTGGGTATCGTTTCAAAGAGCCCTACTGATCCACACAATTATAGGTACCTTTGAGCCGAGGATTACAATACGCTTTTCGATATGGAGTGGATAACTAATAACCTGCTCGATTATTGTTTTAGTTTTAATGTTATGAATTGCTTAAACCGCGACCGTTTCGCATATCTCGAAGAAGAGATTGCTTCACAGTATGTGCTTACTACACCCGAAAGATTAAATGCGACCTTCAAAAATAGATGTGCGAAAGAATGGAGTGGAGTAGATGGTATTCTACTTCCTCTTCGAGTCAACGAAAATCATTTCATTTTAATGTATGTCGATACCGTAAAGAGAAGTACATACATACTTGACTCGGGTTCACAAAGGGAGAAAATGTTTCAGAACAGTCATATAATATGGCACAAAAAATGTTCGCGTCTTTGGGAACTGATTTTCCACGAAACTTTTAATTGAACAATTAAAAGTTGTAGCTATCCGTACCGTACTGATGGATACAACTGTGGTATTTTCGTGATCCACTACATCAGTGAAATATTATTTCACGGAAAGTTAACGATTAGACCGGTCGATCCAGATCAGCTACGTATACGATTACAGAGTGATTGTGTTCGCCAATCTCTTGATGTGTTTGATCGATGTTTGCGGTGTGGGAGTATTGAGACGAGGCAACGAAATACGTCAGTTGACTGCGTCCATTGCGAAAAATGGACGAATCTAACGTTTGACCCACCTGAACAAAACTCACGAGGAGAAACTCACAAGCGACCCCTTTTTTGTTCACGTCTGCGATTTGTGTGCCTATTGGATGAATACGTTACATGAATGAAGATGTATTGAACGAATAAGACGAAAAAAAACAAAACAAAAACAAAACGAAAACAAAACGAAAACAAAACGAAAACAAAACGAAAACAAAACGAAAACAAAACGAAAACAAAACGAAAACAAAACGAAAACAAAACGAAAACAAAACGAAAACAAAACGAAAACAAAACGAAAACAAAACGAAAACAAAACGAAAACAAAACGAAAACAAAACGAAAACAAAACGAAAACAAAACGAAAACAAAACGAAAACAAAACGAAAACAAAACGAAAACAAAACGAAAACAAAACGAAAACAAAACGAAAACAAAACGAAAACAAAACGAAAACAAAACGAAAACAAAACGAAAACAAAACGAAAACAAAACGAAAACAAAACGAAAACAAAACGAAAACAAAACGAAAACAAAACGAAAACAAAACGAAAACAAAACGAAAACAAAACGAAAACAAAACGAAAACAAAACGAAAACAAAACGAAAACAAAACGAAAACAAAACGAAAACAAAACGAAAACAAAACGAAAACAAAACGAAAACAAAACGAAAACAAAACGAAAACAAAACGAAAACAAAACGAAAACAAAACGAAAACAAAACGAAAACAAAACGAAAACAAAACGAAAACAAAACGAAAACAAAACGAAAACAAAACGAAAACAAAACAAAAACAGGGGGCTCCGCCCCCCCTCCCCCCCAAAAGAATCCCCCCCCCCCCCTGCGTCGTGACCGCTTGCCTAATATTTTTTTAAAGAAAGAAAAAAATTGTTTGCCATGAGTTTATAACTGATCTGTTTGACTGTCCCGATACTTCAACCAATAGAGATCCATCACACCGAATACTCACTATCACTCGTACACACATTCTCATCTTCCCACTCATTCTCAATCATACAATCGAAATTTTTTATCCGTTTTTGATTGTATCGCGGTGAGACATTGCTCTACATTTCACGCATTAGAATACGTTGAAGGTAGAGAGCGAGAGTAACTGGGGGTACTACTCCCGCCGTATGGTCCCACTGCTCGCTACGCTCACGATCCCCGGTGTTAACACGGTCTCGTGGTGACGGTACTAGACCGGAAAGCACCGCATCAGGAAGTCTTGGGTTCGAATCCCCGTGCCGTAGCTTTTTTGTTTAAAATTTGTTGGATCTTACTACAATTTGTAATTTAGCAGCCTTTATGTTTTTTTAAAATTCCCTCGCGACCACATCTCATGCCTCATCAATCGTTCTGTTTTGATCACTAGCTTTTGTTGATCATGCGAGAGCGAGCTAAGATAGCTATCTTTTTTTTCACCTCTACGGATTGTCACTCGGTCGCACCATGGACTCGATACATCCGTCATAGCACCCAAAACTCGAGGATTTTTCGTATTTGTACTCGTTCGGCAATCTTGTCGAGACGAATGAAATGGCGATCGAGTTCCTCGAAGAAGTAGGTCTTGTTCCGTCTACATAGTCGACGCCTCCGGAATGTTGCGGATTGCCGATGAAAGTCGAAATAAATGCGGAGAAAAAATTGGGTTGGGTATGGCGATGTTCCACAAAAGGGGGGAAAAAAGGGCGCAAAATTGTGTAGGGCATCGGTCAATCCATGTAATGGGACGTTTTTCGATGGCTCCAACTGCCGAATTCAAATCCGCGATGTTCTGGCTATCATCATCTGCTTTGTCACGAAGGTGAAAGTTAGCTAATTGTTCCGGAATTTGAAGAGTATGCGTCGCCACTGCGGTGAAAACGAATTGAGCTGGTCTACTGTAATAGATTATGACAGCTATTGCCGAGAGATAGCCGAGGTTATCGCATCCCACGACAAAAATATTCTTGGCGGCGAAGGGAAATCGGTCCAGATCGACGAAACGTTCCTAACGAAGCGGAAATATCATCGCGGTCGGATAACCGAACAAATGACAACGACAGTGTTGGGGCTGTATTGTAAGGAGGACAAGGTCGGGCTTTTCTTCAAGGTCAACTCGAAGAGTAAAGCCGACTTGTGGCCTTACATCAAGTTTGTCGCGAAAGACACGAGTCGCATTTGTGCGGACAGCGCCAAACAATATGTTGGTGTTGAAAAACTGTTTGGCGAGGACACGGTTCACCTGGCTACGAATCACAGCATTGGTGAATATGTCAGCAAGGACGATCCCACAAACACCATCAACGATCTCGAGAACCAGAATAAACTATTGAACGACACATCTCCATCAGTATATGGCGCTGCATTATTATAATCAACAACACCTTGAAAAGGTGTACAAAAACGACGATGGGTCGCAAATTATGACGTTTCTGCTGGACATAAAGAAAGTTTATCCCGGTATCGTCGACCGCAAACAAGTTCCAGGACTCGAATTACTCGAGATAGATCCTCCAACTGTAGAATCGGAGGGGCTGGAAGAAGTCGTTCCTTTGAAGCGTCCGCGGCTCGCATCGATCGACGAGGAAATCGAGGAAGCGGTCGAGGAAAGTGACGATGATGAGGCAGATCCGGACTTTATTTTTAAATTCGGACTGACATACAGCAGAGACGGTTTGGAGTCAAAAAATACTGCGGGAGTGAAAAACCGTGGAGACCGTATCTCTGCGCGCGCGCGCGCGCCCACACACACACACACACACACACACACACACAGAATGTTAATTAGACTTTACCTCCTCGTGGTGCATTCTGGGTAACGCTAAAGTAGTCTATAAACGGTATTGTACGATTTACCTTGCATTTTATCTCTAAGTGGGCTTGTTGTGTGAAAACTAAGGCGAAATCGACTATTTTTTACTCTTGATAATCGATTTCTTTTCGTCCATAGATGAAGAATCGATGGTCAAATTGAGGTGCCTCGGAAATCGTAGTATCTCCTATGTACTGTTCCAAACCTTTCACTCTTCCCGATTCTGAACAATTAATATGTTACATTTATTTGTAATCAGTAAAAAATGTGATACCCATCTATTTATTCAGAACTGCGTACACTCATTCTTTCTTTCGTCATATGTTGTCGAGCTTCCGGTGTCGACCATTCACCGTGTCAAGTTTTCGGTGTCGACCATTCGGCGTGTCGAGTTTTCGGTGTCGACTTTTCGCCGTGTCGAGTTTTCGGTGTAGACCTTTCGCCGTGTCGAGTTTTTGGTGTCGACTTTTCACCGTGCAGTGTTTTTTTTCGCCGTGTACAGTGGCTTTGTGTACAGTTTCTATAATTAGGTGGTGTTCGGTTTTCAGTGTCGAGTTATTTGGCACAGACATGGCTCCGTGCACAGTCGATCGGTGTACACCTTTTATGTACCCCGTCGACGCGGCCAGTTATGCGGTATGCAGTTTTCAGTGTAGTCATTAAGTATAGACATGCCAGCGTGTACAGTCGACCGGTGCGCACGTTTAGTGCAGACCGTTGGTGTGTACAGTTATGTACTGTTCGATTTTCAGTGCGAAGTTATTTGGTGTAGACCTACTCGCGTGTAGAGTCGTTTGGTGCAGACTTTTAGTATAGACCTGTCTTCGTGTAGACTTGGGAGGTGTACAGTTGGTCCTCACCCATTCGGGGAGAGTTTTATATAAATTCGGGGAGAGTTTTGTATAAATTCGGGGAGAGTTTTATTTAAAGTCGGGGAGAGTTTTTGGTAGAGTTGTAATGCGGTAGAGATGTTTTCTGGTAGAGTTGTTATGCGGTAGAGTTGTTAGAATTATCTTTTTTGGTACAGTTATTATCCGGGAGACTTGTTTTCTGATACAGATGTTTGGGGAGAGATGTTTTCTGGTAGAGTTGTGAGTGGTAGACATATAAATGTGCCGAAAAAAAACTGGCACGCCAAGTTTCTTTTGTTCAAGATTTTTTACATCTTGTATTTTTTTAAAAAGATTTTTGTAATACTACTCGGCTGGTTTGATTTGATTTTTTTCGATTTTTTTTTACATTTCGATACACATACATTTTTTTTCATTGTTCGGATAAACATCTGTTTTGGTAGATTTTTTAATTTTTAAGAGGTTTTTTTGATAAACATATTTTCTGCACGAGAATACGAATTTTAAGTACTTGGGGTACCTTTTTACTTTTTTGACAAAAAAAGTATTTTTTCCTTCGATTTCACCTATTTTTGACATCCAGGCATGTAGTTTCATTGATTATTACCAACATGCAGGCAATACAGAAATTCTTTTAAGACTATATTAAGATTGTTTGTTTGTTATTTTTAAAGATTGTTCAAAATTGTCTTTCAATAGACATTTTTTTTGTTTTGAACATACAAAATTTTAAGCACTACTCGTACCATTTCTGTTTTTATTTCTTTTTTCTTGATTAACATTATCTTTTATGTAAAATATAAAATAGTCTAATTGCTTGACAGTCCTATCACTGTCAATGAGCTATGTATTGATTTAAGTGAAACAGAATCATCGCTCTGTTTTATTTGGACTTAAATTGGAGGAAACGGTTTGAGTGCAGAATTGTCCTATTCTAAGCTTTGGCGCAGAAGCAATAATATAACATTTACCTGTTTTGGATGGTGCCGAAAGGCTCCTCCGACTTCTAAAGCAGTTGCTCTTGATGCTCTGGACCTTCAAAGGCAGCTGCATCAGAATCAGGAGGGGGTTTTCATCGTGCGTAGCTAAAAAAAATGATCTCCCTCGCATGATGGGTAAAGACATCTTTTGATCCTGACGCAGTACCTCTGAAGTTCCAGGGCATCGAGGGCATCTGTGTGTAGAGCTGGAGATGCCTTTCACTACCATGTGTAAAAAGTATGTTTATAAATTATAAATTTTTACTGCGAGCCTTCAATTACATATTTTCTTTATATTGTTCAACAAGGAGAAATGTTTTAAATAGAATGCCAGCACCGTCAGGAAAATATTTATTCCTCAGTTTGGATAGGTAAATAAGTTCTTGTTTTTCTGACGGAGCGTAGATTCCATTTTTAAAAAACTGAACCATCTTCCTCTCAAATATATTCGTGTAACATTTTATGGTGACGATGGTCACCTCAGACTCCTTAAGTAGCTGCTCTTGATGCTCTGGACCATTAAAGGCAGCTGCGTGAGGATCAGAAGGTGGTTTTCATCATGTGTAGCTGAAAAAAAACTTATCTCTCTCGCATGATGAGTAAAAACATCCTTTGATTCTGACGCAGCGTGTCAGAGTGCGTCTGAAGTTCCAAAGCATCAAAGGCATCTGTATGTGGAGCTGCATATGCCTTTCGCCACTATATATGAATGTAAATATTCACTGCAAACCTTCAATTATACATCGACAGGAGGAAATGTCTCAAATAGAATCCCAGCTGGATAAATAAATAAGTTCATGTTTTCCTGACAGAGCGTAGATTCCATTTTTAAAAACTGAACTATCTTGCTGTCAAATTTATCTGAGATATTCGTTCAACATTTGACAAAAGCAAAAATAAAGCAAAACTTCAAAAATAGGTTAGTCATAAAAATATCGAGGAAAATTAACTTTACACGTCGAACACATAATTAATAGAATAAAAATGTCTTTAATTTATGACATATGATATTTATAATCAATTTTGTTAGACAGATCTTTTTTATTCACACTTTTACGCACAATTTTTCATTTTTCAACCACTACAGGTTCACTATAGAAGTGGACACTATCACATTTTTTTTCGGTTTCTTCAATTAATAAAAAAAACAATGATTTTGTTTTGCCGAGCGATTAACCGAAGCGCGAAAAGTGCTGCGCTGATATATACGAAACGAGAGAGATGGGTAGAGAGAAAGTGCTGCGCTGATGCGAATCCGAGAGAGATGGAAGATGAGTCAGCTGGCGGACGCATGCGCAGTAGACGCGAGGACTCACATCACATCACATCACAGGACAGTACATCTTTATAATATTTTCGGTTCTCGTGAGGGTCACGGTGCCCGTATCTCAGCATCTACCTAACACTCATGATCGTTACTAGGCGCGTTGGAAAGCTTGTATCCTATATGTATCGTAAAAGTGTTTTTGGAATTCCGATCCGATGCTTCGTTTTCGAGAAAATCGAGTTGCAAGAATCCACTTCCGGCATTTTGGAGTAGGTTACTTGGTAGCGTCTCGTCAACTCGCTTAAAAAACTTTTTTTAAGTACTTGGCGTCGAGACGCTACCGCGTCTCTTGATTCATGTCAAATATATTTGCGGCACATGTGCATGTATTTCAAATATATTCAAACTGTACACGAGTTATATGAGAAATATATTCAAAGTGTACTCACCATACGTACTTTTTGGAACAAAAAATGTATTCGAAACATATATGCAATATATAATTTAGATATATATATTGTCTATTTTACGTTTATGTCAAATGTAGCTCCGGATGTATTCCGGACATAAGTTGGATACAAGTGTCATACATCGTAAGTATATCCTACGTAGTGAATCTCAGCTAAAAAATTTGAAAATTAAGTGATTTTCACGTTTAATTATATATATGAACTTACTCTATCGACAGACACAAGAATATCCCGGAAAAACGCTGATAATTTTGTCACTCGCAGGGGATCGAACCGTTGACCCTGGGTCGTAACAGTACGACCGTTGTGCCTTAACCAACTCGGCTATCCAGATCTTGAAAAATGTTAATTTTAATTTGAACATTAAAGCGTCGTAGGCATGTGATGGCCCTATGTTAGACGCATATACATTAATGTTAATTTAATTGTTAATGTTAATGTTAAAGGCTCGACGTCATTGTTGGACCCCGGGTAATTCAATACCTCGATTAATTATATTGTATCGACAATGATTTTTTTCGATCCGAATAGCGATAATAATAATGTTCATGAACGTATGTGCAGGGCGCAAAGCGTTTTTTATATTCGTATACAGTGAGGCACATTTGTAAGTCTACTATAGTCTATAATTATTTTCTACTATGAGTAGACAGTCAATTGACAGTCGTTGATTAATTATACATGCTGTCAGATTATGAATAAGTTAACAGTTAAAAATCCGTTACCCCAAAGTATATGAACCATACATTTTAGGTAATCTCCAAAGTATATCAAACATATATTCCAAGTATATATTGCACGTACATTCGGAATATATTCCGAAATGTAAAGTATATATATTTCAGATATGTACCAGGTATACTTCGATTATATGAATCTCATATTCACAGTATGTGTGGAATACATATCGAATAAATTTTTTATATACCTTGCATATAATTGAAGTACAATTAAAAATATATTCGACATGTGCAATTTTTGGAACAAAATATATTTTGTATATTCGAAATACATTTTTCAATATATTCCAAAAACACTGTATTTCCATACGGGTGGATCAGTGTTGGAATTGACGAAGTATGAAAAAAATGCTGGCCCAAAACTGGGCATGTGTTCTGAGTTAGTACTAGTGACTAGTCTCGTCTCGACTCTCGGGGCCGAACGTAGGACCGGTGTTAACAAACCAAAAATTCCCCAGTATTGATTATAACTTGGACGAGTTTTGGCCCTGGACAGTCAGCCAGTATCGGCAATTGTGGCATCAGCGTTGAGCCAAGACTTCACCAGTCTGCAGTTCGTACATGGGAGTGTGGCGATATTTTCCTTACTGTATTGTAGACGCGAATAATCCATATACAGTACGGAAAAAATGATAGATTGGTTGAATATTCTCAATTTACCATATTGTATGCCACAAGCCACGCGAAGATTTTCCCCCTATTCCGATTAATACCAGGCAGAAAGAACTAGGTACGTGGCTCGAGATACGAAGGACGATCAACGATATTCGGAATAATAGGAGGAACGAGCCATAAGTCACGAGAAGATTTTAGCGCTATTCCAATACGAACCACGAGCCACGAGCCGCGAGCCGCGAGCTACGAGCCACAAAAACGGTGCGAACAGCCACACCGTTTTTTTTGTCCGACATTAATGACACAAAAAAAGTATGCCAGCGCAAATCTTGCCATCCGTAAAAACATCGCTGCTCTCTTCCACGCTATAACTTCGTTGTAGCCTAGCAAAATTTGCTATTGCCGCATAGAATGACCGGAAGGGTAGCGTTGCTCGATGCTACAATAAGAGCAAAGATCGATTCGTTGAGGACAGCCTTTCACAAAGATTCCGTACCCCTCAGCGAGACCAAATAAGAAGCTCGATCCTTTTACGATCCTCGGACGTGGGCATGCACTCGAATTGGATGACAAATATTCTCTTTCCAGTGCTGAATAATAAGTGAGAAGTGCATCTTTCAAGGTCCAGACGATGCGAGGGTACGGTTCCTGTCGGATGCGGCATCGACAAAGCCTCGCCTAACAAGGAACGTCAGTGTGGCGTCCCCCTCTGATTTTGATGAAACTCACGTATGTTGCAGAGCATCGAAAACTAATAAACACGTCTTTTTTATCGTCGTAAAAACATTTCCAAGGGGTGAAATCGCCCTCCAAAGTTAGGCCTCTCAAAGGGTGATTATGCAGTTTCACACAGAAGGCGTAAACTAATTTTAATGAAACAAAAACCAAAATACTCCTCATTGAAGACAATGAAGATTCCACGTGAAGTTGAAGAAAAAAATTCATTCGCAGGCATGAACCACCCCCTGATTTTTCAATTTTCCGTCCGACACAAGAAATTAACCAACCAAATTGAACAGAACATGTACCATTTGAAAGGGCAAGTTAAAATAACGTTGACATATTTTTGCACATTCACAGGAAAATCAGTTTACGGCACCAAACACAATACACACATTCAAACACCCAGCACTTACAACTTACCAGCAACTCGAACGAATGTGCAACAACGAAATAAACTGACATTTTTCATTTTTAGTACCAATATTTAAAACAATATTTAAAGAATGTGTAAAAAACTGTAAAACCGTGGCTGAAGGATGTCGGTCAATGGCTAATTGGCAGCATATATGTGATTGAAGTCTGTTATGTATTTTTTTTAAAAACTGGTCCATGTTATGCACTGTCAATGAACTCACTATTACTACTACAGAGTTTACGGTGGTAAACTACCCCTTCTCCAGTAGTAGGTATATTTGTGTAGTGACCGCAATTTTTAGCACCGCAACGAATAACCCAAATCCAAATCCCAAACGGTACCATAAGGTAAACAAAAGTCCGTCTCTCGATCGCTTAATTTATTTTAGAGGCGCCAGCCGAGATTCGCATTCGACACGATCGGAGATCGATATTTACTTCAAAAGACGGATAGATCGCGAGGCTGCTCAGGTTGTGTATCGGTAGTAGGGCGGTTCGGAACTCGTGAAGAGGGAGACTTTTAAAATCATGGATGGTGATTCGACAAAGATATTATTTATTCGCAAAAACAAATGGAGAGAAGAGACTCGAAACGATTGCCGAAAAAAACCCTCACTACCTTCGTCCCGGCTACTCAGTTCACCGAGTCGAAGTACTAAAATTTCGTCATACAAAATGGTGTCCCCGATCCCGCTTTCAGCAAATAACATAGTCGACAGGTCAACCCTAATCCGGAAAAACGCAAGAGATAAGAAAAATATATAATTAAATAACTTAATTAAAAAAGAATCACGGTACAATTTAAGTACGGGATTGGTCCCTTTTTCCCCTTCTCTATCTCATTTTTATGCGCGATTGTACCACCCTAAGCGCGCGGCGACGACGCCGATGTGCCAATATTCTGCACGGTTAATTTATCACGAGGCGTGCGCATCGTTCTGTCGCCGACATGCCCCGATCGCGCTCCCCATCGGTACCGACATAAAACCCATCTCGAGTCATTAAAGCATCACGAACGCGCTTCTCGTTAATTTTTGGCTAGCGCGACCCTGTCGCAAGACAGCCGCAGCCCCTTGCTCGAGCCTACGGTTTCCGTTGCACGTGCGAGAAACACGGCTCGCACGCCTCGAGATACTGCCACCGTACTCCGTCACACGCAGCAATAAAACTAATTCGGCGGTCTCAAGCCCGAATCCCATCGCGAATCGAATAATATATCCCGACAGCAACGCGAGTCCGTCCAATACTCGGCACCTTTGATCCACGAACACAATAAACCCAAATAATCGACAGAAACAAAAGCTATGGTTTGGCTGGGACGGTACCCAGCGCAGTTTCCGAGCCACGTGCAAGCTCGTAGTTTTAGAGCGCGAAAAGATGTTTTACGCGAGTCCGAGTCCAATCGAGAGGCGAAGGCTTACTACGCGAGTTTATCGGTGCCGAGATGGTAAAACCGAACCGACTCGTCCTTTCTCCGTCTTTCCGATCTTATTCCCCCATGGTTGGGCAGCGAGCACACGTCTTCACGCTATCATTCCGGTGACGAGAGTCCCCGAGTCGTTCCCGCAAATCGGTCCCGCGGTCTCGCTTTCCTTTCTCCTTACCAATAATTTCGGCGATCCCGGTATCTGGCGAAGCCCTACGATTATTGCGAACTATCGCACGCGCGAAATTAATATTCGAACGACTGTGACGCTGACGCCCCGTTCCAAATCTCTCGCGACGTTTCGCCTATAGACGGTAATAACCGCGGCCAGTCCAGGTATTCCAGACATCAGTTCCGATGCTGGCATCGCTAAGCTGCGACTTCTCCGATATCGGTGCGCCCAGAGCGATGATTTTGAGGTTATTAGAGGCCGAAAGAAAGATGCTAATTTCCGCCGCTGAGATCGATCGGGTTCTCATATTTGGAATAATTCGTGTGCTCGCCAAAATCGAAGTTTACGCGAATCTGTGACGCGTCCAAAAAAAACCGCGTCACAGTGCATACAATCTTGTTTTTCATTCTTTAAATCTCCGAATTGATTCAAAACATTCCTGTTATCCAAAGTCAGCGGGGGAACTTCGCATGATGCTTTATTTATTATTAAGGAGCTGACCGGCTGTCACTTAAAATGGTCCATTCACGAGCGTTGCATTATTTACTGAAAAAAATAGGTTGTTCAAATAAAGAATACTGGGGCATATTGCTGGGGTTGAGTGGTTGTATAGTATATATGTACGGTAAAAGGAATTTATCATTCCTTTTACAATTCATCAACGTGCACATTACTGTCATAATTTGCAGCAATCATGGTTCGTTAGACGTGCAGAAATGATATCTCTAAAAAAATGGCTCTTCAAAAAAATGTTGCAAGCACAAAGACTTCTTGCACTATGAGCATCTCATGATGTCCACATTATTACAACCTAGTACGTTCACAGTGTGCTTCAGACGATTGACCGAAAGCAAAACTCACTGGATTGTCGAATCCGTTTGGCTTATCGGTTATATAATTACTTTTGAAACATGCATATTTGAAAAGATGTATATGTCTGGGTGATAAAAGCTGATTGTGTGCGAGCGATTGCAGTTTGATTATGTTGTTTTTCTAGTGTAAATTAATATCAGAATTAAGTAATAATACACTGTCGGAAAAATGTCGTACAAAATTTTTCCATATTCAGAAACCAAAAACGTCGAGTGGTTGGATTTTCCCTGTTGTGCATTTAGGTATTATCTTTCTGATTTTTTTATTACCCCGAAGCGTTGCTTTTCGAACAACTTCTAGGCAATGTCCACTCCATGAGTCTATCAACAATACGCTGTCACGGCCGGTGTTGCGGAAGAATACTTTTGCAACCAAACTTTGAAGTGCTCTATACATAGGATGATATTGATTATTGATATACAATAATTCAACCGATATTCAAATTTTCTGGCAATCATTTTTGTTCATACATGAGGTAATTTTTCCGGATTTCGTTGCTATTAAAAATGAGTTTTCCGGCCTGAATAATTTTTTTTCCACAATCCGTCTTTTAAAACGATAAAAAGGGGTGACAGTAATTTTCCATCTGCATTTATGGTTGGCTGGATCGTGTAGCTGTGAGTCGTAGAAATTACGGTTTGTACTAGACATTCCACTTGTTTAGTTCCTTCAATCGTCAGAGTCTTGCCAGAGTGGATTTCCAGTTGAAAACCGCTCTGATCTGAATTATACATGTTTTCCGCTCCATATTTTTCAATGTGTGGTTTAATTTCATTCACGAAGTTTTCTGCATTCATCGTTAAAACTTGTTCGTCTTGCATAGTCTTTCAGGTTACGAATTTATTAATTTTCCTGGATACAATACAATGTGATGTCTTGAATTTCCAAAGCCAGTCACGAGAAGCTTTCAAACGATTGTCTTCGTGACCTATCTCTTTTTGAGCTTGTAGAGTCCACTTCAATAGCGCCTCGCATGTTTTTTAAAGTATATTCCGAGATTCGAGCTAATTTCTCCTTGTAGGCCCCACCTTTGTTCATTTGATTTGCCCAGCGTCTTAATTGTCGTACAGATTTGACTTCTTTTAATTTCTGGCTGACGGTATCAACACTGTAATTTTTCTTGTTACCGGACCTCCAGTATTCGATTGATTTGCGTTTGTAATCGTAGCTTATGTCTTCTTCGTCTTCAGAACAAGTATCAGAATCCACTGGATCGTTATCATGTTGCCAAAGAGTGCCTTCGACAGGGTAAACATCATATTGCTTGAATGGCTCTTGAAAATTTAGCGATTGTTCTTCGATAATTTCAACTCCGTTATAGTCATCCATGCAGTCGATCAGAACTTTTTCGAAATACTATTTTACCTCGATTTCAACATTGTTAATTGGAGTTTCGGGAATATTCATGGCTTCAAATGTAGCCAGGAGAAGTTGAATTACCTTGATCGGATTCACTTTCATGGTCTTTTGATTTTTTAAATCATAAATATGACTTACGCACTGGCACTCTGTTCAAATGAGCAACTAAAGATCGCAGTATGTATCGCGGTTAATATATTTGAAAGCCTTGTTGTTGAACCAGCTGCGATATCAGCAGGGAATACGCTGCTCCAAATAGCCGCCCATGTAGAAAACACCTCTTATTGCGTCGAAAGTATTTTTATCATAATGGCGTATGATTGATGAATATTGACTATCATGATATCCTGTAATCGTCTGGTATCGATTTGATTATATGGCTCAGAAGATAAAATTATATTCATTTCGTTGGAATAATTGACAATGTTCTATAGATGGAACGACTGTTGCATCATCGACATATTCCGAAATTTGCGCCGAATCGAAATACAATCTAATCGAAAGGTTGATAACATATGACGATAAATGATTGATAAGCACAAAATCAGCACAAAGATTGAACGCAAGCAGCTCTTTGTCATTTAAATAATAAGAAACGAAAATGCATGCATAAATATACGTACTAATGGTAGTTTACCGTCGTAAACTCATTTTCCTGTGAATGTGCAAAAATACGTCAACTTTCTTTTAACTTGCCCTTCCAAATGGTATATGTTTTGTGCCATTTGGTTGGTTTGTTTCTGTGAAGGATGAAAAATTGAAGAATGAGAGGTGGTTCACCCCTGCGAATGAATTTCTTCAACTTCACGTGGAATCTTCATTGTCTTCAATGAGGAGTATTTTGGTTTTTGTTTCATTAAAATTAGTTTACGCCTTCTGTGTGAAACTGCATAATCACTCCTCGACATGCCTAACTTTGAAAGACGATTTCATTCCTTACAGATATTTTTACGCTGATAAAAATGATACGAGTCGCTTAGTTTTTGATGCTCTACAATATACGTGAGCTTCGTCAAAATCAGAGGGGGACACCAAACTGACGTTCCTTGCGAGCAGGGTTGCGAAAATTATAATGCGCAAACAATGCATCTTCCATTTTTTTAAAATGCATAATGGAACTCGTCTCCATTATTCATTTTTCATAAAATGGGTAATGGGATCTCGCCCCATTATCCATTTATTGAAAAATGGGTAATGGAACTTGCCCCCATTATCCATTTTTCAAAAAACGGATAATGGAATTCGCACCCACTATCCATTTTTCTGAAAAATGGCCATCCTACATTATGCATTTTTTGAAAAATGGGTAATAGATTTCATCCCATGATCCATTTTTTTTTAAATGAGTAATGGAACTCAGCCCCATTATCCATTTTTCGACAAGTGGGCATGCTTCATTATTCATTTTTTGAAAAATATGTAATGGAGTTCGCCTCTATAATCAATTTTTCAAAAAATGGGCAACGGAGCTCGCCTCCATTATCCATTTTTCAAAAAATGGGTAATGGAAGATGCTGATATCTCAGAAAGTGGATAATGGAGCGATATTCATTTTTTCAGAAAAATGAATAATAGGGCGATATCGCTTCCCCATTTTCCAAATAATGGATAATGGGACGCAATCGATTAACCATTTTTTGAAAAATGGGGAATGGATATCGGCCCATTATCCATTTTTTAAATAGGTACTATTTATTCAATATTATATTATATTACTATGTATTATTAGTACAATTATTTAATGGCTCCGTTATTAATTTTTTGAAAAATGGGTAATCGAATGCGCTTTATTTTCAATTTTTTTACAAAATGGATATTGGAAATCGCCTCCATTATTCATTTTCGAAGAATGTGGATGTTCTATTACCCATTATTAGGAAAATGCTTGTTAAATACGGGATAAGTGATTCAAGGATAATTGAATTCTGTTCAAGGATAAAAATACATTACAAATAAGTTTTTTTTAATACATGGAATTGTGCGATCCGGAATTTTTTTACGCGTTCGTTTTTTACTGAAAAAATTCAAATGATACCTGTTTATTTACCTTTTTCAACCACGTCATATCCACCATGTTGCGTATTTCTTGCCGTTGTTACGTCAAAACTGTCGGTGTTTTTATTCCCGATTATTTTCACGCAACTGTCGCACCGATTCTCATAACGCGCGCTGGTCAGAACGACGAGATATCGATCTATACCACTCCCGGTGTTATTCACGATAGCGACTGCCCTATTTGATTGTGATTATGAAATTCTAATCCCTTGAGGAAGGTCGTTGACGCTCCGAAATGTTAATGAGAATACGAAGGTTATGCACACGGATCTCGTGTTGACAACAATTCCAACTAGTGTTCTACTCCGGTACCCGAATAATTAAGGGATTAGATTAGGGTAAATATTCGTGCACTAAAATAACGAAAAAATATTATAAACTGAGAGGTGATAGTTAAATAAAAGTGCTTACGTTGGTCAGTGATCGTCGGCTGCCGTTGGTGATAAAATAATTTTGAACAGAACTCCGAAAATTGAATGTGATAGCCAAGTATTTATTTTAACCGAAAATTTAAAATCTTTGTTAAAACCGAACGGAGATACAGGAGTAATAATAAAAATTTTCGACTGAATCCGGACAGGATATTCGGTTAAATCGATGGTCGCAAACAATTTCGAAAATCGTAGAGTAAGACAACTCGGTGTGAATATTTCACAAGAGAATATTTCTCCAAATAATAACGGCGACTGGTTGAATAACTGTCGAAGAGTATCGTAGTAATCGGTCCGTCGAATAATAATAACTGGGTCTCGAGTACATATTTTTCGGGGCATTTATACTATTCTCCTAGGTAAAAGTAGGAGAAATAATGGGTCGCGTATGTGATTTTTTCCCTCCATTTCCAACCGGTGACCAATGAGAAAAATGATTCAATTGTTTTTTTCGTCGACTTCACTTGGTCACCGAAAAGTGGGAGCAATCAATTTAGACACGTATGTAGTTTTCTTCATTGTTTCTCTAAGGGAAACAATGGGAGTAATCATCCTGGAAGAATATGTTCCTTCTCTGTACTTCTTCTATCAAATTGTTTCTATAGAGGAGAACAGGTGAACAGGTGAGACTGGGGGTAGCGTGATTTGAGTCGAAACGGCCGATTTGTCGATGGGTTATTAAAATCGAGGAGGTTAGAAAGAGAGGTACCCTCGTCGGTCGCATCGCGGTGTACTGAGGTAAAGGAGAGTGTGAAGGAGCGTAATGCCTTTTACTGTACACTCGCGCCTAGCTTTGATTTTGTTTCGGGTACCGTTTCCGGCGCGGGCCAGGCAACTGCCGCGCGTACGTGACCAAATCGTTCGACGTTCGTTTCGTCTTGCTGATTATGAAAACGAAGAATTCTGTGTACTCGTTACATGCTATGTTTCGGTGGAGGTTTTATCATTTCCTTTTTCGGTGACAGTATTCGAGAATAACTAATCGTCCATCTAAATGGGCCTTATTATACGTGGCCGAAGATCGTCGTCTCAATACTTAAATATATATATCTGACGCAACTTATTTGTCGTATATAAAATTCGGCTTAATATTAGCAATTAAATCGAGCTTAATAACTATGTTTCCCCATATACCGATTGTAATAAAATTTTCTTTTATTGCGTAACGTTCTTTATCGCGCTCGCGGGGTGTCGGCAAGTTTGAGGAGTTCCGTACTGGACCCGGAGCGTTTAGAGGAGAGGATTGATCGAGGATTCCTCAGATAGCCTCCTGAACATGGTCAAACAGACGGTGAGGCATCTCATCATCGGAATTTTGGTGATGAGTGAAGCTGCCTAGTCGTATGTCGCGCGAACTGTACCGACGTTCACGGCCAGTCGACACACTTCGCGCGAGATCGACATCCACCGTCAACAAAAGTGGGAAGTCAAGATTGTAGTCTTTATTTTCAGGATAAGTGAGGATAGGCTGGTTTATTTTATTGAAATCAGTAAAGTCTATAAAACGTTTATTAAATGAAGTTAATGAGAACAAAGATACAGAAAACTCGGATGCGCACGTGTTTCGTCATTCGTGGCCAGTCGTCAACTGCTTTCTTTTCTACGCGAGACTCTCCTCTCCGGCGCTCGACCACTCGCCTCGCTTCACGCCTATCGCGACGCTCAACGGCTTACAATAACAAAGCGCTCGGTTTGTTTACCTAGCCGCGCGAGAGGCTATGCCTCGTTCTGTGCATATCGCACCGCGGAGATTTCGAGAAATATCGCTTCCTACACTCGGCCGTCCTGACCGAATATTCGCTCAGAATTTTCGTCAATTTCGATTTCTTCGTCGTTGTCGGAGGGGATGTCATCATCGTCGACTATCCATGGCTTCATGGAGTCTGCAGATGAAGAAGTTTGTAGAGGCCCTTCGCGTTCGCCAATTTTACGAACAACGTATCGGTCGTTGCGCAAAACTTTTATCACTTCGTACGGACCGAGATATTTGTGCGCGAACTTCAATCCGGGACCTTGCTGGGTTCGTCTAATAGCAACGATATCGTTCTCTCGATAGCGCCATGCTTCTTTCCTCTTTGAGTCGTAGTTCTTCTTGTTCTCGCGTTGTACTCGCTCGATGCACTCTTTCGCTTGCTGTCGTAGCTCATCTCTCGTGTCTTCGAAGGAAGTAACCAGCTCGCACTGTAGCAGCTCTCGGACATCCGGATTATCTCGGATACGTGGGTGGATGCCGAACAACAGGCGGAAAGGTGTCATTCCAATGCTTCTTTGCGGCGTCGTATTTAGACACTGCTGTACAGCGTCGACATATTTATGCCATTCGTGTGGCCTTGGTGCTGATAGTTTCGTCAATAATGGTATCAGGGTTCGGTTCAATCGCTCGACCTGACCATTACCTCTCGGGACTCCAGTCGCTATCAACGAATGCTCAATCGTTTCTGTTTTGCAATAATTCTCGAATTCTTTCGACGTGAAAGCAGACCCTCGGTCTGAGATTATTCTCCTCGGATTGCCAAAAACGTTCGACTGTTTTCGCAAACGCTCAATTACTTCGACGGCTGTTGTGGATTTCGTCGCATACAGCCAAACAAACTTCGAGAACGCGTCCACTACGCAGAAGATGTGTACGTAGCTCTTCTTTGTTGACGGTAGCGGGCCTAGATGGTCGATGTGATAGGTATCAAGTGGCACGCTTCCTTTTTCTATCGGGTTGAGAAGACATTGTTGCCTTCCTTGTTTCCGCTCTGCCAAAATACACGAAATACAATTTCGCACGACCTTCTCGACTTTTGGTCGTAATCTGGGTATCCAGTAGTCGTTTTTCACCAGCGTCTCTGTTTTGCCGACTGCAAAGTGGCCTCGCTCGTGCGCCCGTCGAATTATTTGCAGTTGCATCGCTTCCGGTACGACCAGTCGTACGTCGTCATCGTCGTCCTTGTAGAGGAGCCCACCTCGCACGATGTAGCCGTCGAGTTGCCCTCGCTGCGCGTCATTCAACTTCCTTTTTATCTCGTCGTCTTCTCTTTGTGCTCTTCTGAGTCGGGCAGTCAACCCTTCTTCGCACTCGTCAATCGTCAAGCACGATGGTAACGGGTTGCGGCTGAGAGCATCGACGTGCACCATACTCTTACCCGGTCGGTGTTCGATTGTATATTGAAATTCCTCCAATAACAAAGCCCACCGAGCCACTCGCACGCAAAGGTCTCTTTTGTTCATTGTTAGTGTGAAAGCGCGGCAGTCCGTCACTATCTTGAACGGTAACCCGAGCAGATACACACGAAAACGTTTTAGCGCCCTGATAATCGCCAGCACCTCTAGCTCGTAGCTTATGTATTTTTCTTCCGCCGGAGTCGTCTTGCCGCTCGCAAAATATACTGGGTGTAACATTTGATCTACACTGTCTCGCTGTAGGAGAATCGCTCCGTAGCCGTACATTGACGCGTCGGTGTGTAGCTCCGTGTCAGCGCCGACTCGATACAAACTCAACACCGGTCGCTCGCTCAACATTATTTTCAATCGCGTAAATGCGTCTCTCTCGACCGACCCAAAACTAAACTTTACGTTCGAATCGTCCATACGCACGTGGAAAAACCCGTTTTTCAGATCAAGCGTACTAAAAACCTTAGTGCCTTGCAACTGATCCATCTGATCCTCTATCAGCGGTAACGGATACCGATCTCTAACTATCTTTCTGTTCAGGAGTCGATAATCAACGCACAACCTATGTGAACCGTTCTTCTTTTTTACCAACACCACAGGGCTTGCATAGTCGGACGAGGAAGGTCGGACTATTCCCTGCGTTTCCCACTCATCGATCTGCGCGTTTACGATCCCTCTCTCTAGTGATGCGAGCCGCCTCGCTTTCTGATACACCGGTTCGTCATCCTTCAATACGAGTTTCATCTTGATGTCGGCTTCGACCGTCTTGCTCGGATTATAGTTCTCAATTAAACCCGTCAGTTCGCGCCTCGAATCCGCGTCTTTAATGCTGAGAAGGTCTACTTTATTAACTTCCTTCACACTCTCTACATCTATCTGGAATATTTCCGGCCGTTCGTTTCCGTCAATCTCTTTGCAAATCGGACTTATACGTACTTTCCCGTGTTTTGCATTTATTTCTACTGTATCGAGGAAATCGGCACCAATCAATAAGTTTTGTCGCGAAACCGTATCGGAAACAATTCTAATGAGAATCGGATAGGAATTTTCGTCGATCGTTATCTTAGTTTGAAATTCGACCAGAGCTGGAATGTCCTCGGATCCTACTCCATCGAAACGAACTTCAGTCGACTGAGGTCGGGGCGAGCCTATTCTGACGTACTCGTCTGCACGCATCAATGAGATATCGCTCCCAGTGTCGATCAACGCCGTTATAATCTTACCGTTTATCATTACGTCTTTCATGTATTTTTTACGCCGAGAGTGCGACACCGCGCAAGCACTCTTGGATCCATCGTTCTTTCTCGGGCACTTTGATGCAATGTGTCCATGTTCGCCGCACTCGAAACATTTTGCGCCCAATGCCTTTGTCGGACATGTCGCACTAACGTGATCGCGCATGCCGCAATTGTAGCAGCGCTTCGTGCTCGCCGTCGTCTTCTTCGCCTCGCTGCCGCTCGAGTCATTCTTCTCGCTTTGTTCGTTCTTCTCAGCCTTTGATGGACCGTTGCCCCGTTTATCCGTACGATTCGAGCCCGGCGTACCTCGATCTCGCAGGACAATCTTCTCAAACGCCTCCAGCAGGGATTCTATCGCGTCGAATCGTTGTATACGCGCCTGATCGCGCAGCGTATTATCTGGGATTCCGTCTATAACATAGTCTAGCAATTCGTCGGCGTCAATCGGAACACGATTCCCCAGGATAATTTTTTCGTGGACATATTCGCGAAATGTCTCTTCCTTTTTCCACAAACGTCCTTCGAATTTTCTGCGCATCGTCATTTTATTTTGGCGATGATGGAACATCGATCTCAACTCGTCGATCAGCGTATCGAAAGTCATGCCGATATATTCTGGTCTCGAATGAAACCACTCGTGGGCTTTTTTCTTCAGCTTCATTCCCACCAGAATCTTCGCAAAATCGTCCTCGAGTCTGTACGTCGCTTTTATAAATCGGACTTGTTTCTCCCACGTCTCAAAGTTATGGGAAACACCATCGAATTCACCGACTAAGTCCGCGATTGTCGTCAAGTTTACGCGCATTGGTGCCGGCGGTGCCGGCAGTGCCGCCGCCGCGCCGTCGTCATCATTGTTTGCACCGTCGTTCACTCGCTCTCGCCGTTGGCCATCTTCGCGCGCACGTTCGCTTCTACGCAACATCTCGATTTCGCGCCGGGCCAGCTCGAGCTCGCGTTCAGCTAATTCTTTCTCACGTCTGTAGATTTCGACCTCTCGATCATGTCGGTCGTCTTCGTGTCGAGCGTCCTCGTCGGCATCATTACCGTCTTCGTTCATCCACGCCCCCGTCGGATCGTCCGCCATCAATCGAACAATGAGTTCGGTCTTTGTTCCGGCCGTTGGCAATTTCCGGATCTTCGCTTTTTCTCTTAGCTTGGCCGCCGAGAAGTCGTTCGGTTCCGGCATCGCGTCACTTTATTTCGTCTTTTCCGTCGTCGTCCTACTGAATATCGAGTTTTTCGTCGTACACGATATGCGTCGCTATTACGTCGTTCATTCGTCGTTCACATGAACGCACACAATACCCCGTCTTGAATACTTGTGCATCTCACGGTCGTCGTCTTTGTCTTACACGCAAAAGCCAGCACATCGCACTTTGTCTCACCACTGACTATTAAAACCACTCGCAGGTCTCTCACTTATATCCCGGACGAGCCCCCAAGTTGTAGTCTTTATTTTCAGGATAAGTGAGGATAGGCTGGTTTATTTTATTGAAATCAGTAAAGTCTATAAAACGTTTATTAAATGAAGTTAATGAGAACAAAGATACAGAAAACTCGGATGCGCACGTGTTTCGTCATTCGTGGCCAGTCGTCAACTGCTTTCTTTTCTACGCGAGACTCTCCTCTCCGGCGCTCGACCACTCGCCTCGCTTCACGCCTATCGCGACGCTCAACGGCTTACAATAACAAAGCGCTCGGTTTGTTTACCTAGCCGCGCGAGAGGCTATGCCTCGTTCTGTGCATATCGCACCGCGGAGATTTCGAGAAATATCGCTTCCTACAAGATGAATTTTGAAATATTTTCCAAAAGGGTTTTTCTTTTTTTTAAATTTAACTACGTTAATTTTGAAAGTATTTGTGTGCGTAGCTAGGCGCTAACGCACACGAAGCTGACCGAGCTCCCGGATATTATTTCTGAATTTTGGAGTACAAGTAATTTTTCTGATTTAACTACGTTCATTTTGTAAGTATTCGTGTGTGTAGCTAGGCGCTAACGCACACGGAGCTGACCGAGCTCACGGATATTATTCATGAATTTTGGAGTACAAGTAATGCCGCTTTAAAACTGTCGCACGACCCGTGCCGATGTTCACGGCCAATCGACACGACTCGCACGAGAGCTTATGCCACTCGACAGTGCTGCGAGAAATTATTTTACTATGATCGAAAAAGATTTTTATTTGAATTTGGAAAGGAGAATTTCGTGGAAGGGAAGGAAACGACGCGACTGCTCGCGTTACAAGCGTACGCCGTTATATACTGAGCGCGCTACGGCCTGCCTATCGCGGATTCTCCTTGCTAGTCAATCGTTTTTCTATTCGCCTATGCGACCAATTTCGTTAGCGGAAAGTTCTCTTAATTAAACGAGAGTTGTTAATGAACTGGGCTTGTTCGAGGAATTTTCGTTTAATTAATGAGCTGGGCTTGCTCAAGGAAACACTGGTGCCCGGAGCAATACCGTAACCAGTGGTGCTTTCGGCTCAGGAAGGATGTGGACGCGTGTCGGTCATACGAAAAACTAAGTAATCGGCGCTCGGTTCCCTCGCTTATATAGCCTCGTGGCCTTCTCGAATATTCTCGCACGTTTGCGATTATTCTCGTCGCTTCGACGTGTCATCACTTCCGTGTCTACGCGCGCGTCTGTTTACGCAGTGATCGCAATCGCGTATTTTCGCTTGACCACGAGATCGCGTTACGAGTGTCGTTCACGTCGCTACCGATAATTTCGATGTTTCCATTATCGTCGCACGAAGTCGTCACGTCGGTACGGTTCTAATTCGCGTAAACGTTACACTATATATGTATCAATTTTACCTCGTACCTGAAGTTAATTATGTTACAGATAGCCTTTTGGTCCCAAATTTACATGTCATTTTTATTTATTAACTTCCTTTTTCTAGGTTTAAATAATGAAGAGGGAAGGCTATTTTTGTCGCCTTCCGTCTTTCCTTGCTTTAATCCTGGGACGAAAATCTTTCTGATCTTCTACGTGAGAAAGAATTATTTTATTGATTAAATTTCCTCAAGTGTTAGATGTAAGAGAGGGGAAAAAATTACTACTCATTACATGTTTCATCACTCGATTTGTTCAGATGCGCGTTGATTATGGGGAGCACGTAGAGGGGTTAGGCCCCTTGTTGTGGCGCGCTGGTGTAGCCGCCGCTCGGCTCCTCAGGTAGTCATCCCGGTTGGCCACAAAATTCTCCCGCGATTGAACTTGTTGTTAACGCAATGTTAGCAAAGAAAAACGGAAACTGATATGTCGATTGTCATATCGAATGTGATTTGGTGTCTAATGAAATGTAATTCCTTGCTCGGCTCTATATGCATTGAAATTGAATAATTCACGTGCTTAACTTTCTGTACTATTTTCCTTCATCTTTGTCTTTCGTCTGGAAAACCTCCTAAGCGGTTCTTGTCTACAAGTGAATCGTCTTTTAACAAGAATATATTCTCCTCTAATTTTGAATAGAGGGGCGGAATACCTCGTTTCTACCATTGCATCACTCTCTAATCTCGTTGTCTACTAACGCTGTTTCTTCCTAATTCAGAGTGTCAAAACCCGGAACCTTAAGGCTCTTAATGGGTTTCTGAGATCTGTAAACAACGTGTCGAGCCGACGCGTCGTGCCAAGGGCTGGGCCCCCGACGGTTGATGACCGCGGGCCCTCTTTATTCATAGTTTTTCCGTGCGATGGTACGGAAGAACTCACGACCTTTGGGATCCACGAAAATATAGTCGATACGCGTACCTTGGCAGGTAGCGAGCTGCCTCGAGTGGGTTGCCTTTTTTTAACGCCTTGTGATAGCGTGGCGCTGTGTGTCATAGGCCACCTTTCTGACTTGTCTTTCTTGTCCCGTTTAGATCGATTGTACCCTGGCGTTAGATCTCTTTGGGTTTGAAACTGATTTTCTTACCGACGGAGTTGATATATTAGCTCTTGGCAGAAACGGGTCATTTATCTAGTTTGTTGTTAATTCCGACTATCTGACCACATTCTTTTCCTTCTTAGAAGTTATATTTCCTGACTCCAGTTTTAGTGAGAGAAATAGTGAAGAAAATTTATTCGTTACGCTGGACGTAACACCGTAGAACATAAAAACGTGACAATGATGCAAAATAATCACGGTTTCAAAATACGATGAATCATTAATTTTTGCAATATGGACTATAAAAATCCCCGATAAACTTTTTTTCCGTTAGTTTTGCTTCCTCATAGAAGAAGCTTTGTGATGGTGAAAAAAAATTTCTTTGAGGAAGCCAAAAATAGAGACAATGCTTTCTCATAAAAGAAGCTTCGCGAATAAAGGGACCTTATGAGAAAGCGATATGAAAATTTCAACTTCTAACTTTGATGAGAAAGCGATATAAAAATTTCAATTTTCAACTTTATGAGGAAGCAATATGAAAATTTCAATTTTCAACTTTTTAAATGTATTTTTCGACACTGATTACCATTCTATCAATTATTTTAGTCATAGATGAATATTTAATGCGGAAAATTGCGTCTAAAATAAAGTACTTATCTTAAATGAAGTTCAAAAAAATCAAAATTCCATAAAATTTTAATGCTTCGATTCATTCTCCCCACATTTAATTGGGATCACCGCGCAAAAAGCTACAGAGCGCACAGACATTTTTTGAAGATATTAAAAATCGCGTACAAAAAGAAACAACTGAACATTTTTAATAAAATTTTAAAGAATCATTGCCCATTAATCCATGCATGCTGTTTCTGAAATTTTAGCTTGATCAGTCGTGGCATTCTCGAGTTATAGCGGTTTTAATTTTTCACGTCTGACGCACACGCACACGCGCATGCACATCCGGACGCCAACTAAAGATCATATTTCTTGACGTTTCATTCTATTTTGAGTACTCCGACAATAAAATCTAGTAAAATCTAGCATTTTTTCACGAAAATATCTCCGTTCATCAGGAAGCAAAAGACTTAATATTCCGGCAAAATTTAGAGCAAAAAATTAGTAACGACGATTCTACATGCGTGATAAATCGCGACATGATCACTCGAAACATTCTCGAATTGTACACTTATCAGTTTTTTGACACGCACACGCACAGGCAGCCGCACACGCACACGCACACGCCAACGCATACATAAAAAATATGTTGCAGTATGTCGGTACAAATTTTCATAAAAATCCATCAAGCCAGTTATCAGATATCAGGGACACCGATCTTGAACATCACATATTGAAAAAAATGCATTCAAAGTTCGGCCGCGCTGAAAAAATTGACAATGGGGGCGAGTTTCATTACCCATTTTTTGAAAAATGGATAATGGAAGAGTTCTATTAGCCATTTAAAAAAAAATGGATAATGGAGTATGGCCATTTTTCAGAAAAATGGATAATGGGGGCGAGTTCCATTACCCATTTTTCAAGAAATGGATAATGGGGCGAGACCCCATTACCCTTTTTTCAAATGGATAATGGACACGAGTTCCATTACTCATTTTTATAAAAATGGATAATGAAATCCATAATCCATTACTGAAGAAATGCATTATTCGCAACTCTGCTTGCGAGTATGAACTTACGTAATGAGGAAAAAAGCTCACATTTTATCTTGTTCGTCCCTTAATAGAATAAAAAAAGTTTAGACCGTTGCAGCGTCATAACAATATTAATGTAGCTGTGCTTAATTTACTCTATAAGGAAAAGAAATGTATCAAGAACTGTTAAGGTACGCACCAGAGAATTAGTCGAGTACTAAAAGATATTAGTGTAGTGTCTCGTAAACTGAAGTGGTAAAGGTGTTACTGCACAAGAAATTGCTGTATCATTACCCCTTGTCTTTTTATTCCTACAGAATCGCAGAACTTCTTAATTTCGGATGTGGGGATGCCAACTTCTGCTCAATAGCAGCTCATTATTTAAATTGTTGATTTTGAATGTTTATCGGTCAGAACTATTAATACTCATTGTATGTAGAATTATTTTGGATGCCGTTGCAACTGCAGTTTTTTATATAAAGGAATCAGGTTTCTCAGTGCATAGTCGTCACACTCTAACACGTTCTTCAAATATGAAGCTGAAGCTAGCGGCCAGTTCAGCGGCCATTTCGCCGCGCGCGCAGGGGTTCTCAGGCGCTACCGTAACCCTCCGCACTCTCGATTCGGCCGACTCAGAATTCATTTTTTCAGCACTTATAGAGTTGTAGACTACGAATAGCCATTGAAATATACGTTTACAAGTATCCTGCGCAATATTTTACATGTGAACAATAAAAAAAAATTTATTACGTACATTCTGAAACTATATCTGTTTGCGCGTTGTATTATAAATATTGTGTTCTCGAGGTGTACGATGGCTGATTATTTTTTATATCATGTTGGATATCCATCCAAAGATATTTGGAAACTTACAAACAATGTACACCTCTAGAAGCTGAGATATTAATTGTTTATTGCAATTTTCAATGTATCCGCTGTATTTCGGCACGTGCGTTTTCAATTCTCGAGGTGTACATTGGCTGATTATTTTTTATATCGTATTGGATATCCAACAGAAGATATTTGTAAAATTACAAACAATGTACACTTCTAGAAACTGAGATATTAATTGTTTATCGCAATTTTCAATGTATCCGCTGTATCTCGACACGTGCGTTTTTAATTCTCGAGGTGTACATTGGCTGATTATTTTTTATATGGTATTGGATATCCAACAGAAGATATTTGTAAAGTTACAAACAATGTACGCCTCTAGAAACTGACGTATTTATTGTTTATTGCAATTTTCAATGTATCCGCTGCATCTCGAGATGTGCGGTTTCAATTCTCGAAGTGTACATTGGCTGATTATTTTTTATATCATGTTGGATATCTAACAGAAGATATTTGTGAAGTTACAAACAATGTACATCTCTAGAAGCTGAGATATTAATTGTTTTTTGCAATTTTTAATGTATCCGCTGTATCTCGACACGTGTGGTTTCAATTCTCGAGGTGTACATTGGCTGATTATTTTTTATATCGAATTGGATATCCAAAAGAAGATATTTGTAAAGTAACAAACAACGTACACCACTAGAAGCTGTGATATTAATTGTTTATTGCAATTTTCAATGTACCCGCTGCATCTCGACACGTGCGTTTTCAATTCTCGAGGTGTACATTGGCTGATTATTTTTTATATCGTATTGGATGTCCAACAGAAGATATGTGTAAAGTTACAAACAATGTACACCTCTAGAAGCTGAGATATTAATCATTTATTGCAATTTTCAATGTATCGGCTGTATCTCGACACGTGCGGTTTCAATTCTCGAGGAATACCCAACAGAAGATATTTGAAAAGTTACAAACAATGTACACCTACAGAATTGGGATGGAATCCAGAAGAATCTAGAAGCCGAGATATTAAATGTTTATTTCAATGTTTCGCAGTTCCGTTACATCTCCCACTGCGCTGGCTTCGGTTCTCGAGATCTACATTTGCTGGTAATTTTTTATATCAGTCTGGATGACCGACCAAAGATATCTGCAAAATTTCGAACAATGTACACCTCGCGAAGCCAAGAAAAAAATATTTATTGCAAACTTGCAACGGCCACTCAGTTTACGTACTGTAACGTTTTACTTTCTGGAGTCTTACGAGTCTTTGCTTCAAAAGCGTCGCTGTGTGAGTTCTCGGCTCACTTTTTATTTGGTGAGGGCAGGTGCTGTGAAATAAAAATTTGAGAGACAAAACTTGATTCGAAATGTCAATTTGAATTTTTATATTTATTCGAATACCATTAATTCAATCGTTGATCACACAGAAAAAAACCCTTAGTAATTAAATTCGTGCTGAAATAAATGCTATAAAAAAATATAAAAAGAAACCGATTGCCCAAGGAAACGGACGGCAGCAGTCTCTCCCGTCTCCAGGAGAAGTCGCCAACGCTGTTTTTGAAAGAAGGTTGGGAACAGACGGCAGCAGTCACTCCCGTCTCCAGGAGTAGTCGCTGACGCTGCCTTGGGAAAAAGGGTTAACAGACGGCGGTAGTCTCTCTCGTCTCCACGAGAAGTCGCCGGCGCTGTTTTGGGGTTAAGAGGTAACCCAGACAGCAGCGGTAATCCCCGTCTCCAGAGAAGATTGCTGGTGCTGGCGTGGGGAAGGACTCTTGGTAGTGAGCTTATTCACTGTTCCTCCAAGAGTGCTCTTCTATACGTCCGATCCTGCTTTTATATCGGAGCGCCGGGTGCGCACGGCCCGAATCTGCGTCCCTTTCCGTTATGCGTGACGTCAATGAGTGAGTTTCCACCGGGACTCGAATAGGTCACAGATCGAGTCTGAAACGACAGTGAAATTGAATCAGCGTAATACCTGACTGTAAACCTCCAGGTTGGGTTGCAACCGTGAACTACAGTGAACTGTTTTATCACCGAAAAACTTGCGGACTGGTATCACAACGGGAGAAGCAGAAACTTGCGGAAGGAGGTAATTTAAAACAATCATGAATTTTATTATGTGTTTATTTTACTCTTAAGTTGACATAAGTGACTAATTGTTTAATTATATGATTTGCAGATGTCTAACATGAACTCCTCCGACGATGATAAAGAAAACGACGACAAAAACCGCGGCCTCTGGAACGAACATGAGGTTATGTGCTTCCTCGCGACGGTGAAAGACCTCGACATTGTGCGCCTTATGGATAGAAAAAAGCATCGTCCAACGGATCTTTTTAAACAAGTATCATCGAGGATGTCCGAGATGGGATTCACGAGGACCGTTGCACAAGTCACATCAAAATGGAAAAGATTGAAAGGTATGAAAATACTGGCAGCCCACCATTCCTCCATATTTTTATTCTACGCATGATCTACACAATTGACCCAACACAAACCAGATCCTACACATGCTAATAACCAGACAAGCGTGATCCTACACAACGAGATTTCACAGATCACCGGACACCGTTTCTACACAATTCACTTTCTACACATGCACAATCCTTCACACGGCGATTCTGCATGAGCGACACTTCTCCATATTCCAGTCCTACACATCCCCGATTCGCCACAATGCTGATCCTGCATCAATGTTCCCCGATCCTACACAAGAATATTTTTTAGGCGCCTTCAAACGTACACTGTTCAAATGTACAATTTGTGAAGTGTACGATTCAATTTTGTTACGGTGAACCTGTGTACGTTTGAAGGCGCCTCAAAAATATTCTTGTGTAGGATCGGGGAACGTTGGTGCAGAATCAGCATTGCGGCGAATCGGGAATGTGTAGGACTGGAATATCTGTGTCCATTGTGGATCTGTGTCCATCCAAAGCGCCGTGGGACAATGGCTGATCACTGGTACTTGACACACATTTGTGCTCTATTTTGTTCTGTAGCTGAGTTCAACAAAACAGTGGCTTATTTAATGAGAAGCGGCCATGGCACGATGACAGACCCTATGCCAGATAGACCTGGTGTAGAGCTGGCAGGATCTGTACGGTGTCCGTATTTTGCGGAACTGCACGACATCCTTGGCTGCAGACCAGTGAATAAAGTTAACGGCATTGATTCAACCGCAGCGAATCTAAAAAGTATAATTCTAATCTATCACTGTTTATTATTTTTTAAAGTTCGGACAAAATTGAGAGATTTTTCTTTTCTTTACTTTTAGATCTGCATACAAAGCTACAGGAATGTTCGGGTCCAGCAAAAAAAATCAAGCTTGGAAAAACGTCGCAGCCAGGTCTGAAGGATAGTTCAGTCGAGATAACATCAACAATAACATCAGGCTCCATGACATTGTCTCGACTGCTGATCAATAATCCTATGAGAGCTTTGGATACCACAGACGATGCCGGTATGGCCGATAAGCCCGAAACCAGCTCCTGTCAACAGAAAAAAATACCCGTCCGTCCAAGAGGTTCCTAGCACGAGCCAAAAACTCGTCAAACAAGTACGATCCAATCTATCGCGGATAAAATGATGGACCGCCACGACAAACTTATTGAAGAGTGGACGAAAAGTGATCAAGAGATGAGCGACCCGTTCGTGGCGAAATTGGACCGTATTTTAGAAAAAAATGCGCAAAATCTTCTTACAAGTTTGAAGCAATCGCATCGGAGCAACACACAGTAGGCCTTCTGGCGGCTCGTATTTGTGATAAAAACATTTAACATTTTTTGTGATAAAAACATTTTTTAGTCATTGTTACCAAACGTTATAGAAAAATTAGTTAGTATCTTCGCCAAAGCTAGAGTTGTTTTGTAGTTTCGAACACAAACAAGTCATTTAATTATTTTTTATTTATTCAATAAGTGTTACTGTTTTATTCTTAAATTACAGTATACAGTTGCCTTTATTACATATATATACGTATTGTAATTTAAATAACGACATCTAGTCTGACGGTCATGTTATCGGCATGTGGCCAAGCGACTGCGCAGTGAGCAACAGTTCTCCGACCGATCATTTGGCATGACTTCGAGATCTTCACGGAAACCAGTAATGCTTATTGTGTGTTTGTCCGCAAGAACAACAACAGTATTAATCAGCAGCAAGTTCCACGGTAAAGGCATGGACGCTTCAGCGCAAATCCAAAATCGTCAAGGAGTTGCGACGATGTTGAGCGATCAATTATCGTCAGTTCCGCAAGTATTAACCTTTTGAAGAATAATAATTATATGAGAAAGCATTTTCAGTATTTTTGGCTTCCTCATGAAGGAAGCTTCGCGAATAAAGAAATGTTATGAGAACGCGATATGGACATTTTTATTTTCGTTTTTTAAATTGTATTTTTGAGTTAAGTACAGAAAACTATGTGCAACTTAATTTCTACCTTTTTTCGTAACAAAAAAATGTCTATATCATATCATTCATTTCCATATCTCATAAAATTAAAACCGTCAAAATTGACACCAGCATTTGCTATAGAAAATCGCGAACTGAAATTTGCTGATTTCGTCGTTTTCAGGCAATTTTTTAATCTATTCTTCACCGCTGATTATAAAACCATAACACCTTTAACTCTAAGCGTGATATTTGATTCAAAAACTCGTGTCAGGCGTAAATAACAAAATTTCAAACAAATTTAACATTTTCAAAGTCCCATCAAATTTAAACAAGTGCTATTAATTTTCAGAGTATCGGTCCTCATAGTGGATGTACGAACGTTTGCGACGTTTGAACAGTTAGACCTGTTGCTCGATGTCATCGCCAGTAACAACAGTCTCACCGACGACATGCCGCGGACGAGGCAAGGGAAAAAAATCCAAATAAACATGTGGACAACTCTATCCAGCAACCTAAACGCGTTGGGGCCGGTTAAGAGTGTGACTGAATGGAAGAAGGTAATATACTCTATTATGAAAACAAATTCTTTTTGCTTTCCATGGTTCCAACGCAATCGCCTGTAACTGTCTGGCTATCCCCGAGCACCCGATGAGTAGTCAAATCCGCGGATATCCACAATAAATAAGAGAACGCGAGGTGTAAGTGGCGCCACCTGCCACGATTGAGCAGCGGCTCGATCGATAACCAACGCCGCGCATGCGTAGCAATATATAAGACGAAAGTTCGGAAGCACAGTGGCGCTGCCGAGCGGGCTTGCGACGAAAGCACGCTCAAGGTCGAAGAAAGGCGAAAGCGAGGGAAAATCGGCCTCGTTGTTTGGACAGAAATGACGACATGAACTTTGCGCACGGCACCGACTGAGCACACCATTAGCTCAGCGGGTAACACCGGATGATCGTCACAGTAGTATCGACACGGTATTGGAGGGCGAGGGGAGAACCACTCGAGGAGCCAATCAGAAAATTAATAATTGGCCGACCGCACGCAGACGCGAGTCCGCCAGAAATCTGCCAAACCGACGGAGTGGGAGTCCGAAATCGGGGTATAAAAGACGGCGATTTCGACAGTCGATCATGAGTTCAGGAGTTCCTAAGTTCAGTTCAACGATCGACCTTATCAGCGGACAGCTCTCCAGGATTAGAAGTGAGAAGTGAGTAAAAGTGAGATTAAAGTGAAATTGTACCAAAAGGACTTCTAAAAATTGTGCTGCGTTGAACTTGTAAAAAGTGTGTGAATTAGACTTATAAAATTTGTGCCGATTGGAACTTGTAAAAATTGTGTCATTCCGGACTCATAAAATTTGCGCCGATTTAATAACTCGACTTCGAGCAATTCAAATTATGCAACAAAAAGTGAAATCAGACCCGGGTATTAGAATAATCGTTTTCCACAAAGATTGTTATTAATTAACATAATATCCTGAACAGTAATAAGGACAACGAATTAATTCGAGGACGGAAAAAAACTTGTGATTACCCGAAGGCTTGTCCACGTTACGAATAAAAATTATTTTTGTTTCGCATAAAAAAAAAAACGTCTCTGACACACCAACCCATAATTCCTAGACGCTCGAGTCCACGAATCCTTCCGTTTGAGTGCACGTTCCTCTTAAGGAGGTGCGCAAATACGGAAATTATTGTACGAGGCATTTGCTCCTGTTACACGCCCTTTCATTATTGACTAATTTTTCTCGGTAGATTTTGTCGTTAACACGTACGCAAGTCACTTAGTTTTGCTCTTATATGTTTTTTCATAATATAGTTTTTTTATAATATAATTTAGTAACACAGGATGAATTGGTAAAAAATAATCTTTAAGGTACTTCTTGCGAATAGAGTATACTTCACATCGGCTTTAAAGGAATGAGAGGAAATTGCAAACACTTCTGAATTATATAAAAATCTAAAAAATCAAGCATATGTAGGAAGCGATATTTCTCGAAATCTCCGCGGTGGGATATACACAGAACGAGGCATAGCCTCTCGCGCGGCTAGGTAAACAAACCGAGCGCTTTGTTATTGTAAGCCGTTGAGCGTCGCGATAGGCGTGAAGCGAGGCGAGTGGTCGAGCGCCGGAGAGGAGAGTCTCGCGTAGAAAAGAAAGCAGTTGACGACTGGCCACGAATGACGAAACACGTGCGCATCCGAGTTCTCTGTATCTTTGTTCTCATTAACTTCATTTAATAAACGTTTTATAGACTTTACTGATTTCAATAAAATAAACCAGCCTATCCTCACTTATCCTGAAAATAAAGACTACAACTTGGGGGCTCGTCCGGGATATAAGTGAGAGACCTGCGAGTGGTTTTAATAGTCAGTGGTGAGACAAAGTGCGACGTGCTGGCTTTTGCGTGTAAGACAAAGACGACGACCGTGAGATGCACAAGTATTCAAGACGGGGTATTGTGCGCGTTCATGTGAACGACGAATGAACGACGTAATAGCGACGCATATCGTGTACGACGAAAAACTCGATATTCAGTAGGACGACGACGGAAAAGACGAAATAAAGTGACGCGATGCCGGAACCGAACGACTTCTCGGCGGCCAAGCTAAGAGAAAAAGCGAAGATCCGGAAATTGCCAACGGCCGGAACAAAGACCGAACTCATTGTTCGATTGATGGCGGACGATCCGACGGGGGCGTGGATGAACGAAGACGGTAATGATGCCGACGAAGACGCTCGACATGAAGACGACCGACATGATCGAGAGGTCGAAATCTACAGACGTGAGAAAGAATTAGCTGAACGCGAGCTCGAGCTGGCCCGGCGCGAAATCGAGATGTTGCGTAGAAGCGAACGTGCGCGCGAAGATGGCCAACGGCGAGAGCGAGTGAACGACGGTGCAAACAATGATGATGACGGCGCGGCGGCGGCACTGCCGGCACCGCCGGCACCAATGCGCGTAAACTTGACGACAATCGCGGACTTAGTCGGTGAATTCGACGGTGTTTCCCATAACTTTGAGACGTGGGAGAAACAAGTCCGATTTATAAAAGCGACGTACAGACTCGAGGACGATTTTGCGAAGATTCTGGTGGGAATGAAGCTGAAGAAAAAAGCCCACGAGTGGTTTCATTCGAGACCAGAATATATCGGCATGACTTTCGATACGCTGATCGACGAGTTGAGATCGATGTTCCATCATCGCCAAAATAAAATGACGATGCGCAGAAAATTCGAAGGACGTTTGTGGAAAAAGGAAGAGACATTTCGCGAATATGTCCACGAAAAAATTATCCTGGGGAATCGTGTTCCGATTGACGCCGACGAATTGCTAGACTATGTTATAGACGGAATCCCAGATAATACGCTGCGCGATCAGGCGCGTATACAACGATTCGACGCGATAGAATCCCTGCTGGAGGCGTTTGAGAAGATTGTCCTGCGAGATCGAGGTACGCCGGGCTCGAATCGTACGGATAAACGGGGCAACGGTCCATCAAAGGCTGAGAAGAACGAACAAAGCGAGAAGAATGACTCGAGCGGCAGCGAGGCGAAGAAGACGACGGCGAGCACGAAGCGCTGCTACAATTGCGGCATGCGCGATCACGTTAGTGCGACATGTCCGACAAAGGCATTGGGCGCAAAATGTTTCGAGTGCGGCGAACATGGACACATTGCATCAAAGTGCCCGAGAAAGAACGATGGATCCAAGAGTGCTTGCGCGGTGTCGCACTCTCGGCGTAAAAAATACATGAAAGACGTAATGATAAACGGTAAGATTATAACGGCGTTGATCGACACTGGGAGCGATATCTCATTGATGCGTGCAGACGAGTACGTCAGAATAGGCTCGCCCCGACCTCAGTCGACTGAAGTTCGTTTCGATGGAGTAGGATCCGAGGACATTCCAGCTCTGGTCGAATTTCAAACTAAGATAACGATCGACGAAAATTCCTATCCGATTCTCATTAGAATTGTTTCCGATACGGTTTCGCGACAAAACTTATTGATTGGTGCCGATTTCCTCGATACAGTAGAAATAAATGCAAAACACGGGAAAGTACGTATAAGTCCGATTTGCAAAGAGATTGACGGAAACGAACGGCCGGAAATATTCCAGATAGATGTAGAGAGTGTGAAGGAAGTTAATAAAGTAGACCTTCTCAGCATTAAAGACGCGGATTCGAGGCGCGAACTGACGGGTTTAATTGAGAACTATAATCCGAGCAAGACGGTCGAAGCCGACATCAAGATGAAACTCGTATTGAAGGATGACGAACCGGTGTATCAGAAAGCGAGGCGGCTCGCATCACTAGAGAGAGGGATCGTAAACGCGCAGATCGATGAGTGGGAAACGCAGGGAATAGTCCGACCTTCCTCGTCCGACTATGCAAGCCCTGTGGTGTTGGTAAAAAAGAAGAACGGTTCACATAGGTTGTGCGTTGATTATCGACTCCTGAACAGAAAGATAGTTAGAGATCGGTATCCGTTACCGCTGATAGAGGATCAGATGGATCAGTTGCAAGGCACTAAGGTTTTTAGTACGCTTGATCTGAAAAACGGGTTTTTCCACGTGCGTATGGACGATTCGAGCGTAAAGTACACAGCGTTTATCGTTCCTGACGGGCAGTACGAATTTTTGCGAGTGCCATTTGGCCTGTGCAACTCCCCTTCGGTCTTCCAGAGATATATAAACGCGATTTTCCGAGACCTAATCCGAGACGGCGTAGTACTGGTGTATATGGACGACCTGATTGTTCTCTCCGACGATGATAAAAACGGGTTAAAGAATCTTGCAAGGGTGCTTGAAACAGCGAGTAAAGCCGGCCTAATGATTAATTGGGAAAAATGTTGTTTTTTGCAAGGAAAAGTTGAATTCCTTGGTCACACGGTTGAAGGCGGCTCTATCCGACCTTCCGAGCATAAGACGGAAGCAGTTAGACGTTTCTCGGAACCAACAAATATACGACAGGTACAAGCGTTTCTCGGTCTAACCGGATATTTCAGGAAATTTATTCCGCGTTATTCGACGATCGCGCGACCATTGTCTAATCTTCTGCGAGCGAACGTAAAGTTTAGTTTTGGGTCGGTCGAGAGAGACGCATTTACGCGATTGAAAGTAATGTTGAGCGAGCGACCGGTGTTGAGTCTGTATCGAGTCGGCGCTGACACGGAGCTACACACCGACGCGTCAATGTACGGCTACGGAGCGATTCTCCTACAGCGAGACAGTGTAGATCAAATGTTACACCCAGTATATTTTGCGAGCGGCAAGACGACTCCGGCGGAAGAAAAATACACAAGCTACGAGCTAGAGGTGCTGGCGATTATCAGGGCGCTAAAACGTTTTCGTGTGTATCTGCTCGGGTTACCGTTCAAGATAGTGACGGACTGCCGCGCTTTCACACTAACAATGAACAAAAGAGACCTTTGCGTGCGAGTGGCTCGGTGGGCTTTGTTATTGGGGGAATTTCAATATACAATCGAACACCGACCGGGTAAGAGTATGGTGCACGTCGATGCTCTCAGCCGCAACCCGTTACCATCGTGCTTGACGATTGACGAGTGCGAAGAAGGGTTGACTGCCCGACTCAGAAGAGCACAAAGAGAAGACGACGAGATAAAAAGGAAGTTAAATGACGCGCAGCGAGGGCAACTCGACGGCTACATCGTGCGAGGTGGGCTCCTCTACAAGGACGACGATGACGACGAACGACTGGTCGTACCGGAAGCGATGCAACTGCAAATAATTCGACGGGCGCACGAGCGAGGCCACTTTGCAGTCGGCAAAACAGAGACGCTGGTGAAAAACGACTACTGGATACCCAGATTACGACCAAAAGTCGAGAAGGTCGTGCGAAATTGTATTTCGTGTATTTTGGCAGAGCGGAAACAAGGAAGGCAACAATGTCTTCTCAACCCGATAGAAAAAGGAAGCGTGCCACTTGATACCTATCACATCGACCATTTAGGCCCGCTACCGTCAACAAAGAAGAGCTACGTACACATCTTCTGCGTAGTGGACGCGTTCTCGAAGTTTGTTTGGCTGTATGCGACGAAATCCACAACAGCCGTCGAAGTAATTGAGCGTTTGCGAAAACAGTCGAACGTTTTTGGCAATCCGAGGAGAATAATCTCAGACCGAGGGTCTGCTTTCACGTCGAAAGAATTCGAGAATTATTGCAAAACAGAAACGATTGAGCATTCGTTGATAGCGACTGGAGTCCCGAGAGGTAATGGTCAGGTCGAGCGATTGAACCGAACCCTGATACCATTATTGACGAAACTATCAGCACCAAGGCCACACGAATGGCATAAATATGTCGACGCTGTACAGCAGTGTCTAAATACGACGCCGCAAAGAAGCATTGGAATGACACCTTTCCGCCTGTTGTTCGGCATCCACCCACGTATCCGAGATAATCCGGATGTCCGAGAGCTGCTACAGTGCGAGCTGGTTACTTCCTTCGAAGACACGAGAGATGAGCTACGACAGCAAGCGAAAGAGTGCATCGAGCGAGTACAACGCGAGAACAAGAAGAACTACGACTCAAAGAGGAAAGAAGCATGGCGCTATCGAGAGAACGATATCGTTGCTATTAGACGAACCCAGCAAGGTCCCGGATTGAAGTTCGCGCACAAATATCTCGGTCCGTACGAAGTGATAAAAGTTTTGCGCAACGACCGATACGTTGTTCGTAAAATTGGCGAACGCGAAGGGCCTCTACAAACTCCTTCATCTGCAGACTCCATGAAGCCATGGATAGTCGACGATGATGACATCCCCTCCGACAACGACGAAGAAATCGAAATTGACGAAAATTCTGAGCGAATATTCGGTCAGGACGGCCGAGTGTAGGAAGCGATATTTCTCGAAATCTCCGCGGTGCGATATACACAGAACGAGGCATAGCCTCTCGCGCGGCTAGGTAAACAAACCGAGCGCTTTGTTATTGTAAGCCGTTGAGCGTCGCGATAGGCGTGAAGCGAGGCGAGTGGTCGAGCGCCGGAGAGGAGAGTCTCGCGTAGAAAAGAAAGCAGTTGACGACTGGCCACGAATGACGAAACACGTGCGCATCCGAGTTCTCTGTATCTTTGTTCTCATTAACTTCATTTGATAAACGTTTTATAGACTTTACTGATTTCAATAAAATAAACCAGCCTATCCTCACTTATCCTGAAAATAAAGACTACACATATTAAACGTGCTGAAAAGATTAATTTTGCATAATAATAATTCTAAAATATTATTAACATACCGATGAAAAATAAACTTGTCCAGCAGATCCCCCGGAACACCTAACTTTTTTTAATGAAAATGATTAGTTCACTTTTCTGAATACGTACGAATTTTTGAGATTTTTTAATTTACGTTGATTTTTTTTTATATCGAAAAAATGTGTAGAAAGTCACAAAATTCAGAGTGAATTAAAAAATCTGAAAAAATTCATACGTATTCAGAAAAATGAACGAAACATTTTCCAAAAAGAAAAGTTAGGTTTCCGGGAGCTTGTTGAAAATTTTTATTTTTCGTGAATTTGTTAATAATATTTTGGAATTATTATGCACAATTAATCTTTTCAGCATCAGTAATATGCTTGATTTTTTTCAGATTTTTATACCATCGAGAAGTGTTGGCAAGTCTCTCTCATTTCTCTGAATCTTATGCGAAGTGAACACTATTCGCAAGGATTACCTTAAGCGTTATAAGGCCAACATATTCATTTTATCATTATGTATAAAATCCAATATTAATTCACAGATGTGGTCAAAGTTGACCTACACCGCCAAGGCTCGGTACGTGGCATCAAAGAGGGTACGCATCTTAAGCGATATTAAATCCCCAGTCACTCTTGGGTATTACGATGAAAGAGTGCTGGACATTCTGGGGTTGAAAAAACCTGAACCCGATAGCAGCTCCTTTAAGGCTGATACGACCATACTGCCTCAGGGCTTATTGGTGCGGAAACAAACTAATGCAGAGACGGAGAATTCAATTACGGTAAGTTTATTGATGTCGAATATTCAATATGCATAAAAAATAAATCAATGATTCATTCAAGTTTATGTATCTTTTTTCTAGAACCTCTACGCAGTAATTGAAGAAGTTAAAACGGAGCTTAAGGACAGCCTTATATCCATGCACAATGGATTCGAGAAGGTCGTCAACAGCGTATCCGTACATCAAGCTCTTTCTGGGGAAGCCAAAGACTCAATTGCGGTATATATTTCGTTTATGTACAACATTTACTGTTTACGTCAAATCCTTCTGAGGTTCAACTAGTTCGGTTCTCTATTTTTTCAGAATATGTTCGCAGTCATCGAAGCTGTCAAAGTGCAACTGAAAGACGGTCTACTATCCTTAAACTGTGGATACGATCGAATAATTAATGCTTCGTCCGCTCTGTTGCGAACGTTGTAAACGTTTAAGAAGTCTTTCGTTAACATACATATAATCGTATTAATATTTTCAAACGGTACATTCGCGATCTACGTGAAAAAAATATCAGTCAATGTGTTCAAACGATATACGGCGTCGGTTAATTAGCCATTAAAAGTATCATGATGTGTTAAAGTTATTACATACCATGAGATTTTTTTTCATTCAGTTTTGTTGTTTTGAGTTCATAAATGAACTTGATGCATATTTATCGCGAACTTCGTTTTAAAAAAAGTCAATGCAATGCGCTTATACAATATCTTTTGTCGCTTATTCAGGTATTGTATTAAACGTAGAACAAGCATATTTTCGCAATGCATAAAAGTATTATAATTTTTTCTCAATGTAATTTTTAATGACAATAAATGTTTTTCTAAATATTTTTAAACATGCTTTAAATGTTTCATTAAGGCCGTATGAAACACCATCGGACAGAAGCGTCGCTTCTCCTTACAGTTTACTCGTGTCATCTTTTTATAGCCCGACACTATAAGGCTATAATCATACTTCACACTTTTAATTTTAACCCTTCTCGTAGCGTTTTCGATCTTTCGATCCTCGAAGGGTTAATATTCGATCCGCCGGGTTGAGATTCGAGAACTCGAAGAAACGCACGTAGTTCAGTTAAATCGAGCATCGATTCAGTCAATAATCAAGCGTAGGGATTAATTTCAATTGCATATCAGACCCGTCGAAGATAAATACGGTCACAAGAGACGGACTGATATCGGGCAAGTGTTCTCGAGAACTTGTGAACGGATTGCGATCGTCAGTACGCTCTTAAAGATCGTCGATTAAATCTTTCGTCTGACCGAAAGCAATCCAGGACTAGATGTTTTGCCCGGCCAGGCAATAAACGAGGAAGCAACGGAGAGAAAAAATAAACAAGAATATCAATTAATGGCAAGAGAGCTTCGTCTTTCGGATTTTCAATTCGGATCGCTTTTTCTTTTTTTTTGTAAGTATTTTCTTTCAGACGTCGAGTCATCGTTTCGATCTCACACGAGCATTTTAAGAGAGTTCACCCATTATTTCCAAACTTTTCCATTAGTCGAGACGTCTGCTTCTCTTTTACAAAGTTACCATAAACTTAGTTCTTCTTTTACATACAAAAAAAAATCGGTAACGGACATTGTTAATTAAGATCTCCATAAAAAATATTTGCTACGTGAAACGTAGTCCTACCGCCTGTACGATCGCTGCAAAGGAAAATTCGCTAATAAATCTTTCAGCGTGTCGCGTATCACTCCTGCTTCCGGATGAGCTTCGTCATATTCTTCGGGCTGTTCGAATTGCCTTTCAGCATCTCGTAATTCAATGAACCAAGTTCCAATTACATGATTATCCCGGGTCTCGAGGATATTATGCAGAGTGCAACACGCTGCGATGACACTTGGAGCAAAATTGTGGTGTAAATCAATTCGTTTTTGAACCATTCGCCACCGAGCCTTCAACCGTCCAAAAGCTATTTCCACGGCCACTCGAGCTGAACTTACATAAATGTTAAACGAATCCTCGAGTGGTATAAGAGGACGCATTCTCGTGTGCCCCTTCAGTAACCATGGTAGTAGTGGGTGAGATCACCTACCACCATGTGGATCACCTACCACCATGTGTGGAATTTCAATTCCATTGATATTCTTTGATACCTGAAACAATTAAATAATTAAGTGTTATAAGAAGTGCACGCATTCTGATACACATACCTGGGGTATTAAATCTTCTGAATGTTCGTAAAGCCCTGAGCTTCAAAAGACTGCAGCATCATGTGATGCTCCAGGGGTGCAGCAGTTGATGTTTCGGAATCTATGATGAAATATATATAGAGTACATTATTCACAACAGTCAAAAGTCAACATGTGGAATTTGATTGGTCGTCGTTACACTTACAGATATTTATTATCAACAACAACAGCCTGAAGAATTATGGAAGTCCATCCTTTTCGATTGACATAATCCATGTAGCCGTTAGAAGGAGCACGAACAGGGATATGAGTGCCATCAATGCATCCAATAATTTGTGGAATGTGTGATTTCTCTTCAAATGCCTCTGCTATCAATTGACATTCAGCTTCAGTGGGCATCTTTACCCAAATAGGCAACAACACATTATTGATTGCATTGACCACACGATGTACGCATCTCCAGATTGAGGTTTTATGTAATCCAAAAATATCCCCAACAGTGCGAAACTCACAGCAGCTGGCCAAGTAAAATAATGTTACAGCGCCTTGTTTCTCAGCACTTATTGGTGGCCGGGATATTAGGAAGGCTTCTTGTGGCTCCAAGTGTGCACGCAATGCACCCAACACATATTCAAAGGTGGGTTTTGTGACACGAAATCTCTCCAACCAGTCGTGTGGTGTAAAATTGGGAACGACTTCCCAAAATTGATTGCTACGAACGTGCATCCAAATCCTTCTTCTCGGCCTTCTGGTTGCCTCTATCACTTCAACAATTCCATTCAATGTCGCAATTTGTGCTTCTGCTGTGTCCGTTATCGCCCACAGCACACGTCGCCGGTATCGTCGATGTTGCAAACCAAAAGCTGCTATTAATGCCGCTCGAATCTGCATCACCTGCTGCACTATTAAGGCTCTTTCTTCATCCATCATATTCTGTGCACTGAGGGAATTAGAAATATAATATATCATAAAAATCGCATTGGTAAATATCAAAGATTTATTTTTCAGCAATAGTTTTTAATAATTTGTACATACGTGTAGATATCGATCGTGAAAAGTCATGTGCATTATTTTTTTCGATTGAAATTGTTGAAAATAAAGCTTAAAGACACGGTTGGGTCGACAAGCCGATAGCGGGCGCTTCAGCGCGCACGGTTGGTAGGACCGGGTTACGAATCAGGGACCTTGGCCTACTCGCGGGCTTCACCTGATGTTCCGCATTTTTGTGACTTCACTTCCTGTAAAAGCGCACACGAGGAAACAGCGTGTTAAAATAAACGACACATTATCATTCTCAATCCGCTCTGCGTGTATTTTATTGCTCCGAAATCCCGCTCGAAATATCAATTAACAACAGAAATGTTTATTCAAGTTGCATTAATATCCGTTCCTCTGTGATGACAATAATATTTTTTGTTTTCCAAATGTCAACAGCGAACTGTCAGTCGCAACATTTTGGTTAGATTGATTGTTTATGCGGCGTCAAGTACTATTTCCTCCACCCTGGTGGTGATACAAGGAACTACGTACCCGACGACCTAACTTTACTGACCAATCCAGTTTCAAACCCGTTTCAGTTTTCAATCTGATTTCAGACGCGATTTCAGTCTCGGTGGAAACTCACTCAATGTGACGTCTGTTTCCTCGTCCCCCGTGATCATGCGCGGCTGACGCAATTGCTGCGTGCTGGGCGCCTGCTCGAAAACGAGCAGTTAGTCTCACCGTAAGGCCGGCCGCTCCACGGCTGCTGACTCCCTGGGTATGCGCATTTCTGCGGTGCGCTCTTCCTTATCGATGCGCTTGGGGCTTCTCTCGTTGACTTCCTATACTCTGATTTTTCGAGTTTCTCCGAAAGATGGTTGAGAGGTGAGCGGAATTTGCGAACCGTCTCAGTACACAGAAATAAGGTATATTTGAAAATATATGTTTCGTTGTATAAAATACATGTAGCCATACAAAATATATCCGGCAAGCAGTCTTCAACGCGTGTAAAAGCAAGACACATGCGAATTAAGTTTATTGACTGTACTTACCAGATCAAAGAATTCAGAATTCTAATGATGACGGACGATACAGTAAGAATTTTAATATTGTATGAGAGCATGTTATTTAAATCAACGTTGAACCAAGTACCGAAAATGAACACCGGAGAATTGACGACAAATGATAAAGATGCTGTGCTGGGTGGTTCGAAAAATCGTACGGTTGAAAATATTCCATTTGCTTACATATAATGATGTGTTATGTCTGGAGTATATTGAAGCGTTGCAATCTGTGGTTTGCTTCAATTCTGCTCGCCGATATATGGAAAGTAACACCCTATTTTGCAACAGGCTCCAAAAGCCTAGAATAATCTCAATACCTCATTCCTTGTGCAGCTTCCAATGTAATAACATAGACTAATTAGAACGACACCGTCTCCTCAAGCCTATAGTAGTTAGAGCTTAAAGCCTTTAGTAATCAATTACTGAAGCCGACTACATAACTGTGGCATGAACAGATCGAGAAAAGTATATACGCACTGAGCTATGAAACTAAAAATTGAGAAAAATTGGTCGACAAAGAATGAGTGATCGAGCGAATGGTCAATGAGGATCGGAATGCCGAGAGCAACAACGATCTTCAACTGGTTAAGGAAAATAGGCTCCGAAGAATTTAGTCAATCGTGGTACGAGGTTTAAAAAAAAAAACGTTCTTTTACACATGCATAAGAAAATGAAACCATATACATGTAGAAAACGCCGGACAACACAATAAAAGTAAAAAAAAATAATTTTGAATTGGAATCAAAGCACTGTGTGAAAAACTTTTCATTATTAAACTCTAACTATTTACATTAAATCCACAGAACTTGCCGTTTTACCGTATTTCTAAATATTTACGTCTTTTTGCCCTAATAATCTTAGTGATGCACAGTAATCCGCTGTACTTTCGAACGATTTTGGTGGGCTATGCACCCTCGAGAAAATCACCTTTTTTGGCTCGCCGGCATCATATGCAAGCTCTTTCGTTTGTCTTGCGAACTTTCGTTGAGCTCCGATTATCTCATCCATGATCCACGGACGCACATTAACCATGTCCTCTTGCGTAAATGTCAGGAACGTACTCGTTAGCACCATGTACGCCAATACTAACAGGTGAGCTCCACATTCTGCACCAACGTCATCCGCTTTTCGTTGCGACGGGACATCTTTTGGGCAATACAAGGTCCATTCAGCCGAATTAAAATAACGCACTTCTCTGCGCGTGTGCACTTTTTCAATGTAGCAGCACAATTTCTTCAACATAATCTCTGGAGGCTCATTGTGCAACGAATCAATATAAATTATCGCCTTATGAGGGAATACGATGATGAATACAACCCAGTGCTCTCCTCTACCGCAAGACATGATCCAAACGTTATAATTTTGCGCCTTGTTCTTCAATGCCGAATTGAAGAAGCCAAGACGACGATCGTTCGATGCTAGTAGGCTTTGGAAAATAACCACATCGAAAATGAGTGTCATATTTTCGTCCTCCCGTTCGTTCGATAAAATGCTTAGAAACGCATTAATAACATTGTCATCAATGTACTCGCCGACCGGTGCGGTGGTCTAGTGGTTAGCGTGCTCGCCTCGAAGACCTAAGCATCGGGAGGTCGACGGTTCGATTCCCGGCTTTGTGTGTTTCGACGAGAAGGGAAAAAAACATGGACGAGACGAAGCTCCAGATAGATACATCGGTCACTCGCACACGGTAATTCCAAGTGTGAGTGTCGGATCTATATAGCTGTACTCCATTGTTTTCATTCTCGGTGAGACGCGACGAAAGTCCGACGTCGAGAATCGAACCTGCGATCGCATCGGCGTAGGGGACGTAGCGTACCCATCGCCCGAGACGCTGAGTTTGTGTGTATCAGACTCGGGGCTCCGCAATAGCTATCCCTGGCCAGAGTGTAAGCTATCGTGCTCGGGCTTCATGGCACCGGGGTATGGTGCGTCATAACGATGCTTCTAGGTATGCCAAGCGACTAACCTAGAATACTTTGAGCCCTGCCTCCTTAACCTGGGGCTCTGAGGAGGCCGACCATGTTTCCCTAGCTTGACTACAGATAGGGGTGCTGGGGGACGGGGGACTAGGTATTGATACCCTGCGCAACCAGTAACCCCAAGAAGGGATGCCGGGGGGCGGGGGACTGACCATGATACCCTGGGCAACCAGCAATCCCTACGAAGGTGTCAAGACGCAGAAATAGGTTGCGTTAAAGCCAAGAAAGACCCGAACTTCGCCTGTCGGTTGTGTTCCGCGTCTGAGGAACACAACGTGGACAATTACAAGGCATTGCGAGTTGCCCACAAGGCCCGAGTACAATGGTCCAGCAGGACTGAGTGCTCGTATCCCTCCACAACAACAACAACAACAACAATGTACTCGCCGTGTTTTAACGTCCTGAACGAACGTTCGGTTAAATGTAATCCGAACAAATAAAAATTTTCTTTCTGCCAATCTGTTGGATAATTATGAGGATCACGCCACGGGATGACTCGTGCCAATGTTGAACACTGTGATATGAAGATGTTTCCAACCGACGATACTGTCTGCTCCTCGATGTCCTCTGAAATTGCCCTTGATAAAGTTTCTGGAGTGCTTGATGACATTTGATCGGCCATCGTTGGCGGAAGAGCGGTCTAATTTTTTCATGCTTTCGCGATTTTATTATTTTCTTCCGAGCCTTCATTGATGTGCTTCAAGTGATCCGAAAAATATCGTCTTCTCGGCATCAATTTTTTTTTGTCCACCCACGACTCGTCGTACAAGTCTAGAGACTCGGAAGTTTCCGACTCGTCATGGGACTTTAATGGGCGCTACCGTTATGTCCGTAGCGGATACATATTCTCCTTCAGTCGAGGTAAGAGATACATCTCCTGTTTTTGGATGAAGCGTGGCATTTTTTGCCTCATACGATTTCTGAATACAAAGTTCTTTACGACTTTGTCTCACTTTGTCCCATTTTGTCGGCTGTTGCATTTGAGTCTCTGCTTAGACCGAATTTTTTAATGACCACGGCTGACCACATTGGGTAATAAGGACGCTGCTGTTTCAGCAAGTAATGACAGAATTCCGATACATAGAATGGATTTTATCCATCGAATGCTTCTTCCTCGATGTCAATCATTATCTTCTCATAGCGGTCGTTAAAAAATTGGAAAAACGGCGATTATTCGCGGACCGTCTTTTCGAAGACCCATTCGTCGTCTGGTACTTCGTAGTCGTGTTGTTGGTTCTTTATTTCTTCGATAAGTGTGACGATTCCTATTTGTACACCATCGTTCTCGATCATGTTAAGCACGTCCTGGATGCGTTTGGTTTTTTTATTTGAAACCGAACAATATGAGACACGATTCGTATGTGTTTGCTGCGTCGAACAAGTCGGTTGTGTGGATCAGCATAGTTACGCATGTTACTAGCATTTTGCGAACCTCGATGTCGCATGTAAACTTCTCAATGCGTTTTATGGCAGTGTGAATCAAATGCGATGGGCACACATGCACAACCGTCCGAGCCGAATACTTTTTTTCTGGCTGAGTAACTTCATTCCACGATTTTCCCAAATAATGGACGATGGTTTCGTCATTAAAAGATTTCAGCACGGCTTCGATGAAAGCTATGCTGAAATCTGTTTCGACTTTGAAGATTATTGGACCAGGTATCGATGTACACCTCTTGATCGCGGTAGTGAAGAGAGAGAGACACGACGCAGTGCATCCCACGTTGTGTGAACACGTTACAAACTCAAGGAACGGAAATGGAGACGTATCTTTATCACCACGCCCGGTTAGCGCATAATAAAATGGTCTCGTGCAGTTATCAGGCGGGCAAGCAATAATTGATCCTGTTGCATCGAGATGACACGACACTGGGCCCTTTTTGCAAGGTCTACCAAGTATAACACTTGCCGCTCGGTAAACAAGACCGTGTAAAAAAGGGACATTACAATATGCTTGCACGAAACCCGACACGTGCTTCCCTTTCCATACGGATTTTTCACTGTATAGATTCTTTAGTTTACACATAAACCGATGGAAGTCCGGATGTAAGTCTGTTTTGCATCAGAATTCACTACTCATCTTTTGGAGCAACATGGTACTCGGCGCCACATTTCTGTTCCCCCCTTTTAGAAGTCTCTCGTCAGCTTCTGCCAGACATTGAAGTTTAACGATACTCGGACTTTCTATCAACAATTGATGTGCTAAATCCTGCCTTGGCTGACTAGAGATAAAGCGTCTTACCACTTCGTGGTCTGTTTCGTCGTATCTGCCCGTGCGAGTAACGTGGACAGTAGAATCCACATCCTCAACTATTTCTTCGAATATTCGGAAGTGGAATGAGCAACAAGCCTTTTTTATGCTTTTGCACTTTGCTATCGGGGAAAACGGAATATTTTTTTTCCTCGACGTATGATCATAGTACACGTTATGTCAAGTATAGCACAACGCACACGCGAAAACTTTTTCGTAGTATTGATTGAACTCATCGGTCCAACCCTTCGCTAATCGTTGTTTTCCGGGGACGAGATATTTCTCAAAAAAGCTCCAAGGCACCGTAAACGTAGCTTGAGCTATTGGCTGCGTAGTATCGTCTATACTGTTATTGTTTTCATCATTCTCGGCAAGAGATGATACAGCTTTAGTTCTACTTTCATTGACGAAAGTGGACGAAGCTGTTGATTCATCGTCTTCACTCGAAGTCATTACAGCATCCATTCGATTTTCTGCCATGAAAATTGAAGGATCTATAAGTGAATTTCTTTTACCGGAAGCCGTTGCAGCATCCATTCGATTTTCGTTAACGAAAATTGGAAGGAGTTCTCGTTGTTTCGAAGTCCCCAGAACTCGCTGCAGCATCCATTTGATTTTTGGTACCAAAAATTAAAGGAGCTGCTTGAAGATACTCGGTGTCATCAGGTGCGCGTGCCGGCCGCCAAGCTTCTACGTCGAGAAGGGATCCACCTCCAAGAGCCTCTTCATCCGTTAATGAAATTCCGGTCCTTATCCAGTATTTCTTTTCCGTCGAAGAGTTTTCGTTTTCCATCGAAGCGTCCTCCAAGAAGTAAGAATTAGCAAGAAATAATTTTTTTCTCGTCTTCAAGAGGTATATATTGCCTAAAACGTGGCAAATGTCTTTAGTTGTATGTCGAGGACAACATATAAAATATGATCCAACATACATCTCGAGAACAGTACAGCGCATTTCCAGATGTAGCAAAAATGTGAAAATTTCGAATAAATCATTTTTTTCTCGACTTCTGAAGGTGTATATCGTCTGTAATTTTGCAAATGTCTTCTGAAGGGTATATAGATCAATGTAAACAATACTGGCTGATGTACATCTCGAGAACCGAACGTGCATGTCGAGAGACACAGCAGTTCCTTGAAAATTGCAATAAACAATTAATATCTCAGCTTCTAGAGGTGGACATTGTTTGTAACTTTACAAATATCTTCGGATGGATATCCAACATAATATGAAAAATAATCAGCCAATGTACACCTCGAGAATTGAAACTGCGCATCTCGAGACATAGCGGGTAATAAACAATTAATATCTCAGCTTCTAGAGGTGTACATTGCTTGTAAATTTACAAATATCTTCTGTTGGGTATTGAACATGATATAAAAAATAATTAGCCAACGTATACCTCGAGAATTGAAACCGCGCATCTCGAGATATAGCGGATACGTCGAAAATTGTAATAAATTATTAATATCTCAGCTTCTAGAGGTGTACATTGTTTGTCACTTTACAAATATGTTCTGTTGGTTATCCATCATGATATGAAAAATAATCAGCTAATGTACACCTCGAGAACACAATATTTATAATACAACGCGCAAACAGATTTAGTTTCAGAATGTACGTAATACATTTTTTTTTATTCTTCACATTTCAAATATTGCGCAGCATACTTGTAAATGTATATTTTAATGGCTATTCGTAGTCTAGAACTCTATAAGTGCTGAAAAAATGAATTCTGAGTCGGCCGAATCGAGAGTGCCGAGGGTCACGGTAGCGCGTGAGAACCCCTGCGCGCGCGGCGAATTGGCCGCTGAACTGGCCGCTAGCTTCAGCTTCATTCTACGTAATCTTCGTCACTGAAGTGTTAATGATGGCACAGGTTTTCGGTAACACAATATTGACAAGCTCTGTTTGGCATGTGTTATCCACATGTTGGCAATGTTTGTATAATCTTTTTCATTAGAATATTAATATTGTATGTCACTGTACCTTATCTCTCCAAATATTATACCAGAGCAGCACCGGGATAACGCTTTTGACAAGTTAGTATATAAGGCCCGCAGAATATGTACAACGTTAGTGCCGTGAAACCAATCATATGCCGAAAAATGTACCGCATTTGTATAGTACTTGTGCTCTTTACTGTCTCGAAGTCCGTACGTAATTATATCGATGACGTGATGTATATTCGAATGGCATTTATGTATTCAATAATAATCGATGCCAATGATTAATCTAGACTTTCACCGTCGCTGGACCCATCGATATACTAGGTGCAATAGAGCAATGCAAAGAGGCACAAAATATATCTCCGGAACTTTTTGGTTGGATAATATCCAACGATCTTTTTCCTGAAACGAATAATCCGAACGTTCAATGTTTCATAGCGTGTTTTGTGGAGAAGACAGGAATCGTGAGTAAACTGAAGAAAAAGTTATCGAAAAGTTATTAAAAATAAATGATTATTATCACTTTTGTAGTTGAAATCCGATGGTACTATAGACACAACGGGTCTAATCAGTGACATGCCCAACGGCGATCTAGACGTAGAAGAAGTGGCTGAGGAATTCAGAAAGTGCGCTGTTCAAGGTATGTACCACATGTAGTGTAGTCAGGGATGTATCATGAGGACGGCGAAGACGTTCAAAATTGTTGGGAATGTCTTCAATATGCACCATGTTGGATTCACCATTTTGTATTTTGAATATATGATATTTTATTTGAATTCCGCACCCTCAAAAATCATTTGTGTAACAGACCGTGAAGGGTTTCATGATTATGTGTCTTCCGTATTATCACTCAGTTTTTCGTATATTTTTTTTGTAACGCAGCTGGTGAAGGTTGTGAAAAGAAGTACAACATTGCCATGTGCATCAGAAAGGTCGAGGTACGTATAAAAAAAGCGGTAAACAAATAACATTTAACACTGCTATAGTTTGCATAATGTAATTAATTCTATTTTTAAAGTTTATGCCGCATTTGCCTTTATTACAGGCCCTTGTTGTATTACTGACGTCTGGCTACTCGAGGAAATAAAGCGAAGTTCAATGATTTGAAAATTATTGTTTCTGTACACATATTTTACAGTCAATTATAATAAATGTGAAATGCAATCTATAATAACATTCCTTTCTATTATTACTTCCTGTACTTCTACACACTTTCCATTCGCGTAAACATTCAGCATGTAATAAATTAGATTATGGGTAGCACGAGTGCTAGTATTTTTCAATGATCAAGAGGCGTGGTAGCGTCTCGACGCCAAGTTAGAAAAATACATTTTCATCTCCCGACTGCTCGCTAGGGGAAAAAGACGGGAGTTATGCGTTTCACGGCGATCACGGGACTTTGCGCGTTTCCTTGGTATCCAGTGTTCTCTGAAGCGACAAAGAATCTCTTGACAAAATTTGGCAAGTAGTTTCTTTGAATCGTGGCCTGTGTCTTTTTTCAGGTTTTGTTACGTTGCGATGCGATTTCACAGAGATAAAGACTTTTCCGAAAAAAATTTGATTGTCCATACAGAAATTTCCGTGAGATATGCCGCCATCTTTTGCCTTTTCACCGTGTATCGCAGCCAATTTCACAGTGGGTCAATGCGGGATCTCCCGAGCATTTTGCGGTTTGCTACGAATCAGCTATCAACACTATGTATCTCCCGTGATTTTTGGTTGTTGTTGTTATTATTTTACATTATCGGTGTTTAGTGCGTGATCAGTGTGACGTTACTTTTTTTTCTTATCGAAAAAATACTATTTTGAATATATATTTTTTAAATAAATAAGAGGTTATGACAAATGTGAGCTGAAAGTGAAAGTCAGTTATGATAATTTTTTAAAATTTATTGTATGTATGCTGGGCAATGTTTTGAATGCAGATATGCCCTATGTAAATAAAAACGCAAAACGACGGTTATACGTGTGGTGAAATGGGCCAAAGCGCAGTACTCGCAGATGGTTTTTGTAGTACCAACGAGCTGCGCACTATAAAACTGAACAAATTTTGGATTCATCGCTTGAATCATATATTGGAGGGCGAGCATATTTCTTTTTTTTCATATGATTTTTTATGTATTTTCCTAGATCTCAACGCAAAGATGAAAAAAAAAAACAAAAAACAAAACCGAAAACGCGCAAATCGAGGGAGCCCCTCTATCCTACACATCATCGATCCTCCACATTCACTTTTCCACATCACCAGTCCTGTTACGTCGTGACTTGAGAGATATTTTTTCTAATGGAAAATTACGAGTGAACTGAGGTCTATTCTATGATGCTCCGGGAATTTGGTCTGGAATGCGCCGGACTGGGATTGGAGCAGTAACTATTAGGAACTTTGTGTGGGGAGAAGTTTGTCATGTTCTTGCCGTAAACACTCTCGATGAGGATGTAAACGTCAAGGTTGTTCCGCAAGAACTGATCCCCTTCGACATTCGCGAACCGGGCTTCAATGCGAGCTTAGAAGAGGAAGATACGACCGAAATCGGGACGTAACAGGGTTTCGTTGTAAATAAATGCACTCACTTTGATTTGAATTAAGTAACGAACGGAAATATATTGTAAAATTGCTTTCAATAAAACGTTAATATATAAGTTCAATACAATACGATTAAACTGATTTAATTATAATTAGGATTTCCTCCTAAACTGGGTAAAGTCAAAAATATTGGCAGGTCACTCGTTCGTTATTGTATTGGTGTTACCTTTTGTTCCCGCTGAGAAAGGCCGTGTGGCGCTTTACCCTATTGGCATGCTAAGCCATGGTACGGTAAGTGGTAAAAGCGTTGGTGTTTTACCGACACCCGATCAAAGGTGATCCCATGGTTGATTTTGTAACTATCCAACGTAACCATAGTCGGTATAGTAGAGAATTAGTTTGTTGAATTTATTTTTAGCGATCGGTAAATGGTCATCGATCCCAGGACGTAACAGTCCTCCACACACCTTTTCCTCCACAACTCGATTGTACACATTCGTTTTCCGACACATTTCAATTCGACACATCCCGATCCTCGACGTTCGGTTCAACACGTTCCCAGTCCTCCACACTCCTTTTCCTTCTCATCTCGATTGTACACATTACCGCTGTTGACATCGAATCGTAAGACAACTCCAGTTGGTAAAGTCGAAATTCGCGCAGTTCGCCTTGCGCGCAGAGGTTCTCACAGGGTTTGGTTTCCACAGTGAACCCGTCAATCGAGAGACGCGGTGCGTCTCGGAGGCTCGTATATTAACCGTATATTTACAATGCAGTGACTCATTTTCTCGCTAACCTCTGTCGTTACGCATACCTTCTAGTTGCTATACCTCTATAATCATATGTTCATCATAACGGGTCACAGTTATTGGTATGCACAGCAAATGACGGACAGTTTACTATATATATAATTTAACGTTTATGAACTCGAAATTGGATCGGTATTGTTATTTTGGCCAAGAAACCATATTACTTAATGAATAAATCTTCAAATGTTAACCGGTTTATATAAAATTGTATCCAAATTTTTATCTCGGCAAGAGAACAAGTTCGCCCGTAAAACGTTATTGCTAAATAGAGCTATGACTTTCTATCGGCAAAATTGTTTAAAAATGTTTTGCGTAAACAAGAAAACTTCATTATATTCCGAGTGGCACCAAACTTAGCCAGTATTGTCATTTACGCAAAGAAACAATATTTCCAGGGAAAAATTGTTGCTAAATATAGTTTAAACAATAAAATTGCAAATATGAACCGATAGGCAGTAAACTTCGCTGAAATTGTTATTTAGGCAAAGGGACAACATTGCCGGTAGGAAATTTTTGCCGAATATTGTTTAAACAATTAATCTTCAATCATTAACGTATCAATGCCAAATTTTGTCAATATTATCATTAAGGCAAAGAAACATTTTTAATTGTTTTCAATTTACCTGACGACGTTTTGCAAATATAGCGATATAAATCACGTAAATATTCTTGTCTCGAATTTTTTTACACCATTTATGATATTTTAATTTGAAAGTTTTACGGGAATTACCGATAATTTGTTTGATCTATAAGGAGACATCGCAGGGCGATCGACGCACGTCATTCCATTTTTTTAATTCGTCATGACTCGGTTAATTATCGGTAATTTTGGAAATATGTAAATGCGATATTCATCCTGATAAGCAGTTGGCACATTGAAATTTCCAGGTAGATATTCGGGAGTCACTTTTTGATTAACTTTTATTTCAAAACGATAATGTTGGTAATGAATACTGAAGATTATAAGTTTCACACGTTTTATTATTTAAAAAAACCATTATCTGCTTATACTTTACACATAGACATCCAAATAAACGAGAATCAAGTTAAAATAAACTTAAAATGAATTTTTACAAAGTTAACCGTAGAATGCTACTTTGGAACGTTCTATCGGTAGTTGACATAGCGGACACGTTCGCCTGTACGGAAGATATGCATCGCTACACCGCTAGCACGTCGGCAGGTGCCCACACGGCAAAAAAATGATACGCGGTCGACGTCGCAAACAAATTGACCAGGGATTTAGTCGCAAATCTACTGGTTCGTCGTCCGACGAATCTGATGTCGGTTCGAGAGCGGCGTCAGCTGCGGGACGAGGGACTTCCGCTGGCCCTGCTTCAGGTACAGGAGCATCTATTATCACCGGCCGATGCATTGGCGCATGCGCTTCCATCGCCAATCCTTGCGGGTTTCCAGCAACAGGTATACGAGGTGCTTGCGGGTTCATAGCAACGGGTATCGGTACTCGAGGTGGAGCTTGGGCTTTTCCTCGATGAACTCCCATACCTAAAGATTGATAAAGGAAATATTCTAAGAAATGATAAATAATATCGTAGTATCAAACAAAAGTATCGACTTTATGTCATCGAAACACTATTGTTGACGACAACCGTTTAAGAGGATTCGTTACAATGTTAGAGAAATTGGTTGGCCCTAAAAAGGGCCGTTTAATTTTTCTCCGCCTGTCCTCCTTAAAGCTCGATCTCCCTCATCTCCTCTGCTTCCCTCGGAGAGAGCTGGACTCGGAAGACCTCCGCCCGGCTGTCGATCTTCTCCGGCGGATTGAAGAGTAGGTCCAGCTTCGCGGCGCGACGTCGGGGATCTGCTCTATGCGGGTTCTGGCGGTAGGCCCGAAGGTCGGTGCGGGCTGGTGGCGCCACCCGGAGGACCCAAGGCCGATAGTCGGGGCGGACCCTCGGCCTCGTTTCCCAGGGTTTGGGGTCGCTTGCGGCGGAGGGATTAGGAACAGGTGGAGCGGAGGTTAGAGCGGGCAGAAGAGTTGTGGAGCTGGTGACGGAGGAGTGCTGTAGGTTTGGAAGGGTGTGAGGAGGTGGGGTAGTGAATGCTAGGTTCCCGAGTTGTGGTTTCGGCTCGTAACCGGCGTCCCGCAGCGCCTGCTAGGTGGCCCGGTAGGCTAACAACCTGATTAGGCGTTTCCTGCCGGCCCGTTTCCTTGGCATCTTCTTCTGTGAGTCCGGAGATCTACTTTGCTGGAGAGCTGGCGGAGAACTGATGTGCATGGCGGAGCCGCTCTTTATACTTTGGGAGGTCGCGCTGATTGGTCGATCAAACTCGGGGTATCGGCTGATTGGTCGGCGTTCGCGAAGCCGCGGATTCGCGGGTTTCCGCAGCGGAGCCCGCTGATTGGCCGGCTCTGACCCGGTCAGATCGCCGTGTCTATCTTTCCCGGATTCGGGGGATTTGGGAAGATCAAGGTAAGCCGGAATAGGCGGAAAGATGAGGCACGTAAATCAGTGCGCTCACCCTTCGCGCCCTGTGCAGAAAAATTGCAGCACACTGGTTGTGGCGGCAAGTTTTCGCACGCGGCGGCTCGGTGCGGGAGAAGCAAGGCCCAGGCCCAACTTCTCGGCACGGCTTTGTCCCGCGGAAACAATTAAGGCACGTCAGTCGGTGCTCTTAATTCCTTCAGCGGAGTTCGGTGCGGGAGAAGCTAGGCTACTGCCTCGCTCTCGGCACGGTTTCAACGCGGGAAAAAATCGAGGCACGTTACGACACGATCACGTCTGTGATCTCAATTTTTCGCGTACATCGGTGCGGGAGAGTACCGCTCGGACTTGAAACGGTACTCTCGGCACGAGATTTCCGTCCGGCAGGTTGAGGCACGTTGGTCGGTGCTCCCAACCTTGGCACGCGACGGTGAGGCAGAAGGCATATTCGGTAGGGAAGGGTGAGTCGACTACGTTAACTTTGGCTAAGATTCTTGCTCTGAAAAGAACGAGAACCCTGCCGAGCGACGATGCTGCTCTGAAAAGAGCAAATCGATTGCGGTGGGATCCCACGTTGTCCATCCTGTCGTCTCACGACGTTTAAGTTTTTATTTCGCTCTAAAAAGGGCGAAATAACACTTTCCGGGTGATGGCTTTTTGCTCTGAAAAGAACAAGAAGTGCTGCGGCCGATTCTGCGGTGCGATGGCAGATAAATCTCAAGCGGTAGAGTTGCTACGTTATTTTATTCGCCTATCGCCTTGGCAAAAGCGGCTAGACGCCTCGGAGGAGCTCCATACTCGGAGACTCGCTGAAGATCGACTGACTCGGCAGCGGCGGTGCTGCGCTTTATATAGGCCCGGCCGTCGAGCCCAGCGCGCCGAGTTCCCCCACCTGCGACCGCCCGGCCAATGGCGCGTGGCGTCGCGGGAGCTCGGTGGTTTCGCTGCTCGGGCCTATCGGCGCGCGAGGCTCGGCGCTCGGACTCCTTATTGGCCGACAGAATTTTGTGTGTACAATTTACTACTTTTTGAATTTAACTTTCGTTGTTCGAAAAAGGGAAAAACTATGGGCCATGTAATGGCGCATAACACTATAATATACTTTTTCGCACCTACGGTAATTGCCAAATAACTATCGAAAAAGTATTACCACTAACCTAGTAGTACGTCGTCATTGTCCTCATCGTGACTCGAAATTATGATGGCATTGCCGTTTTCACCGTCATCGTCGTAATCACAGTCGCTTCCTCTTGAAGCTCCGGCGGGGGCGATGGTGTTGGTGGTAGTGCAAAAGCGCCTGGCTGATATTCGTCATCACTGTCTATAATCAGGGAAACCGTGCTTCAGGTAAGTTGAAGATGATCATGCAGAATTATCAGATTAGTAAGAACAAATTTAATAAAAAATAAGAAGATGAGATTATATTTGACTACTATCTCCATTACACTTACCACTCTCTGCGTTATTTCCAGCGGCATTTTCCGCTCGTACGACCCCCGGGTCGATTACGTCGACGTGATCCATTTCGCAAATCCTTAGAGCGATCTGACGTTGCTGAGGAGCTTCCATTTGGTTCGCGGTAAGTCCATTGGCTTCTACATCGTTTTCCTCAGGAAAATCGTCACGGATCGGTAGTTCGACAGCATTAGGATCATTCTCCTGGCCTGAATTATGCGGATTATATTCAATAAAAAATAACTTTATAAGCATTAAAAAACTCCCGACCGGCAAAATGTGAAAAAAAATATACGCGGTCTTTTTTAAAATTATTATTGTACCTTGCTCTATAAAATCCGCGGCTGCCATTGCTCTCCTCTGCCTCGGTAATACCGCTGCACGGAGAAACTCTTCTAATCCAATCCTGCATGTTTAACCATTGATCGATCGATTAAGGTAGTTCTGTCGCTGGGTGTTCATTTTGCATAAGATCGAGAATAATAAGATAAAATCGCAAATACTTCTCGATGGTATAAAAATTTGAACAAATGCATGCATATTAAAGGTACTGAAAAGATTGATTTCGCATAATAATAAGTCCAAAATGATATTAACAATTTAATTAAAAAATTAATAACGTAAGAAAGTACCCGGCAACCCATCCTTTTTATTACGAAAATGATTCGTTAATTTTTCTGAATATATACATGAATTTTTTCAGGTTTTCAATTTTGCTTTAGAATTTGTGTTTTCCGCACACTTTTTCCTTATAAAAAAAATTTAAAGTAAATTAAAAATTTGAAAAATACATACGTATTCAGGGTAATGAACGAATAATTTTCTTTAAAAAAAAGTCTGGTTTCCGGCAAATTTGTTGACCAATTGTATTGTTTTAATCAGTTTGTTAATAACCATTCTGGAATTGTTATTATGAAAAATTAATCTTTTCAGTACCTTTAATGTGCATGCATTTTTTTAAAGATTTTTACACCACCGAGAAGTATTTCCAATATTATCTTATTTTTCTCGAACTCACGTGAAATGAACACCAAGCGACAGAACTATCTTAATGCTACTTTCTACTCGAACGAAGGTATAACTTATAAATATTGACATCTAAATATCGTTTGTACAATTCGACTAACCGTCCCGCGTCCAGATCGTCTTGATAGAGAGTTAGACGCAGATCATCATTCATTTGACGACGCCGACGGCCGCGTCTAATCCGCTCGCCCCTCTGCACTCGAACACAATCGATGTTTTGACTCGCCATCGGGACGCGAAATTTGTCTAAGATTTGAAAAGTGTTTATATTACAACAATAATGAAATAAAATTCGATATCATTTCAAAAAATGTACTCTTCGGTTTGTATCAATTATACTGACGAAGGAAAGTCCAAGTGCTCGGATGTCTCCCTCCAAGTCTCCCACAAATATATCTGTTGAAGCTTTCGCACACATTATTTGTGCGTATCGGCGCCCTACCGACAGATATAATATGTCAGCGGTACCCACTGGCGGCGGTAGTAGTGGAGGATCCGCAAGATCGCCGGATATTGACCTGCCAAACGGTCGGCATCGGTGGCAATTAAAGTGAGAGCTGCATCATGACGCTCACGAGGCAGCAGCGGTATTCCCATGAGCATCCACAAGATATCCTCAGCAGCCCCACGTAGCATGAGCGTCCTCCATTTTTTTTAAATTGCCTGCATACAATTCATACAAAGGAAGCAAATTACAAAATGAATGAGGCGAGAAATAATTCACTGCTTAAACATGATTAAGAACGGCTAACAACTATTGTAAACCGATATTATCGTTCAAAACATTACCTGTTAAGCAACTTAATGATTATTAATTCTCGAATCAATTTATATATTGTCATATTTTTATAACATTTTGTTTTAAAAATAGAGAACTCTTACCTGGCAGTAATGAAACCAGCAGCCTCTCGATCTGGCTTCTGGAAATACAATTCGAACTGCGGCGATGATCGCTCTCTCGTGGTCGCTAACGACGAAGCGCAAACGGAACTGTAAGCCCGGTGCCAAGTTCAGAAGAAGACGAAAAACTAACGTGTACATTTGACGCGGAGTCAAATGGGGGGGGCAGTGGGGGTTACACATTGGGGACGAGTGCTCGAGCCTTGCAAAGCGTTGACAGTGGCGTTACCTCAATGTGCCTAAAGCCGCTCTTTGAGTTAATGGGCGGTATAAGCGGATCTTATAGCCACTGTTCGCCAAGTCTGTGATCCGGCCTCCCGGGGCTACACGTCGTAAACCTCTCTTCAGAGAGGGCTAGCTGGAATCCCAGGCAAGCAAAGCCAGTGTGCCCATATCCGCATTGGCTGATGATGGAGGCGCTGGTCAGCGTATCTTATGGTTCGAATGTGCATGGGATGCGTTGCGAAAGGAGGCCCCGATTTGGAAGCCAATTGATCCGATTCCATCCTGGTGACCAAACCAGGTATCCTCTCCCCCGCGGGGGTATCAAACAGCGGTTCTCGGCACTGCCTTGTTCCGTGAGGAGTGGGTTGTGACGGGCTGGCCCTCGTGGAGCGTATATTATTGGGGACTGCACGTGTAGCAGAAGACGTAATTGGTGAAGCGTCCGTCGAGAGAAGAGGGGACTCTCGCTTCGGCTTACCCCGGGTGGCTGACCGGCACCCGTAAGAGGTGTCAGTCAAAGGTATCGCAGGGGAGGTGCCTGCCAGCACGATCTATGCTTGGGTCGTGCGCACTTCTATTGAGGTCGGCCTCTGCGGGGCATAATATAGGGCAGCCATTCTTCCCCACACAATTCTATCCACCATACCGTCGATCAAACACATTCGTTAATCCACAAACTCTATCACGCACATCGTTTTTGCTTCACGTTTTTCATGTTCACGAGTTTTTTCCATCACATTTCTTTCGTACACATTTCGATTCTGCACATTCATTGCCTCATAAACCGTTCGAACATGCTTGGTTTCTCGTACAACCCGATACATAACAGTCTCGATCCGACACATTTGTTACCTCACAAACTTCATCTCACACACTATTTTTCGGTCACATTTGTAATGCTCACACGCTTTTTCCATGCCATTTTGATCGTACACATTTCGATTACGCGCATTCCCTACCCCGCAAGCAGTTTGAACACACTTAGTTTACCGCGCAAACCGATACGCTACAGTCTCGAGCCAACACATTTGTTCCTCCACCTATCCGATTGTACACACTGCTATCCCTTCACATTTTTATCGGTCACTCGCTTTTTCCACGACATTTCGATCGTACACATTTCGGTTACGCACATTGCTTGCTACACAGTCCTGATTATCCACGCTAAGTTTCCTACACAACCTATTTCTCCACAGGCTCGTTGCTACGCATTTCTATTCACCACATTTATTCCACCAAAAACTTTTCCAACACATTTCGATCGTACACATTACCGCTGTCGATACATCACATGGGAATATCACGCGCGGGTAAGGTAGAGCGCTGAGCAGTTTGGTTCGTAGGCAGAGGTTCTCATGCGATTCTATCACTATGGGCTAACGTAACGAGTTACAGCGCAGTGTAACAGCGCAGTGTAAGTCATTACGTGGAAGTGTAACAGCGCAGTGTAACTCGTTACGTTAGCCCATACTGATAGAATCACATGAGAACCTCTGCCTACGAACCAAACTGGTCAGAGCTCTACCTTACCCGCGCGTGATATTCCCATGTGATGTATCGACAGCGGTAATGTGTACGATCGAAATGTGTTGGAAAAGTTTTTGGTGGAATAAATGTGACGAATAGAAATGCGTAGCAACGAGCCTGTGGAGAAATAGGTTGTGTAGGAAACTTAGCGTGGATAATCAGGACTGTGTAGCAAGCAATGTGCGTAATCGAAATGTGTATGATCGAAATGGCATGGAAAAACCCTGTGAGCATTAGAAATGTGAAGAAAAAGTAGTGTGTGAGATGAAGTTTGTGAGGTAACAAATGTGTCGGATCGAGACTGTAATGTATCAGGTTGTACGGGAAACCAAGCGGGTTCGAACGGTTTATGAGGCAATGAATGTGCAAAATCGGAATGTGTACGAAAGAAATGTGATGGAAAAAATACGTGAACATTAAAAACGTGAAGCAAAAACTATGTGTGTGACAGAGTTTGTGGATGAACGAATGCGTTGGATCGACGGTGTGGTGGATAGAATTGTGTAGGAAAGAATGGCTGCCTAATATAGCGCAACATGATCGTATGCAGGACGAATGTATGCGTTTGCTCTTAATCGGAGTGAGACCTTAACGGGTCGAGCCGGGAAAGACGGTCTTGTGCCGGAATTCCAGGACATTAACTGCCGTGTACATTGCTGTCGTTCGCCGTTCACAAAGGGCAAACGCCACGGCGAATGCCTGTAAGCCAAAATGGTAAAGGTACTGATAGAAGGTCATATGTTATTCAACTTTGCATTTGATACGCACCACGCCCATACGTCGAACGTATGCGACAAGGAGCTGACACGTTCTCGGCCGGTTCTGTACCTCCTGTAAGGCATTTTCAACGTAAATCGGGATTTAATCGATATTGAATGATTTGCAGACAAGATAAGAAGTGGAAGACATTTTTTTTATCAAAGTTAAAACCAAGAAGGATAAGAAAGTGAACCTCGTTATTAATCGTGCACGAATTAAAAATACAATACTGTTTTAATTTAACTTAATTCTTACAATCCTTTCTTCAAATGATTAATTATTTGAAATATTCTTAATAATTTTTTAAATCATAAAAATAAAAAATATATAAACATACATTTAATTATTTAAATGAATTAAATTAAAATTTGTTACACATTTTTTAGCAGATCGCTACTCACGCGGAATGTTGCATCAACAAATATTTCTGTTGCCGAATTTAATTGTTGTATCACTTCCTCGTTGGCAAATACTAGAGCTGAATGCCTGTCCACAGATCTCGCGCAACCACGGTAAAGACTTCGCACCGGCTGATATTCCCGAAGTACCCGAGAGAAGGCGCTCAACGATTCGGGAACCGGCGATCGTGCCCCACGCCTCGCCCAATCCATACTGTTGTGCATTGAGATGAATGTCACACCAACAGCGCCCTCAGGATACCTAAAAAAAAAAGATCGACAATTATTTAATTATGGCAATTATTTTTTACCCGTGTATTACGCGTACTTGCAGCACGGATACCTCGCGAAAAATTTCATCGAATGGATCAAAAGTCTCGCGACATCGTCGCAGGACCTCTTGTCTAAGCCGTAGTTCATCCGACAATCGAGGATTCGCTTCATGTAGGTTGTGAACTTCCCGAACAATCGGACGTCCACCCACCATTTGTATTTTACCTCGACAGCCCGTAGCACTTTTCACTGAGCATCGATGTATGCCAGAGTTTGACCGTCTATCACGGTGATAGGTAAAGCCATTTCGATAATACACAAAGGTACCAGCGTGTTTTCCCGGAAAGCGTTCCATCTGCATAAAAAAATATTTCGCTAGTACTACGCGGCCACAAGACACCGTTAATTATTTATTTAAAGAATCTTACGCTTCCAGAAATCTATGACACTTCACCCACGTTTACTCGTGTTCTTGAAACAACGTAAAATAACACACACCCGATTAGTCGCAGTTTCGCAAATTCTAACAATATACGCAAAAACATTTCGTCGAGGTGATGAGCTACAGCCCGTGCAATATACTAACGATCGTAGCAGATGTCTTTCGACGATGTAGAGGGCACGCTAACCTGCGAAAACCCTGGCCCTGCCACTCGAGTATATATAGATAGCATATATTCGACGGCCTAAGATAGAGACAGGCTGCGCTCTACTATGTACGTTACAGAGGTCAAAAGACTTCTGGGGGCGTATCAAATGCAAAGTTGAATAACATATTACCTTTTATCAATACCTTCACCATTTCGGCTTACAGGCATTCGCCGTAGCGTTTGCCCTTTCTGAGCGGCGAACGACAGCAATGTACACGCCAGTTTTTCGTCTTCTTCTGAATTCGGCACCGGGCTTACAGTTCCGTTTGCGGTTTGTCGTTAGCGACTACCAGAGAGCGATCATCGCCGCAGTTCGAATTGTATTTCCAGAAGCCAGATCGAGAGGCTGCTGGTTTCATTACTGCCACGTTACAGTTCTCCATTTTTAAAACAAAATGTTATAAAAATGTAACAATATATCAATTGATTCGAGAATTAATAATCATTAAGTTGCTCAATAGGTAACGTTTTGAACGATAATATCGGTTTACAATAGTTGTAAGCCGATCTCAATCATGTTTAAGCAGTGAATTTTTTCTCGCCTCATTCATTTTGTAATTTGCTTCCTTTGTATGAATTGTATGCAGACAATTTTCAAAAAATGGAGGGCGCTCATGCTACGTGGGGCTGCTAAGGATATCTTGTAGATGCTCATGGGAATACCGCTGCTGCCTCGTGAGCATCATGATGAAGCTCTCTCTTTAATTGCCACCGATGCCGACCGTTTGGCAGGTCAATATCCAGCGATCTTGCGGATCCTCCACTACTACCGCCGCCAGTGGGTACCGCTGACTGATATTATATCTGTCGGTAGGGCGCCGATACGCACAAATAATGTGTGCGAAAGCTTCAACAGATATATTTGTGGGAGACTTGGAGGGAAACATCCGAGCACTTGGACTTTCCTTCGTCAGCATAATTTATACAAACCAAAGAGTACAATTTTTGAAACGATGTCGAATTTCATTTTATTATAATTGTAATGTAAACACTTTTCACATTTTAGACAAACTTCCTGTCCCGATGGCGAGTCAAAACATCGATTGGGTTCGAGTGTAGAGGGGCGAGCGGATTAGACGTGGCCGTCGGCGTCGGCAACTGAATGATGATCTGCGTCTAACTCTCTATCAAGACGATCTGGACGCGGGACGGTTAGTCGAATTGTACAAATGATATTTAGATGTCAATATTCATAAGTCATACCTTCGTTCGAGTAAAAAGTTGCATTAAGGTAGTTCTGTCGCTTGGTGTTCATTTCACGTGAGTTCGAGAAAAATTAGATAATATTGCAAGTACTTCTCGGTGGTATCAAAATCTAAAAAAAAATGCACGCATCAAGAGACGCGGTAGCGTCTCGACGCTAAGTACTTAAAAAAAGATTTTTAAGCGAGTTGACGAGACGCGTCCAAGTGTATATACTCTAAAAGGCCGGAAGTGGATTTTTGCTCCTCCATGTTCTCGAAAACGAAGCATCGAATCGGAATTGCAACGACACTTTTATCATACATACCGGACTCAAGCTATCCAACGCGCCTAGTTACGATCATAAGTGTTAGGTAGATGCTGAGATACGGGCACCGTGACCCTCACGAGAACCGAAAATATTACAAAAATCCTGTGATGTGATGTGAGTCCTCGCGTCTACTGCGCATGCGTCCGCCAGCTGACTCATCTTCCATCTCTCTCGGATGCTCGCATCAGCGCGGCACTTTCTCTCTACTCGTCTCTGTTTAGGCATCTCTCTTGGATTTCGTCGTATATCAGCGCAGCGCACTTCGCGCTTCGGTTAATCGCTCGGCAAAACAAATTCTTTTTTATTGATAAAATAAATGCCATATGTGATCGCTGGGGAAAACAAATTCTACTTTGTTAAGGAAAAATATGTGTAATATGTGATAAATGGGATGTTCGTTTCGGAATCAAAAAAAGGTGAATGTCTCCACTCGTAACGTGAATAAAAATTAAAAATAGCTCGTGTAAAAAAATTCATTCATGTTATAAGAAATAAATAAATAATAATGTGTTTCACGTGTCTTTTTTAAAGTTAATTCCTCGATCTTTTTATGACTAACCTATTTTTGAAGTTTAATTTTAATTTTGCTTTTGTCAAAAATTGATATTTTTAAATATATTTGACAGAAAGATGGTTCAGTTTTAAAAAATGGAATCGACGCTCCTTTAGGAAAACATGAACTTATTTACCTCTGTTTGTATAGGTATCTAAACCGAGGAATGAATCTTTTACTGCCGGAACTCGCAAACCATGGCCTTCGATATAAGTCCGAATAATACGGAGCGATGATTCTGGTTTTTTTTCAAGAATTGAAGGTTCGCAGTGAGAATTTAAATTATTTATATTTTTACATATACTTGTTGCATATAGAGGAGAAAGGCATATACAACTCCACATACAGATGCCATCGATACTCTAGAACTTCAGAGGCACTGCGTGAGCATCAAAAGATGTCTTTATTCATCATGCGAGAGAGAGATAAGTTTTTTGTTAGCTACGCATGATGAAACCCACCTTCTGATCCTGACACAGCTGCCTTCGAAGGTCCAGATCATCAAGAGCAGCTACTCAAGGTGTCGAAGGTGCCTTTCGTCACCATAAAATGTTACACGAATATATTGTACATGAAGATGATTCGGTTTTTTCCCAGTATGTTGGTACTAATCAATTAAACTACATGACTGGATGTCAAAAATAGATTAAATCAAAGCAAAAAATACTTTTAAAAAAAAGTAAAAAGGTAGGCCAAGTACGTAAAAATTGTATGGTCGTTCCAAAAATATGTTTATAAAAAAAAACCTTTCAAAAAGAAAAAGTCTGCCAAAACGGATGTTTGTCAAACCAGTTTCTGAACAAAAAAATTCTTCCAACAAGACGTTTGTCAAAGCATTAAAAAAATTTATATGTGTATCAAAATCTCAACAACAAAAAAAAAAAAAAATTGAAAAGAAATCAAATCAAACCAGTCAAATGGTAGTACATACAAAAAAATTCGTCAAAAAATTTGTTCATCGAAACAATCAAAAAAAAAATACGAGATGCAAAAAATCCTGTAAAAAAAAAACCTCGGCGTGCCAGTTTTTTTTCACAATTACAGTCACTGCAGGTATTACAATTACTTTCTCTGTCCCTCGATTATTTGAATGAACCGTGTACGACAGCTATTGGAAAAAAAAACTGGCACGCCAATTTTTTTTCTGTCCAGATTTTTGCATTTTGTATTTTTTTTAATATTGTTTTGATGAACATATTTTTTGAAGACTTTTTTTCGAATGTACTACTATTTGGCTGGTTTGATTTGATTTCTTTTCATTTTTTTTTTTTTGTTGAGATTTTGATATACATATATTTTTTCAATGCTTTGATAAACGTCTTGTTGAAAGAATTTTTTTGTTCAGAAACTGTTTTGATAAACATCTGTTTTGGCAGATTTTTTCTTTTTAAGAGGTTTTTTTTATAAACATTTTCTGAACGACCATACAATTTTTAAGTACTTGACGTACCTTTTTACTTTTTTTTAAAAGTATTTTTTGCTTTATTAAAGGTACTGGAAAGATTAATTTCCCATAATAACAATTCCAGAATGTTTATTAACAAATTGATTAAAAAAATATAATTGATTTACAAATTTGCCGGAAACCAGACTTTTTTTGAAGAAAATGATTCGTTCATTACCCTGAATACGTATGTATTTTTCAGATTTTTAAATTTACTTAACATTTTTTTAAATATGGAAAAAGTGTGCGGAAAACACAAATTTTAAAGCAAAATTGAAAACCTGAAAAAATTCACATATAAATTCAGAAAAATTAACGAATCATTTTCATAATAAAAAAAATGGGTTGCCAGGTATTTCCTTACATCATTAATTTTTTAATTAAATTGTTAATATCATTTTGGCATTTTTATTATGCGAAATCAATCTTTTCAGTACCTTTAATATGCATGCATTTGTTCAAATTTTTATACCATCGAGAAATACTTGCGATTTTATCTTATTATTCTTGATCTCGTACGAAATGGACACCCAGCGACAGAACTACCTTAATCGATCGATCAATAGTTAAACATGCAGGATCGGATTAGAAGAGTTTCTTCGTGCAGCGGTATTACCGAGGCAGAGGAGAGCGATGGCAGCCGCGGATTTTATAGAGCAAGGTACAATAATAATTTTAAAAAAGACCGTGTAACGGCTCCTGCCTTTCTTCGCACCGATATTCATTTCTTTCCACGCAGCGATATTATTTCGCTGCGTTTCATTCGTAGAAGCCCTCCCGGGTTATCTACATCCGGCCGCACGGCTTAGAGCCGTGAGAAGGCCCTTATCGCGGGCGTCGCGACAGTCCGTCGCGACTTTGTTGCGGGGTCCGAGGCCCTCAGCCTCGCACCTCCGAGAGCCAGTCCAGCTCGAGCTCCCAACCGGTACACTCTCCGTTGCTCTCAACAATAATTACGCTGCGACTAATAATGCATTCAATCCATTAAATCACATCTCACGGTCAATCATTCTATACCCGCAACCGACCATCCGTCTCATGGTGTCAGAAGTGTGCGAATCACACAAACACGCCAACATAATAATAAATAAATAAAAAAAAAGTTTTTACAATTTAAAAAAAAAATAATAAAATCTGACACCCGTGTACATCCGTCTCATGGTGTCAGAAGCGGTCCTACCACGTAAACACGCCTGCTTCAACAAAAAAAATCTTTTATCACTTTTTCAAAAAAAATAATAATTTTTCACCCGGACCCGACAATCGTGCTCGAGCCGTGCTCGCACACACAAAACCAGAAGTGCAAAACAGTGAAACAAAAAACAACGAACAGTGAAAAAAGGGAAAAACTCAACCAGTGAAAAAAAAATACACACACAAATAGTGCAACGTGAAAAAAAGTGACAAATCGTGAAAAGACACGAATAATAAAAATATACACAGTGAACAGACACTTTATAAATAACCTAGACATTAAAAATATAACAGTGCAAAAAAAAAGAGACACAGCAAACAAAAGAAAAACAACAAATAATTTTCAAGTGTCGAGTTAGTGTCGAGCGAGTGAGCGAGCGGCATCGGGGTTACCGACGGCCGAGGAAACCCTCGCGCAGTACAGCAGCCGCCGACGTTACCACCAGCGAGCCGTCATCGACCGCGGCATCGATCCGCCACGGCCGTGATCCGCCGCACCGACGCGACCCGTCCTGCCGACCGACGCACCATCCAGCACCGTAAAAAGGTGTTGACAAAAAGGAAGGAAGGGAGGACGCCATAAAAAAAAATAGAAGGAAGGAAGCAAAAAAAAAAAAGAAAACCGAGAGGAAAAAAAAAGGGGGAAAAACCTACAATCCATGCGATTATTACTCGCAATCCTCGTGGCAACGTAAGTACCCTTTATCTAATCTGTCTTAAGTGTTCTTTTTACCTGTTTTATTGAAAAAAAAAAAGAGAGGAAAGAGGAAATTTTTTCTCTTCACGACCCCACGGGAACCGAGCGCCGACACGCGACGCGTGTATAAAGCGTGCGACCGCTAAGGGTACGTAAAAAACAAAAAAAAAACACTAACTAATATATCCACACCTTCCCCTACAATGAATAAATAAATAAATAGCAATAATAATTTTAAAAAAAAACTTTAATAAAAAGAGAAAGAAGAAATTTTTTTTTTCTCTCTCTTCCTCTCTCTGTCATTGGAAACACCAATGACGGAGATAATTAACGATGATAGATAAATAAATTTAGAAAAATAATAATAATAATAATAATAATAATAAATAAAAAAAAAAAGGGAGAAGAGAGAGGAAAATATTTTTTAGCGCGCCTCATTGTAGACGGCAGCGAAACAAAAAAAAAGATTTATTTAAATTTTGTTTTTTTTTTAAATTACTTGAGTAATTCAACAACTACACCAAAATTGCTCTACCAGAGCCGCCTCAGCGCCCCGCGCGAGCAAACGGCGGATATAATTTTCATCGCCGAGCGGTGTCTACCGAGCGACTCCCGTCGCGAACATACTTTGCGATGGCGAACAATAATAGCTCGATAACGCTCCGCGATGTACAAAACCTTATACCGAGCTTCAACGGTAAAAACATACCGTTCCATGATTTCATGCGCGCTTGCAAAAAAGCAACAAAAATCATCTCGGAGCACGATCAACCGCAGCTCCTCGAGATCATCCAACTTAAATTGTCAGGAGTCGCCGCCGATATCGCCGACGCGAAAACATACAACGCACTAGAGCCACTCCTGGGAGATCTCAGAAATGCGCTCGAAAAACCAGTCGAATTATCAGACCTCGAACTCGAACTAAAATCAAACTCACAAAATTATAACGAGTCGGTGGTTGATTACGCGACGCGCACACGAAAAATCGCGACTAAAATTGAAAATAGGTTAAAAGAAGTTTATCGAGCAGAAAATCAGCAGCAATATTTACAAAACCGCACTGACGAAGTTCGACGAACCGTCATAAAAGCATTCGTTCGCGGTCTTTTCGATCAAATTGCGAATCTCATTATGCAAAAAGATTTCGTAACTCTCGACAGCGCAGCCGACGAAGCGCTAAATATAGAAAACGAACTCGTACGTAGACAAAGCGTACACCAGGGACGAAAACGCGATAAATCGGAAACTAGGGACAAAAGCCCGGAAAAAGCGAAAGTACGATTCTCGCAAATAACTGACAACAACGGACTAAAATTTTGCGAAGTCCATCGCGAAAATCCTACACATTCAACATCAGAATGCTATTCCGTGCAACAATTACGCGAAAATACGAATACACGCGTTAACAGCCGCCAATACCGTAACAACTCACCGGGTAATTTCAGAAACAATTCTCGCGGAAATTTCCAGTACAATACTCGTGGCGGTTACCGAAATAACTCACGCGGTAATTATCAAAATAATCCGCCCAACTACTATCAAAACGAACCACCCGGGAATTATCAAAATAATTCACGAGGGGGTTTCCGTAACAATTCACGCGGAAACTATCAGGGTAATTATCAAAACAATTCCCGTGGAAACTACCACAATAACCCGCGGAATAACTATCGAGACAATTCACAACAAAACAATCATGATAGCACGCACAATTATCAGAGTAATCCACAACAAAGTAATTCGTGGGATTACAACTACCAAAATAATCCACAACAAAGTAATTCGTGGGATTACAACTACCAAAATAACCCACAACAAAACAATCCGCACGATCAAAATAACCGAAAGAATTCGCAAGAGCGTAATCATCGAAATAACTCACGCGACCGAGATAATCAGGATAATTCGCGTGACCGAAATAGCCGAGACAACTCGCGAGAAAGACAGAACCCGAGTAACGGTCGAAACTCGCGAAAACCAGACCAACAGTCGAACCTCGATGCAGCGCAAATCGAGCAGATTTTCGAGCGCCTACTCCAAAAAAACGAGAGATCCGCCTCTCGCGACAGCGCGACGAGAGGTCGGACACCGGAGCGCTCGTCAACGACAAACTAATAAAAGACGCAAACAAGGCGCAAACCGAAACCGAACCCGTAAAATATGTAGGTACTAATCATGTTAAAAATATAGACGGTAGTATAACTATTAAAAAAGCGACAATCAAGTTAGGATTGTCGCGCCGGCACAAACCACCAACGGTGACCTTAGAGTCCCCAAATCTATTCACTAAACAGGCTTTGTTTCTCGCCGACACTGGAGCGGAAATAAACCTGTTAAAACAATCATTCCTGGGCTTGCGTACGGAAGTAGATCCGACGCTAATATACGAGCTCAACGGAATAACAGACGGAACAACAAAAACACTCGGTAGATGCTACCTAAAAATTAAAGAATTTAAAGTCGAATTCCACCTAGTGGAAGACTTTTTCCCGATTACACAGGACGCTATACTCGGCGACGTCTTCTTCAGGGAGACCCCAGCCGATATCCTTTATACCGAAGCCTGCATAACATTCGCTGGCTATCGAATTCCGTTCGAGAGCTTCGAACGAGTAACAATACCTGGCAGGTCGAAGCTCATTGTACCTGTCAGACTAAAGCCAACCGATCTCGAGGAGGGATATATCCCAAGGATGGACGTAGGCCATCGTCTTTACTTGGGTAACGCGCTCGTTGAAAACACCAACGGAATCGCGTATCTTTGCGCGATTAATTCGCACAATTGCGAAATTAATTTAGAAATTCCGACAATCGAGCTAATCCCAGTAGAGGCTATCTCGGAAAAACCGATCGACAATCTCACATTGAGCGACCACCGCGATTCTCAGCATGAGAATCGTGCGGAGGTATGCTCGATACAATTAGAAGGTCAATCCAGACTCGAAGCCCTTCGAGCACTTTTACAACTGGATCACCTAAACGAAACAGAGAGAGACCACGTGCTTGAATTGGTCTCAAAATACCAACATCTGTTTTGTTTACCCGGGGATCGGCTAGGTCATACGACACTAACAAAACTCGAAATCCATACAACGGATGACAGACCAATTAACACAAAACAATATAGGTTTCCACAGGTACACAAAAAGGAGATACAAAATCAGGTCAGCGATATGCTAGACAAGGGAATCATACAGCCGTCCCTTTCTCCTTACAACTCTCCAGTTTGGGTCGTTCCCAAAAAACCGGACTCGAAAGGTAACAAAAAATGGAGAATCGTAATAGATTTTCGAAAACTCAACGATAAAACCACGCCAGACGCGTACCCACTCCCAAATATCATTGATATATTGGATCAATTGGGTAACGCCCGTTACTTCTCAACATTCGACCTGGCGTCCGGTTTCTATCAAATTGAGATGCACCCAGCTGATAAACACAAAACAGCTTTCTCGACCCCGAATGGACATTACGAGTACCATCGAATGCCATTCGGACTCAAAAACGCGCCAGCAACCTTTCAGAGGTTGATGGATGTCGTTCTATCCGGATTACAAGGCACAGACTTTTTCGTCTATTTAGACGACATAGTAATATACGCACAAGACATGACGGAACACGAAAACAAATTTAAAGCCTTAGCAAAACGCTTAACTTCAGCGGGGCTAACGCTACAAACAGAGAAGTGCCACTTCCTAAACAGAGAAGTGACCTATTTGGGACACATCATATCCTCAGATGGCGTTAGACCAAATACTCACAACATTCGCGCAGTAGAAAACTTCCCGATACCAAAAGATAAAAAAGGAATCAAGCAGTTCGTCGCACTCGCCGGATACTACCGACGGTTTATCCGCGACTTCGCGAGGATTGCTATTCCACTAACCGTACAACTAAAAAAGTCCGAAAAATTTGTATGGACAAACGAATGCCAATCGGTATTCGAGTACCTAAAAGCAAGAATCATCGAACGACCGGTTCTAAAATATCCGCATTTCGATAAAACTTGCACTCTCACTACAGACGCATCAGACTGCGCCATAGGCGCAGTACTTAGCCAAAAACACGGCGACTTTGACCATCCGATAGCGTTCTACTCGAGAGCATTGAAAAAAACCGAAATCGCGTACGACGCGATGAAAAAAGAATGACTCGCAATAGTAAATGCGGTAGAGTACTTTAAAATGTACTTATACGGAAAACGCTTTACGCTCGTCACGGATAACAGAGCGTTAACGTACATCAAAAACAAACCCGATATCCCGCAACAGCTACAACGATGGCAAATAATCCTGAACGGGTACGATTACGATATCGTACACAAACCCGGAAAACTAAACGTAGTTGCCGACGCTTTGTCGAGGAACCCTGCAGAAATTATGCCGATTAGGCAACGCGACGAAAGCTCGTCGGAAAGTGTCGCAAACCAAGAGTCAAAAAAGCAAAAATTGACTCCTAAAACATCACCCGAGACTCGCAATCGGTCAACAACTGACACGGGCTCTGGGAATCCAGCGCCAAAGAAAAAGCGTATTATACCGGAAAACAGTCAGGATACATCCGACGAACCAACGGAACAAATAACAAAGAAACAAACTCAACAAGAAACGAACCAACCACCAAAAAAGACAAAATCAAAACAAAAAACGGAGAGTGTACCCACAAAAAACGATTTAATAATAGATACAGATACATCAATCTCGGAATTATCCGACAACGAAGGCGAGCTCATTCAACCAATCAAGCAAATAGTTGAAGAGCTGTACTCAAAGGAGAATACGCAACCACAATGGCGACTCTCCAAACGTCCAGTAGATACAACGGACGACGAAGGAAATAGGCAACGACCGCGCAAACAAATTAGGAAACGAAATGATACAGAAAAACAATACAAATATACAGATATAGAAGATAGTACAACAGAAGAAGAAAATGAAAAAAGCCCAACGAGGCAACAAAATGGAAAAAGCCCAACGAGGCAACAAAACGGGAAAAGCCCAACGAGGCAACAAAAAGAAAAGAGCCCAATGAGGCCACAAAAAACAAGAAGCTTATCGCAGCAAAACAAAAGCGAGTTTCGCGAAAAAGTCAGCCCTGAAGGGAAAACCGGCCACTTATACGGTGACAAAAGCGAAAAAACCAATAAATCCGAAAACAAAAACGACAACCAAAAGGCGAAACATAAGGAAAACGATACGGAATACGAAACGGAATCCGAGAACGAGAACGCTGGCAAACCACCTGTTCAGCCGACCTTTAGGTCACCACCTTCACTTCCGACACAAAAATCCAACGATCTACAAAAAGACGAAAACAGCGGAAAACGGACGATACCACCGAACTTCCGTTCACCACCCGCAATTTTAGAATCTCAGAAAACTACAAAAATAAAGCAACCGAAGAAACAATTGCCCGAACCAGTCAAAAAGCGAACGAAAAAGACGCCAAAAGAACCGACTAGACGTAGCGAAAGGTTGGCAAATAAACAACCGAAAGTACCGGATACTCAATCCAAAAATCAACCAACTACGAAAAACTTAAACGATCCTGAGAATCTGTCACCCGAAGTGACAGACGAATACTGGGATTCCAAAATTACGCGCAGCACCCGCAAAACCAAAAATCCACAACGAGAAACAAGAACTCGATTCCAACTTCCGCACACAACATCATCAGACTCAGATCCACAACCATCACCACAATTAACAACAGAATATTGGGACTCCAGAGTAACTTATACCAACGATGTAATACCAGAAACCCCAACCCAACCGGATCCTGAGGATGCACAATTAAAAACACAATCACCTGTGCCGATGTCACCTGAAATGACACAGGAATATTGGGACTCAAAAATCACAGACATTCCCGATAAAACTCCATATATAGAACAAACTACCGATCCACGAATCGAACAGCCAATCGCCATACCAGGGTGCTCATGGCAAATTGACGACTACACACCGGAACAATCAGTCGCCATACCAGGGTGCTCACAGCAAATCGACGACAGCACACCATCAATGGACATCGAGCCAACATTCAGATCGCCAACGTGGATTCCACACGAAACAACAGATTCGAAATCGAACGAATCAAGACCAACCATATCAAACCAAAAACTAACAAATCAACACCACCAAATGTCGCCATCGTCAGAAAGTGATTCTGACAACGATTCAGCATATCAACCATCGCAATATCAACGAAAACGTCTAACATTACAAACTCCACCAAGAACAAGGGGATCAACAATAACAGAAGACGTACAACTAAAAAACAATATCGTAGTAACGCAGGAAAACATCCTAGCGCAGGAAGACAATATAGCTCACTTCCTGTCAGCCGACGGTGTCATGGACACAATGGTTTCAAAAATACTTGCGGAAAAGGGTAAACTAACCCAATCGGTATTTTCGCAGTCCGATCCCGGAATCGGACATATTTTCGTCACACGCAACAAAACACTACGATACTTTACGATGATTTGCAAAAACAAATCGACAGACGCCCCTGTTTACTAACTAAAACCGGCTCTCCCCTCTTACACATGTCATATTAGCGACGATACTAGCGCCACGGTCTTCCAGAAACGCATGTAAACGTAAGATACTATGAAAATTCGGCAGTCGGGTCCATGGATCCACTGCAGATAGATTTGAGTGTAAGCTCTCGAGTTTCTTTCCCCCTGATTGCATTGTAAAGTCAAACCGTCGTTTAAGATGAGTCAGGCTATCGGTGTTAACGATCTGCGAGACAACGATCTGCGACCAGAACCCATGTATCGTATACTGTCCGATCGTATACAGCCGATCATAAAACTTCAGAACAATACCACGGCTGCCGGTATTATCTTTGAATCGGAGGGTTGGCATTTACTGTAAACAAAACTACCAGCCATTTCGAAGTATTTCGCGGGTAGCCAGAAGATCGCCTGGGGTTCTAGCTGGCGCACACCGTCACCCATACGCATCGGCGATTGTGAGATAATCTACACCTCGAGTTACGGTGCCAAATCTGTCGTGTTTGACCGCCCTTTCGAAGAAAACACCATGGCCCAGGACGAGGCGTCGCAGCAGGATCCTGAGCCACCAACGAAGAAACGGAAAAATTATTCACCGGCTGTTGTGATGCAGAATCCATCCATTGAGTAGACCATCGTTCGATGGTCTACTCAAATGATTGATGAAAAATAATTTCAAGTCTTTGAAAGAAGCCGTTCAACTTCGCTTGGATCCAGCTTTTGTCGAACTCACATTCGACATAGTTTTCTTGGAGCTATCTGTACTGCGTGGTGCGTACATCGCAAACGAATTGCGAAAAGCACTTCGCTACACTTTTAAGATTAATCGTATTCACATTTCCGTAAACATTTTTCGCCTATTCGTTAGTATTCTAAGCAATTGAGCCCTTGCCCATTATTATAGCTAGATGTAAACGTATTCAATAATACTAATCGGCAGTTCTTCGTCAGTCTCTCGGCATTATAGATATGTACGTATATGTATCCATATTTTGTCTTCTTTGTACGATGTATTGTAATCCTAATTCATGGGGGGTTGGGAAGGTACATAACGCATGAGTAATTAATAAACTGAAATAACCGATAATTGCGTTTCTCATTCACCATAAAATACCAACAAAAATCAATCATCGCGAAAATCCTCGTTTTATAGTATTCAAGGAAAAACCACCTGATTTCACAGGCTTCTGAAAAATATAAATAATAATATACTTAACAATTAATTTTTTATTTATTTGTTATTGTATAACGTCGCATCAACTGCTATGGTTATGAGCGACGGGACCTACTATTTTTCCTTCAGTGGAAACCGTACCACTTTGGGGGTTACTCAATATGAGTGAACGTTAACTGTACTTTTGGATGTCAGTAACAGTCGGCCTTCTAGGTTTGCTTCACGGCGCCGGAGCTACGTCACGTCGATTACTGGCTGTAAACATTGGACGTCTACTGAGCATGTATTTACGGCTATCGCACGATAGATGCCAGGAGCTGCGTCGCGTCACAATATTTTTCTGCCAGCAAGATGACGGCACCGGGATTCGAACCCGAGACCTCCCGATACTTTGTTCTCTAGGCTAGTACTCTAATCACGAGACCAAAGTGATCGGCATAATTAATATTGTTACTGAAGAGAGGGGGCTCTGAAATCGGTCAGCTAGTCGGAGCTCAGGGAAATTGCTTGGACCAATCCGGGCCCAGGGAAAATAAGGGAACTAATCATAGACCAAGGCATTTTCAATTAGTCCCCCTCTCGCGAGAAACTATCTCCCCTACCACACACACATCCTCGTGCGTGCATTGGGCCCGCTACAGCATCCCGGTCCAGAAGGGGGTGAGGGGATGGCGCCAGACAGTGGTGGAGTGGGAAGAACAGATGGTCCCTGTCTCCCCAGCCCTGTACACTACTACTACAATCCACGGTTGATATTATGGTTGGTTTTGGAAAACCAACCGAAAATCAACTTTTCATCATTCATCTACGACGGTTGATATTTTTGTTGGTCTTGGAAAGCAACTGAAAATCAACTTTTCTTTCTTCACCCACTACGGTTAATGTTATAGTTGGTTTTGAAAAACCAACCGAAAATCAACTTTTCATTATTCATCTACCACGGTTGATATTTTGGTTGGTTTTGGAAAACCAACCGAAAATCAACTTTTCATTATTCATCTACCACGGTTGATATTATGGTTGGTTTTGAAAAACCAACCGAAGATCAACTTTTCTTTGTTTATCTACCACGGTTGATATTATGGTTGGTTTTGGAAAATCAACCGAGAATCGAGACCTCGAATGTGGGTCCATAAAGATTCAAACTTGGACGATTTTCGTTAATCAACCGTCGAAGCGTCCCATTGGAAGGTTGGGACAAGAGTTGATTTGACGCACCAATCGACCGGTTGGTTTTCAGGTTGGTTTCAGGTTAGTCGGAACGCGAGGGTGGAAGTAAACGCCGCTCTTAAAAGTCAGCTTGAAGAGTCGCATCGCACAAACGAGGTGTTAACAAACGATCTGCAAAAGTTGAGCAACGATTGGGATATATCGCGCGAGGAAATGGCGATAAAGAAGGACGAGTGGTAAAACTAGTGGTAAAACTCATGGAAAAACTGAAGAACATTTATCGCGAGTTGGAGGACGAGCGAGGAAACTTGGAAAGCGCTCGGAGGGCAGCAATCGCTCGAGCCGAGCAAGAGCGAAACAGTATGAACCAACTTCGAGACGAGCTTAATCGATCGAAGAGTAAACTCGACGAAACGAAACTGAGAAGTGACGGAGAGAGAATAAAATTGGAATTGAAGATCGAAGACATTTCGTATGAGAAGGAAGCCGCTCAGAAGGAGAGCGAAGAATTGCGGGGTGCACGTTGCACGTTGCTGGAGATCGTGTTGATAGTTTGATACATTAATTGCAGGAGACGAATAGAAAACTTAAAGATGGCAAGTGTATTCCCGTAAAGAGTGGCTAATCGATTGAAGAACTCTTTTTCTCTTTTGTTCTCTTCATAACAGAACGTTGATCCAGAGGCCGTGAGAAAGGGCGTTCGATTACTTATGCAACAAGTAGCGCAAATCGAGCGAGAACGAGTACGTTCTTCATATTCGTGTGAGTGGAACTGTAATCCATCTGAAATCATCGGTAGTTTTGTTGGGGATTGGCTGTCGCACGATGCTTAAGCCGAGATGTATTTTCGATTAACATTAGTCGACAATTGGCTTGAATTTTCTTTCCGCCGATACATCATATTATGTGATTCGGAACATTTTCTGGTAGTAGATGAATCTTCTTCCGAAGTGCGCAAAGTGCACTGATGTCGTTATTAGTGATTGACAAATAATTGCAGGATGACTACGGGATCGAATTATCGGGCTTGAGGAAGCAACTTGCCGAAGCCCAGGAGAATCAAACAAAGTCCGAGACTAAGATGAGTAACGTGCACGCGAATATGCGAGCTTTGCAAGATGAAAAAGGGGCTACGGAAGCGAAACTTTCACACAAGCAAGCTGCCTTCCAAGCTCAAGTATGTAGACTTTGTTGGGGGGTAGGGGGAACCGTAATGTTGACCAAACAAAAATGTATTACTAATTTGAAATTGTATTTCCAGTTCCAAGCGTTGCAACAAAAGACGGCGGAAGCTGAACATTTGCGGGAAAAAGTTACGAACCTTGAGTAAGTAGCGAGTAGCGAATCGGAAGAAACGGGGCAATACGAGGCACGCAACGACAGTCCTTAATCACTCCAATAAATACACAAGTTTGTCTACATCATTCCTCTCTTACTTCTCGTACAGGAGAAATTCGAAAAGATGAAACAAGCGCTGAACAGATTGGGGAATGAGAAACGCTGCTTGCAGGAAGAAGTCGGAAGAAACGAATCACGATCAACAAAATTGGAATTACAACGCATGCCCCTCGAGGGCGATCTTCAACGCCTGCAAATTATCTTACAAGAGAAGGATGGAAATCTTAAGGTGAGAGATCTTAGTTTATACTACATAGAACTACAATAATAACATTAAATTCTTAAAACCACATTGATCAATGTATTCATCATAGAAATTGCAAGATCGGCTCGATGTCCAATCCTGAGCCACTGCAAGCCTGGAGGAGAGTTGCGCTTCATTGAAATTGACGATAGAACAATTGAACCTTGCTCTCGAAAGATCAGCGACGGCGGAGAGTGAGGTGAAGAGAGATCGACATATTGCGTCATGCTTTTATGAAAAATAATGCCCTTTCGCAAAGCAAAAGTGATAAGTTAAAGCACCTTCAGAAACAATTGTCTAACGCGGAGGACGAACGTCGAGTACTAACCAAGCGTTTGGACTCTGCTCAAAAGGCTCTAACGAAGTTAAAACACATGAACCAAAGGTTGACGGATCAAAATGCGAGATTACAAAATGATCTTGCCAATAACGAAGTACAAAAGTCAGGTCTTGAGGCTCAGCTGCGATTGGCAAACTGGCCTCAGGACACATCCTCGAACAAGGACGAGGAATTAGTCAGACAACTGCATACTGTTCAGAGAAAAAGGAGCGAGATGAGGGGCAAAGTAGATTCACTCAACGACAAAGTGAGCTATATTCTTATTATTATTCCGTACCATTTTAAACTACTTCTAAAAAATGTAAGAGTTTTTTTTCAATAGCCGTTCAAACCATAATTGAAAAATTGTCTGCATTAAAGGGTTAATTTCTGTGCAGGGCCGACTTCTCGAAGTTGACAAACGAAATCTATCTTGTTACAGCTTTAATATAAAAACCTATGACTTTATTTTCATTCTCATTAACAAATCTGGTTTATACTTTTGTTTATAAGATAAGACTGGAACCGGATGGTTACGATCAGAAAATTGCCAAATAAAATTTTGTGGATATTTGCGGACAATAAATTGTGACAAGTACAGACTTTTTTTTACCGTGCACTGTGCCGCAAGGTACAAAAACGAGAACCTGTAATTGGGCGATGGTCCATATTTTTGTAAATAAAAAATCAATAAATGAAAATCAAAACACGGTATAGCGAACAATGTAAAAACTGGTCACAAAAATTGAAAGAAAAATAAATAAAAATGTGAGAAGAAATATGAGACGAAAAGTAGCAATAGGTAAAAAAAATATGAAAAGAAAGGATTACAAGAGAACAAAATGGGACAGAATAGAGCAGTCAGTGGAGGATATTTTGTTGTTTCTCCATGTTTGATTATTTTGCAAGGGACAGTTTTATTGACAGGAAAAACTTTACGTTTCAGTGAATTCTGTGAGAGGATCATATTATGCAACTCGACGATTTGATCGTGCAGCATCATGGGCGAAACCAACATGACCTTCGAGGTGGCTCTTATGTACGAGGAGAATGCCAAAAAGACTCTCAAAGAATTTCCTATGGAGGTACGGATAATTATTTAAATTTGATCATTAATGCAAAATTGGACAATTTGGAAAATTATAAATCTTTTATTAATCTTGTTTTATTGCTGTTGAGGATTCCAATATCGTACTTGGCTAACAGAACATCCAGAACGTCCTTCAACGAGATGATCGAAGATGTTTAACAATTCACGAGGGATCATTATTTTGTCGGCGAAATCTTGGAGGGACGCTTCACGGAGGATTCGTGATGCAAGTGCCACGTCTTGCAGGTCATTGAACCAACGGAGTTGCAGATGAAGACATGCAATGAAGAAAACAACACATCAGCATCCACACTGTTTCTATTTTACACTATTTCTATTACACTATTCTGCATAATGAAAAATTATTTCTATTACACGATTCTACATTATTGTACCCTATTTATAATTTATAGCCTTATGGGCTCACGTAAAATGTTCCGATTTTTCAAAGCGAAAGAAATTAAAGAGAATGCATTTTTTTTTGTTAACAGTAATCCGCAAGACAGACAAGACCATCTACCAGCTAAATTATTTGAATACGAGGTAGAGCAGTTGGATTGCGGCGAATCGATTGTCATTCAATTAATGATC